>OZ035882.1:47939189-48539189 GCA_964034835.1 Muscina levida
ATTGCTAAATATGCCCCCATAACGCAGGAGAAGTTTGGCTGGAATCTATAAGACAGTCAGCGCCCAGCGCCAACTTTAGATGGTTGCTGAAACGCTCAGCCATCTCGTTGAGAGATCTGCAGCAATCCATGGCTAATATTGAGTTCAAGAAGAGATAATACAAAAATACAGAAAATATACCTTAATTCTTACTGTAGTGAGGACTCCCCTCTCCTCTAGGAGGCCTTTGGGGATTACCGACCCCACGGACCCGAGGGAACCACAAGTGGACCTCTTCTCTGGCCCTGCAAGGCAAAAGTGTAGGTAAAAAGTACATCTTTACGAGCTCCGGCCAAGGAGTCTAAAGATGTTGCTAAGGGAGGTCAGGTATGCATAGGGCGGTTTGCCCTAGGTAAACCGCCTGCCTGATCGTTTGGGTAAGAAACAGCTTTACTGTGCCATGTAGTGGCTGTGGTTATACCAAAAGACACGCTGATAAACTAACAGTTTGATGTCGAGAGAAATGGAGCTGGGCAACTCTTGATACCATACGAGTCTTGTATCTCTCATTGTGCATCTTACGGATTCTTAGTAGAGTGTGGCGTTGCACTCTCAGCATCTTGGTGAGGGATAGCACCAAACCTCTAACAAATGTGTAACAGCGTTTGCAGGAACACTGTTACGTTGTTACCGACTAGTTCAAGTACATAGCGATAGAGTATAATTGTGTCAGACTCTTTAAGCTCTTTCTATCATTTTATGTTTGTGTGATGTCCAAAGCGTGATAACCTTGATTTATAAATTGATATTGCCAGCCGGATGGGGTACTAATGGTACCTAGCAGAAGGTGGTTTGTTGCGGCCAGCCGGATGGAGAGCTTTGCTCGTAGCAAAAGGTGACGAAGAGTTGATCGACAGAATACTTCGGTATTTTGGTGGTGGAAGTAGGCCCGGCCGGATGGGGAACGGGAACTTCGTTTCCCAGCACATGGCGGCATGGAGCATAATTTCATGAGTGTTGAGAATGGAATGATTACTGCCCATATGAACAATAATAGAATATAATAAGACCAAGTAACAAATAACAACAGTGGGGGCCATATCGGACAGAGTGCAAGCCTCGAGCTTGTACTTGTTAGTCAATTTGGTACCCCCACACAAGAGTGATGCATAATTTGAATATTTCGTTGCGTATTGAGGATTAGATCCGGGTCTTAACAGCGGCATAGTAGTATGTTTTAGTGGGGTGGAGCCCACCATCAGGTCTGCACGACGATACTAGATGTAAAACACAAACGACTCATGTCGTGAGGACTCCTCTCATGGGAGTCTACTGCGGGGGGTATCCCCGGAGAGTATCGTCCCCGCGTGCTCTATCGAACCACAGATGGACCAGTTTCCATATCTGCAACGGTAAAAAGCGTTATCAAGGGTGTATTTCTTAGCGACCTCTGACCAAGGATTCTAAAGATGGTACTACGGCCGGTCACGGTGCCAGAGTAGTTTCCTTCCTATCCTTCCAAGTCGAATGGGTACGGATCCACTTCTGTGGAATCACGTATGGGTTGATGTAATAAAAACAGCGCGGCCAAATCGGATGGGGTGAAAGCTTCGAGCTTGTACTTTTCAGTCAATATGGTACCCCTGCATATGAGATAATTGGATAAGAGATAATTGGAATATTTCGTTGCATAATTGAATTACGCCTAAACAATGGCACACCTTAACAATGGCATTGTAGTCGGTTCAAGTGGGGTGGAGCCCACAAAACCACATCTGTGGTTAGAACTGTATACATAGTGATTCATTTCTTGAAGAAAAGTCCACAAAAACCATGTCCGAAAAGCAAGGGTGCGAAATGGCAGCGGGTCTACAATTTTCAGATTGGCGGTCGGAGGGTAGTAGGGTAGATTTGCTAACTTCTGAGTCAGTGGTTGGATTTTTTTGTTTTTGGGATTGTTGGAAAGAGGCCTTTCTTTTAGCAGAATGGTAATTTTTGATATTTTTAGAATGGTAAGATGTATTATCTTACCATTCTAAAAATACCAAAACGAAGCCCGAAGGTCTTACCGTTCCAAAGTTATGACTGATATCTAAAACGTGTTAATTTAGAAAAAACAAATAAATACTTGATGTTATTTCGCTTCCAAAAGACCTTCGCGCTTCGTTTTGGTATTTTTAGAAAGGTTTCTTAGAGATCTTTCCAACAAACCCAAAACAAGCTCCACACTGGCTCAGAACTAAGCAACTTTACCCTTCTACCCTCCGACCGACAATCCAAAAACTTTGAACCCGCTGTCATTTCGCACCCTTGTATTTTCAGACATGCCAAGGTATACGCTGGAAAAAATTGTCCGGTTCTTCCTGAATCACGCTGTATATCAGCCATTCTGCTGCTTAACTGGCAAAATTTTAGTTTGGCATACATTACAGTGGTCAGATAGTCTTTGTGTTATTTTTAGCCATAGCTCTTTAAAGTAAACCCCTAACCCTCTCGATTGTTTTTAGCAGTCAACATGCTGTTTTGTGTTTCAGTCAAAGTGAAGCCAATGATGCCTGCTGTGTCCAGCATCGTTTTGAGTATAACAATGTAACCAAAACCATAATCGTTCGAACATTGCGCCAGACTAAGGGATCGTATTGGGGCAGAATATATACTTATTATGTCCAGCGTTGGCAACTGGAAGATTCCATTTGGTTTATCGGATGTGATGGTGCGGAACGTACCAGTGATGTACGTAATAGGCATTCGTTGCACCTTGCCTAGTAGCCTACAGTATGTTGATTTGTAGACTGTCACAATTAAATTTAACTGACCCTCCTCAAATATCATCCAGTTGTTGGTTTCGATGTATTGGGATAAATAATAATTTTCCAAAAATTACGTCATTTTATATGGGCGGTACCAGAGGGGGTGGGATATTAAGCCCAATAAGAATTCTATAACTTCATTGTGAAAAATATTGATAGTGGTAAATATTCACAAGGATCAGTAAAGGTTTACTAGATTTATCGTGCACACCAGACTTACATAGCTCAAACGTAGCTTAAAAAATATGATTTTTGGCGGCCTCGCGAGGCTATGGGCTGCCTGAGACTGTTGCAAAGTATTTTAACAATGTTTTTAGCTCGGCCTTGCTAAAGTATCTCACAACTTCTGTTAGCAATAACAAATACGAGGAGGAATACGTTTTTGTTTCTTGGTTATGTAGATTTTTACTTCATATAACATTATCTGTTTTACAACTTCAGTATACAGTTAACAATATGAGGGTTTAAGTTCCATTGCTTCCCCATAGCCATCTTGCACGCATATAGTGCCACCGTGGCATTTTTCGCTATGTTTACGGTATTGATTTTGATATTCATCTTCTTATCCATCATAAGGGCGAAGTATTTTTCACAGTTCGCAAAAAGGGACTTCATTGCTTCCGAAGGAATTGGGTTTCACTGATGGGATCATATAACATCTGGTAAAACAAGACCAGTTCGGTCTTCGTCATAGTAAGAAGGTCTCTTTGAAGGATATCGATGAGAGTACTCATAAACTTCACTCTGACCGATATTGCCACATAGTTGAACTTCGTTGCTTAACAGTTGGTTCTACTAAATGATTTTTAAAATCATGGAATGTTAACTCTGTCAATAGCAAAAATCTATCCCAATAACAAATGCATGCTATGCAAAGGCGATTTCTCTTTTATTCAATATTAGACTTATAAACCTATAAACTCGGTGATGTATAAATACTGCTACTGCAAACTGAAAACCGTCGTGAATGATATATAAATTACATTATCTACTTTTAGTCAGTCCACCTGCTTATGTTTAGACTTTTTAACTTTCGATACACATGTATATGTATGTGTTTACCGTTCTTTAACTAATAACATTTAATTATCAATTACGTTCATATGTCTTCTTCGCCCATACCATGACTTATAGCTTGAGTGTTACTTCACACGTTTTTCAGTTGACACATTGACTGCTCCCTGTATTTATTTACTTAAGTTGATTGTCGTTGGCTGTTTTTCGATCAATTGAGTGTACGTACACATGTCTACGATGTCGCCTTTCCTTCACTTCGTAACTTTATCATCGCTTTACAACAGTGGCTTTTTCCTTCTATAAGCTGCCACACATGTAAGTATTCCTAAGGGTGTCATTTTCTAAATGTATTCGTACCATTCTGCCACACAACGACACAGACGGACGTCATTGGCTTTTATGGTGGGGGGTGGGTAACAATTGGTACGCTTTCTTTGTTTTTTTTTTTTGCTAATGTTACGCTTGTAGCCGTTATTGTTGTTGTTTATGGTGTTAAAACAATGTTTGCTTTAGGGGGGTCAATAATGTAAGTGTGTGTGTGTGTTTGTACTGATGCGTGTTTTTCCCATACTTCTTGTTTTTTTTTGGGTTTTGCTATGGTGCGTGTGACGTGATAAGATTTCTGAAGGTGCGAATGAATTTATTGTTTTCACTCAATTAATGTGATTTAGTTTACGTTCCGGGGTGCGAGAGAGATTTAGAGATATGACAAGAGGTTAGGTTGAACTGTAGAGTTTAGAAAAAAAATATTCTCTTTTGATTTTTTTTTGGAGTAAGGTGTGACAAGTTTTACAAAGTTATCCTTACAGCAAAAAATGTTGTAATCGGTGGTATTGATAAACATGCGATTTCACCTCTTTTATTATATCCTAACGATTAATGTAATTATAAGAAGTTAGACTAGGTAGAGGGTCCCCTTCACTATGACATATATGTGATACTTTTTTTTAGGAAATGTATGATCATAATAATTACATAGAACAATACATGTTTTTGGAACTCAATTCTGAGAATTGCACGCGAAAGTAGCCCCAGAAATAAGAACTTCTGCATCATTCGTTGTGTCAAGTTGGATGCATTAATTATTTAATGGCCATACGAAATATTTTGCTCAGGGTGGCCCTAAATCAATGAGCTGAAGAATATTGTACTGTGTTACACAGTACAACACATGATTTTGGGACTCAATTCTGAGAATTGCAAGTGAAAGTAGCCCCAAAAAGAAGAAGTTCTGCATCATTCGTTTTCTTAAGTTGCATGCCATAATAATATAATATCGATTTAAAGTTAGTAACTATCGTATAGGGGAATTTGTCACGCTTAAGGCACTTTTGTTATATGGTAGCGTCTGATTATCATAAGTAATATTCCACGTAAATCATACGCCACGGAGTACAACAGTTTTATTGTAACTGCTACAAAATACACTCAGTTCAAAATCATTTTATGAATGGAAAAGTGAAACTGTTGCTTATTAAGGGAAACGCTATATGAACAGATTAAAGGAATTGTAATTCTTAATTTTTTAAAATTTATTTCAGCTAAATCGGACTAGTGATTCTCGAGTTATGTCAAACAAAAGACCCTAAAACGTGGCAAATTCCCCTACGATACTTATTAACTTCAAATCGATATTAAATTAGTATGGCATGTAAATTGACAAAACAAATGATGCAGAAGCTCTTATTTTTGGGCCTACTTTCACGTGCAGTTCTCAGAATTGAGTCCCAAATCAATAAGCTGAAAAATGTTGTACTGGGTTATTATCCAAATTAGCAAAACTGTTAGAGTTACAGCCAACGAATATGTAAAGTAAAATTCAATATCTCTGGGAATTTGTCAATTTTTTCAGTGGCGAAAGGTGTAGGCTGGTATATTCCATATTCATTCTTGAGTCAAATTTTTATAAGCGTGCATCTTAAGAAAAATTATGGAGGTGAATTCAGTTATTTGTATGTGTGGGTACCAAAAGAAGTGTGGAAGAGGTTTTGATTTTCTAGAGATTTATCTACTGTCACAAGAAAATTAAACTGACCCTACTCAAATATCACCGAGCTGTTGGTTTCGATGTAATGGTATAAATAATAATAGAAAAATTTTATTGGAGAACATATGGCATGGGAGGTAGCAAAGGAAGTGGAGCTATTCAGCCCATTTAGGATTCCATAACTTCATTATGAAAAATTTTAATACTGGTACATTTTTACAAGAATCAATAAAGGTTTACTCGATTTATTGGGCACACCAGCCAGCCAGACATACATAGCTCCAACTTAGCTTCACGTACGTGCGATAGTGTCTGTGTGAAAAATATGATTATTGTCAGCCTCACGAGGCAATAGAATGCCTGGCATTGTTTTAAAGTATTGTAGATAGTGTTGCAATACTCTACATACTGACGGAAAACAAACCCCAGGAAATAACACCCCAAATTCAACATGACAGCGGGCCCCAATGTTAAGGTCTGTTTTCATTACCCCAAAATGAAATGGGCCTCCAAATGGACCTCAAAACAGTTATGTTCTTTATCCCCAAATTTATTTTTGGGCCTGCCCAAGTTTTTTGCCTTAAATCATACGGTAATAAGCCCCAAGTAGTGCCAGTAGGCCCCCATGGAACCTGTTGTTTTGGGGTAAAGTTCAAATAATGTATTTGTAGTTAGTTGAAATTACACCCCAAACAAATTAACATAAATATATGAAATACCCTAAAATTTATTGTTGTATGTGTTGGGGTATTATATCCTGGGCCCATATTTACTTCTCCAGATGTTTCGTATTGTCAGAATTCAATAACAATTGGTCCATTACTTCAGTAAATCCCACGCCTACCTTTGCTATCAATCTCAATATTGGACAAATTCTTACCTAAAGAATCTCCCAACTTTAGAAAAATAAATTCTGTTAAGGCTAATAAATATTACATTCTTATACAAATTTATGGAAAAAACAAACACTTATTTCCTTTTTTGTTTCTCGCTGCTTAACAATAAACCTTTTTTTCTAAAATTCCTATAAAAAAAACAGAAATTTTGTCTCATTTTTAAATTTAAGTGCATAACACAAAATGCTTTTAAAATGCCTGCAACTTGTTTCCATTACCGAATCATAGCAAAAAAACAAACCTTTAATAGCTTTTATATTAATTTCTCCTCCATTGATCATTTCTAATCTCTATCAAATATTTAACAAGTGTCCTTAAATATTTATTGGCAAGAATGTAACAAAAGATAAAGAAAATCTACTCAACCATGGATCTGCAAATTGCCCTTAAACCATACAGCCGTTTTTCATATCAGTCAATATACTCAAATATTTCTTTTGGTAAACTCCTACTACTTCATCATACATTTCCCAAGACAGTAATTTCTAGTGACACATACTCCAAGGGACCAATGTCCACAAAAAGCCAAAACGAAATGTCACAAAATGAATAGAAAAACAAAAAACGCCGTCAAACAAAAATTGTCAGCAATTTTTATGATGTCTGTGACTAGGAGAACTCCACTGCCTCTGTGAGTTGAGTTAAATTCACTTAATGTTGTATAGATTTTTGTCGACGTTGACAGAGGTAACGGCGGGAGGGGGCTGGGTGCCCCCATTGGGCTCTTCATGGCTGATGATTTTTAAAGATAAGACCATAGCACACATTCCAAATGCAAGCTCAACACTGGCATTGTATGAACTTCACGATATTCGTCCCACCCCTTTGTATTAGAGAGGGAGTAACTAAATAGTGGGAGGGCCAAACAAATAGAGGGGAGACAATGTCATATATGGTCATGGACTTTGGTTTCCATACGAGTACTTTTACGTGCATATGACCGTGTGTGTCTGTGTGTGGGGTCAAAGAAGTTGGAGGTTAAGTCAATGCTAGCGTGACTTGTTCAATTTTCTTATTTACTTAATTATGCTGACCATGAGGAATAAGCACGTGCACTTCAAGTCATTAAAGGATGAGCTTAATTTAGAACACATATATCAGACTTGCCTCAAATTAAGTGACATTGATTTCGATAAATATCTATTAGTAAGTTTTTACTTGAAGTCAAGTCTAGAGAAATTGATTGTTGAGGTTTTTAACTCAATAACAGATTTTCTATTTAAGTTTTAATATTTAAAAGCTTTTGTCTATTCTTTATAACTATGATGTTTTACAGAAGCACTTCGTTCGCTTTTTAAAGAGAAACGTACAGAAATACCGTACTAGCAAACCACACTTTTATTAAATGCTTATATTTCGTTGAAGAATTTTTTATTAAGGAATTTTTAAAACAAAGTCTTTTGACAATGAGACCAGTATTATAAAAGTCTGTTCGGAACTTAATAAAAAAAAACCAAAAATGGGCTTAAAAAATTTTGAATTTCTAATAATTTTTGGTTTAAGCCAATGAGTTTATAGGATTTTTAAAACAATAACTTTTAGCAAAAGACTGAGTCCTGCCTCCAAAGTTATTCATAAAGATGTTTTGGTTGCCGAAAGATGGATCCCAGGAAATAACACCCAAATTCAAAATGACAGCAGACCCCAACGTTGAGGTCTGTTCTCATTATCCCAAAATGAGATAGGCCCCAAATGGACCCCAAAATAATTGTGAACTATAACCCCAAAAATTATTTTTGGGTCCACCTAGTTTTTTGTTTTGAATAATACGAATATAAGCGCCAGTAGGCCTTAAAGTAACCAGTGGTTGTATAATGTTAAAAATTTGCGTCAGCTCTTATTTTACTTTTGGGGTAGTTTCAAATAACGTATTTCTACTTAGTTGAAATTACACCCTAAACAACCCTACGGGAAAAGTGGTGTTAATTTACCTGAGTGTACCTATCTCAGGACGGGTGAAGAGGGGATGTGTCACCAAACTGATCCTAAAGTGTTAAAAAAAAGTAAATTTGACTGATCTGTAGTATTCTGCGGCGTTGTTTATAAATAAGTAGAAAAGTCAGAAAAATATAAAATATTTTTATATAATTTAACCCTAGACAACTAAGTAATTTATCAAAAAGATTCATTTAATTGTTCCGTTTTATTTTGGGGCATATTAACAAAAAACAGATATCATAGTTAGGTGACTTGTTTTTAATGAACCTGTCGTAAGGCTTGTACTGTTGAACTGGTTCAAGACACACCACAAAGTATCAGTTAGGTGTCAATTGACACTTTTGTGGCCAACCCCATACAAAACGTACCGGTTCTCTACATACAAAAGTTCCGGAACTGGAACCGGTTCATGCACCCCAGGGAACCGGTCCCGTGACTGGTACTGTACCGGTTCATTTTCCCGTAGGGAAATTACTCCAAATTTTCATTTTAATTTTAATTAATTTTTCCATTGAATTTCGCAGTACAACATATGATTTTGGGACTCAATTCTGAGAACTGCACGTGAAAGTAGCCCCAAAAAGAAGAAGTTCTGTATGATTCGCTTTGTCAATTTACATGCCATAATAGTTTAATATCGATTTGAAATTAGTCAGTATAGTATAGGGGAATTTGCCACGTTTTAGGATGTTTTGTTATATTGTTATATGGTGGCGTATGATTATCATAAGTAATATTCAACGTAAATCATACGCCACGGAGTACAACAGGCTTTGATAACTGGCGTCGTTCGAACTGTGCGTGGACTGTCCGATCGGAGGCGGTCTTTGATGTCTTCAGTCTCCCAAAACAGTTTTATATACCGGCATGCAAACATGCGACTGCTCTAAGCGAACGTTGAGTTCTAAGATGAGCCTGGCCGGTCAGAAACTACTCCCACCTCCAATACTAAATTACTCTTTTTGATGGTGTCCGTCTGTCTTCTATCTGAAAGTTCTGTTAAGTTCTGACCTCCCATACAATCTGTCCTTTTGTGGGATCATAATATGGCAAAATAGGCCAAAAACTACTCCCGCCTCACATACCAACTCCCCCTTTTTGGGGTCTGCCCATACGAATACAGCCGTAGTTTAATATCCGTCATGCTGAAATTTGGTATGAAAGCTTCTATTCTCTAAGCGGAGGTTATGTTCTAAGATAAACAAAATATGCCCAAAACTACTTCCACCTCCCATACAAACTACCCTTTTGGTAGGTTTCCATATATCTTTCCTCCCGATCACAACCGTAGTTTAAGAAATGTTGAGCTGAAATTTAAGATGCAAGCTTATACCGTCTAAGCGGATTGTGAATTCTAAGATGAGCAAAATCACTGTCTGTCTATCCCTGCTATTACAGCCGTAGTTTAAGAAATATTGAGCTGAAATTTTATATGCAAGCTTATACCCTAAGATGAGTTCTAAGATGGGCAAGATTGGAAAATAACTACCTCCACATCCCATACAATCACCCCTTTTGGGGTTATCCGTCTGTATATCCCCGTAGTTTCAGAGAAATCGAGTTTAAATTTAATATGCAAGCTTATATCATGTAAGCGGAGGGTAAGTTCTAAGATGAGCAAAATCAGACAATAACTACCTCCACCTCCCATACAAACACTATTTTTTGGAGGCGTCGGTCTGTCTATCACCGTAGTTTAAGAGAAATCGAGCTTAAATTTTGAATGCAAGCTTCTATCCTTTAAGCTGAGGTTAAGTTTTATGATAAAAAAAATCAGACAAGAACTACCTCTACCTCCCATACAAACACCCTCTTTTGTGGGTGTCCGTCTGTCTGTCCCTGCGGTTACAGTTTTAAATAAATAGCCGTATTCGTGAAAACTTTAATTGGTTGGGGTAAAAAATCTTAGCAAAATTTCTCAGCTCATTCAAGCTTAGTATTTGACATTTCAGTAAAAATTTTTGCCTAAAGTATTGTCTCTCATCATATCCCCTTTTTTGCGGTAAATTTTTTAATAAAATATAGTTGTAGTGCAAATAACCATTTTTAATTAAGTATATCAAAATTTTTACAAATGGTGAAGGGTACCAGAGCTTCGGCTTACTTAATCTTAATTTCCCTTTGCACCCCATGAATGAGGTATGGGAAAGCTTCTCGCGTTGTTGTGAATTAACACGCTTTCTATATTTAGATTCACAACTAACGGCACCTACTTGTTTATCGACGAATGCGAACGCCACTGTTTGAGAAGCTCTTACTGGACACGCCGATTGACTCGACACTTCATACTGCGAAGTTGCTGTCAACAACATTCGAGGGGAGCCGACAATGAAAGAACAATTTCTTTTTAAGATGACTAGAGCCAGGTTTGAACCTGCGATCTCCCGCATGGTAGTCGCGTGTTCTAACCACTATGCCTTCGGCATAGTTGAAGATAATTACCTTACTAGGTTTATATAGGAGTTTCCACGCCTACTAGTTCGATCTCGCTATTTTGGGCCAATTACACGCATTACTGAAAGTTTCAAAGCTATCACATTAAGCGGGATATTAAATGCAGGGTGGCGCGAGACCAGTTATGGCGGAGCTCCAACGAAAATTTTCAAACAAATTAATGTCAAAGAAACTACACTTTCTGCTGGCGGCCAAGGTCACCTCACTTGACTGCAGCAGAAATTTTTGTTAAGGTTATGTCAAGCAACAGGCGAACTAAACGAAACCAATAAATTTGTTTTAATTTATATAATTCATTAAAACAATAATTAAGCCGATCTCAGTTTCGACCCTATCGGCCCCAAAGAATGATTTTCCAATCCGGTGTCGCTGAGTCGTAGATGATAAGCCTTAACAATCTATCATCTTTCAAACCAATTATTAGTTATATAAAATAAAATTGAATTTGTTTATACAATAACAAAAATAAAGAGCTATGGCAGCGCCACGCCTTCTTATCTAATAACGCCCATTTTTGGCCTGTTCTTGCATATTGCTATTAAGCGCGTTCACACTTAATTTTAAGTCGCTGCAATTGAAAGTACAGATATTGTATTTTGGTTAATGTTGCATCATGGGCGTAGCAACTTTGGGCGGGGCCACGCCTCTTATCTAATAACACTGATTTTTGGCCTGAGCACACAAACTGCTGTCGAATGCATCCCCACTTAATTTCAAGTCAGTCCAAGTGAAAGTAGAGATATTGTATTTTAGTGAATATGGTCGTATGTGCGTTCACACTCCTTGATCAGATTCCGCCCATTTTTTTTACCTAATGCATAACACAAACGAATCTACAGCTTATTTCAATATTTCCTCAGATATAGCGTTTTCCAAATTAGAGTGCTAATGCGGGACCACGCCTTCTTATCTAATAACGCATTTTTTTAGCCAGTTCACGTATATTGCTGTTAAGGGCATACACACTTAATTTCAAGTCGCTCCAAGTGAAAGTGTAGATATTGTATATTAGTTAATATTGCCGTATGGGCGTGGCCACACCCCTTGATCAGATTCCGCCCATTTTTTCTGAGAATACGTGAAGTGACCCATACCACAAAATACATGACATATTACAATAAGAATGGTGCAATAGTCCTCCAGAAGTTGCGTGTTATAAAATAGAGTGCTTTGGACAGGGCCACGCCTTCTTCGTTGCAGCCCATTTTTCCTTAAAACATGTATACCTATCCATACCAAAATCGAATCCATACCACATTTCAATAAGAATGGTGTAATATTCCTCCAGATGTTGCGTTTTCTAAAATTGAGTGCTATGGGCGGTGCCACACCTTTTCATCTAAAAATTACCATTTTTTGGCCATATCACACATACTGCTGTCAAATGCATCCACACTTAATTTCAAGTTGCTCAAAGTGAAATTGTAGATATTATATTTTCCTAATGGGCCCTGATGGGCGTGTCCACACGCCTTAATCGGATTCCACCCATTTTTCCTTAAAATATGTATACCGATCTCAAACAAAATCGTGCTAAGTAATAATGGTTTTATTGTCCTTCACATATTGCGTTTCACAAATAGTGTGACTTTATAAATTCTTATATTTTTTAGAGTCACACAAACATAAATCTCGGAGCATACCTTAAACCTAAACCACTTATGTATAACTTACAATAACTGAAAAAAAACTGAATCGCCCTTATTAAATATTTCGATAGCAGTTTGATAGTTTCTACTTTATATCCTTTCAATGTTCTTCTCCTTCAAATATACAAAAAACGTATACTTATTCACTACTCAACTAATGATACGATGATAATTTCGTCTTTATTAGCTTTTCCTGTGGGAAAAACTATCTATAACTAATTCAAAAAATACTACAGTTCAATAAGCATTAAAGTCCAAACTACCACATACAACTGAATTTACTATCAGCAACTCGCCAAACACATCTATATATATTACAATTTCTTGGCGTTGTTAACACGTATCGCTTAACCATATTCAATAAGTACCTATTTCAAGTTCAACTTAACAAAACACAAAAAAAAAACAGCAAAGGAAGGAGTGACAGAAAAAGTTGTTACTAAAAGCCAACAATGCAGACGACAGTTAAAGCAAAAGCAATAACAAAGCAAACATACATTGGAAACGTAGGAAATTATATCAATCTCAATAAAACGTGTTTTGGCTCAGTCAGTTAGTCAACAGCAGTAGCAGTGAATCAGCTAAGCCATTGCTTTGAAATTGAAGAAGGAAAACGTGAATGGATACGGATACGCACACGAATTAAGTTTATTGGCTTTGTGAAAGTAAATAACAAAACGACTTGACAAATCTGTTTATTTATATAACTATACCAGAGCATAGAGGAGTTAGTAGTAGCGGAAACTATGTATATGCAGTAAAAATAAATAAAATCCTGCAAATATATTTATAACTCTGTTTATATATATACGAACGAAGTGTACGAAAATATTTTTACATTTTTCTTAAGACTACATTACAATACACGTTTTTTACTTGAGACTTGAAGAAATTCCTGTTGGTGGCAACAGGAATGTTGGCGAGAAGGTATGAAAACTTGGTGAGTGAATAATATTAAAATGTTCTAGTTACACATAACAGATCGAAAAATTTCAGTTTATTCACTGACACACCTTGTTGTCTTTTGTCATCATAAAATTATGGTCCAGTAACCATAGGTAATATCAGGGGATTTAGGAGTTTAAGTTTAAGATTAATCTTACACATTCTACGTTTTCAGGATGCGTTTAAGTTTTATGGTAGCCTTATCGCAGTCGATTCCTTGTTGAACCTGTCTCCTCGAACATCTGCACCTATTTTCAAATTATATGAATCGATGGATCTTAATTTCTATGCCTGTGTTGTAAAGAGCGAAAAATTGTTATTGCTATAGATCGATAGTACTAGCGTACGTAGAACGCACTTTGTGCAGCGCTGAATGACGCCAAGGCTCTAAGTCACATGAAGGCTAAGCTCAACATATATAAAGTGCATAAATTTCCCATTATTTTCAAGAACACCTCATTGCATAAGACGTATAACCCCATCTCTGACCAAATGTATCATACGGTACTCGTTTACCTGGTAGATCTAAAGTACTTGTACTACTTCAGAGTACTTTACTATCCGTGTTTACCAATCTACTCTTAGTATGTTCTCGTTTCTATGTATGTAAGTACCCGGATGTTGGTGAATATAGATACGAGTTTGCATACAAACCCTGAGACACACAGACAGACATAGATAACAACTTCAAAGGAAATGTGTGCGGCAGTGGGTACCGAATAAATAGTAGGTACTTTTATCATACCTGACATCCGGTTTGTTATAAACACCGGATAGTAATAAAAACGTTAAAATACGGAGCATGTTGGTTGAGCAGCAGCGTTAACATGTGCATCTGTTCATTCCTATAGCAGTGTTTGTAGACTTTATGGGCATCTAGTGCTGAGACTATAGTGAAAGGTGTGAAAAATTAAATTATATAAATATAATATTATTATCATCTTAATTTTAGAATAAAAATAATGGTATTTCCTCCAGCTACTACGCCATCGAAAACAATGGATCAAATAAAATGCTTTTGCGTACAATATATAGTATAATTCATAAAAGATTTGATTATATCTAACCGTGCAATAAAGTGTTTCATCCAATTTGATCTAATCGGAAAAATAGTTATATTAGTTATATTTGATCAGATCAGCTCTGGTCTAATTGTATCCAAATACACTTAATGTAAACATAAATATATCCTTAATTTTATGCGATATCATATCAAACCATTGAAAAGTGTAAAACATTAAAGGAAACGTGTTAGAGCCCAAGTTTTTTAAGATCTATTCAAGACTTTTCAAAAAGATTGGGACATTTCCTTTCAACATCTGACTTATGAATGAATATGAAGCGTTATGTACGTGCGTGTGATGTAAATATTGACTCGGATCACCACCTAGTTGCAGCCAAGGTACGCACGCAATTTCTTACTTACTTACTTAATTTCCCTTTGCACCCCATGAATGAGGTATGGGATAGCTTCTCGCGTTGTTGTGAATTAACACGCTTTCTATTTTTAGACTCACAACTAACGGCACCTACTTATTTATCGACGAATGCGAACGTCACTGTTTTGAGAAGCTCTTACTAGACACGACGATCGAATCGACGCTTAATACTACGAAGTTGCTGTCAAACAACATTCGAGGGGAGCCGACAATGAAAAAAAATTTGATTTATTTTTTTCTTTTAAGATGACTGGAGCCAGGTTTGAACCTGCGATCTCCCGCATGGTAGTCGCGTGTTCTAACCACTATGCCACGGCCGGTCCCACGCACGCAATTAAACAGTGCTAAAAACACAAAGACATCACAAAGTTGGATACCACCAAAATAGCCAATGCCTACTCCAACCAATTATCTCAATTACTTCAAACCAACCCCCCTAATTCTGATGTTCCCGACACCCAGTGGCAGCATATTGTGAGTTCTATGATCACTGCCTCAACGACAGAACTGGGTTACGCTAAACCATGTTCAGACAAGCCCTGGTACGATCAGGAATGTCGCGAAATGTCTGAAGAAAAGGATGCTGCATACAGGCAAAACTGCAACCAATGGCACTGCGTGCAGTGACGGAGCGTTAAATTGAGAAGAAGAATGATGACATGCCTCTTCAGGCGAAAAAAGCGTCTATGGAAGAAAAGAGAGAGCCAGAATATCGAAAATTACAGGGATAGTGGTGACGCCAGACATTCCTACCAAAACGTAAAAAGTAAAGGTTTTGGACCAGGGATCCCCATCTGTAAGGACGGAGACAGAAATCTGGTCACTGACATTTAGTGTCTGCTGCAAATTTGGAGGGAACACTTTCGATCTCTACTTGTTCCCGGAAGCAGCATAAGTGACAAAATCACGCGACCTTTGTTTCATTGCTGACTCCCTCGATGTTGTCGTCAACAACTTCGCAGTATAAGTCTCGAGTCTATCGGCATGTCTCTTAAAATCTTCTCAAACAGTGACGTTCGAATTCGTCGATGAACAAGTAGGTGCCGTTAGTTGTGAAACTAAAAATAGAAAGCGTGTTAATTCACAACAATGCGAGAAGCTATCCCATACCTCATTCATGGGGTATAAAGGGAAATTAAATAAGTATATATACTGTGAAGTCTACTTTTATTGCCTCCTGTACAAATGACCGAAATCACCTCCATAGTTCTACAAACATATTTTTTTTTTGTAGGTAAAGGTAAAGAGAGTTTAGTCAATTTTTCACAAGGTAAACGTTTAGAGAACCTTGATTGTACCCAGTCATCTACATTTTTCTTTCATTGCCGGCCCCCTCGATGTTGTCGACAGCAACTTCGCAGTATAGTGTCGTTCGCCTTCATCGATAAACAAGTAGGTGCCGTGAGATGTGAATCTAAAAATAGAAAGCGTGCCAATTCGCAACAACGCGAGTAGCATTCGTATGTGGGGTATAAAGGATAATTAAGTGTTTTTTAAGATCTAATTAGATATCCACATTTTTATATAATTTGATCTGATTGTAGAGCCTAAAACTTCACTCCTCGCAAGAATTTTATTGTTGTTTTGCATAAAAATATAACAACAAAAAAACAAAATAGTTTCCCTTTGCATGCCATCAATAAGATATGGAAAAGCTTCTCGCATTTAAATAATTAGTTAAGATTCTATTTTTAGACTCACTTAAACGGTTCAACAAGAAATCGAACGTTACAGTTTGGATAAGCTTTTACCCGCCAAATACCGTGTATATTTTCACAGGACTACTGGGACAACGGGGACCGCCGGTAAATAATTTCAGATGGTTGTCCCATTTAAAGCTGTCCCAAACAAACACTTACCCTCTAAAGCACTGTTCCTTTGTTGTTTAACCACATTTTGGCCAGTGTTTCCTTATCGCATCTGTGTACGGACACAACAAAACATGTTGCGTTTTTTTTCTGCGTAGAACATTTCCTTTTTATTTTTTCTTTAATTCCCTTTTTTATTATTTCTTCTTGTTTTTTTTGTCATTTTATTGCCACGCAGTAATGTAGTGTTTGCACTTTCTTTTGTGTTGTTCAAAGGTTTTTATCACCAGTCAAAATTCACCCTTTTGCTGCAGTTCACAGTTGAATATATGTAGGTGTGTGAGAGAGAGAGAGAGAGTGATAAAGGGAGCGCGGTGTATAACAGTCGGCGTACAAAGTCCGACAGTGAATATTTATTTGCATAGGTTAAAGGCGCCAAACCGTATTTTATTTACTATCATTTCCTTCCGTTTTTATTACTGAGCAACGGTGTGGAACAAAGAACTGTAGGTAATGAATATGTTGTTTGCTCATAGTGCGAGTTGGCGGAGCAACTCGTTATTTATTTGTTTATACTGAATAATATTATTTGGGTTTTTTTTTTCTTTTCACTGCCAAACGGGGAATTTGTTTAAAATGCAAACTTTTTGAATGTTTCAGCCGACAATTGGTCACAAGAGGACACTGGGCAAGTTGTGTTGTGTTGTGTTTTTTTTTTCGAACAAAAACAAAAAACTTGTTTAAAAGCCCTATT
The DNA here is from genome assembly GCA_964034835.1 of Muscina levida. Taxonomy (NCBI): domain Eukaryota; kingdom Metazoa; phylum Arthropoda; class Insecta; order Diptera; family Muscidae; genus Muscina; species Muscina levida. Next base: position 47,956,866 of record OZ035882.1, read on the forward strand.
ATTTGTTGCAATGAATTATCGTTAAGCATGATGCTTTAGTGTTGCCATTATCATCATCATCAGCAGTTATAGCAGCAGCAACAGCAGCAATGACCCATCAACAACAACAGCGAGTATTAAAAGTTATAAAAACAGCTTTCATTTCAATTACAATGCACTTGATTGCAAGCAACATAAACATATCAGAGAATTGTCCACTCTTTCTTTCGTCCAACACCTGAACGTTGATATTTTGTACAGGGTGGACCAAACGTATTTATAGTTTTTATAAATTTATAAATGAGATAAAATTGTGTTTTTATTATGAAAGTATACAAATTGTGAAATTATTATACCCTCACGCTACGGGTAGGCTGGTACGCCGACAGACAGACATACGCACATGGATCAAACGACTTAAAAAGTAATGAAACATTGCATGGGTTAAAATTTTGCCAAAAGTACTTAAGGGATTGCATATAGGCTACTAGGCCATGCCGAATCTGGTATGCACCATTTCGCCCACTTTAGAAATCAAGTAATAACATCAATACACCCAAAGCACTCGTGCCCAAATTCTGAATTTAGTAAAGCAATAACAGGAAAAAGTTTTGGAGATAAAACTGGTCATGTAATGTAATCTATTTTTTTGCCCGAATATTTCGAAAACTACACCCAATAAGTCGTTTGAGGTATAACATGTGGTCCCATCTTGCTGAAAACACGATTGTTTATTTAAAAATTTGAAATTCTTTAGCGCCGAAAAAAAAATTATGTAGTATCGCTATACACTGCTCTCTCTCTCTCTCTCTCTCTTTAGAGTAAAAGCATATCTTCTTTGATCTTTGTATGGTCAAATAATAATATTAGTAGCATACTAAGCTGCCCATATAGTAACGTACGTCACTGTTTGAGACTAGAGCTTTTACTAAACATACCGATTGACTCGACATTATACTGCGAAGTTGCTGTCGACAACATCTTTCATTTACTTACTTACTTACTTAAGTGGCCCATTACAACTTACGAACATGGTTCATCAGTTTGAGGCCTGAAGTACTAAAGAATTCCACACGCTTTGGTCTTGTGCGTGTGTTCTCCAGTTAGTCCTACCAGATGGTGGCACGTCGCCTACCACTTGGTCCTTCCAACGGAGTTTGGGTCTCCCTGCTCTGCGCCGTCCTTCAGGTTCGCCTTCCAACACCTTTCTCGCTGGAGCATTAACATCCATCCTGGCAACATGACCCAGCCATCGTAGTCGTTGCATTCTGACTCTTTTAGCTACGTCGATGTCATGGTAAAGCTCATACAGCTCATGGTTCATCCGATGGCAAAAATCGCCTTCGACACAGATAGGTCCATAAATTTTTCGGAGTACTTTTCTCTCGAATACTCCCAGGTTTTGTATGTCCTTTGTCGTAAGCACCCATGATTCGGCAGCATACAAAAGAACGGGTAAGATTAGCACCTGGTAAAGCTGTTTCTTAGTATCCCGAGATAAGGTGGTGTTACTAAAGTGCTGCCGAAGTCCGTAGAAACATCTATTGGCTAGCACTATTCTCCGTTTAATTTCTTGGCTGACATTATTTTTCTGGTTGACGGAAGATCCGAGGTAGGTAAACTCGTCGACTACCTCAAAACAACAATTGTCAACGTTCACGGTGCGTCCCCAACGAGAGGACTCTTTGTTCGTCGAAATCATTATTTCAGTTTTGTCCTCGTTGACCGCTAAACCCATTTTTGCTGACTCCTTTTCTAGTGATGAGAAAACTGCAGTAACATCCCGCAGATTTCGACCAATGATGTCTTTATCATCGGCATAGGCTAGTGGCACGTGGCTCTTGTGGAATATGGTGCCAGGCATGTTGACACCAGCCTTTCTCATCACCTTCTCCATAACTATATTAAATAGTGTACAGGACAGGCTATCGCCCTGCCTGAGACCTCTTTCCGTGTTACATGGTTCAGACTGATCCTTACCAATCTTAACATAGGATTTGGTGTTGTCTAAGGTACATTTGCAAAGTCGAATCAGCTTTGCAGGAATACCAAACTCAGACATGGTCTCATAACGCCTATTCCTTATCGGAGAGTCGAAGGCAGCTTTGTAGTCGACAAAGAGGTGGTAGGTGTCGATCTGCTTTTCATGGGTTTTTTCCAGGATTTGTCGTAAGGTGAAAATTTGATCCGTCGTAGATTTGCCAGGTCTAAAGCCGCACTGATATGGTCCAATTAGTTTTTATAATTAGTCCAATTAGTTTTTCTACAATTGGCTTTAGACGTTCACACAATATGCTTGAAAGGACCTTGTACGCAATTGGTAATAGGCTTATTCCACGATAGTTCTTACATTCACTACGATCTCCTTTCTTGTATATGGGACATAACAGACTGAGACTCCAATCCCCGGGCATGCTCTCCTCTTGCCAGATGTTCTCCATGAGCTCATGCATGCTCCTAATCAGCTCCTCCCCGCATCTTTCATTTAGTAAATTGAATTCCAAACAAATTCTACTCAATTGAGTTTGGCGGTTTACTTCTCATCCTGTGAAAAAGTTGTTCGTTTTCTTAATTGATTAGGTAAACAAAAGTATGTTAGAGTGTAGCAATTTAGGGACAATGCAACATATATGTTTCATGTTTAAGATTAAATCTGGCGAAAAATATTGGATCAGAGTAATCATTCACTAGTAGCTGATTATAATTTTCAGTCTTTCTGTCATTGATTTAAAAAAATAGTTTTATTTCTATGCTGTATGTTGCACGTTGTGCACAACTGACTGCCGCCAAAGTAGTGAATTTCCATTGACGACTCTTGAATTTCATTACCCTGCAACACACTTCATATCTGCTCAAAACAGCTATCGCTTTAAATGTAAACGGTCTTTTGGTTCATCCTGTATATGTCATGCAAGTAAGAAGGCCGAAAGTCATCACAATGTAACAAATATCATCAGGTAAAGTAATTGTAAGATATGTTGCCAAAAAAAAAGACACACACACGACCCAATAACTATCCTTCGAGGACAGCAGTGATAGTGGCAATGGAAAATTGAAAAGAAAATCTTACAGTTTTTTAGCGTGTATGTGTATAATGTGTTTGGAAGGCAACATTTTCTATGTGTGTGTTCTGGTTACGAGTAAGGTTTGTCCATTTTGATTGAAGAAGTATATTAATTGCAGTAAGGTCACAATATATAAATGTACTTAAGAGGCAATGGAATCGAATAAACCAATTTTGTGTAAGGGAGATAGATCACTTAAACACTTAGCCGAGATTTCCTTAAAATTTTAGGTATAAATTACACAGCTCACATAGTAAAGTATTATATGCACATCTTCTGCAATTCGTAGCACGATGTTTCACAAAGTTCTCATTAACCGGATCTTTCCAACCGTATTTTGCTCGCCCTTTCTTCACCGTCCATTTTGTTCGACCAGGCCAATGTACGTCTATAGCTCAATATTCGATAATCTCCGTTAACGTTGATGGGTCCATATATTTTTCGAATTTTTTCTCCGAACACTGCCAGAACAGATTCATCCGCTTATGTCATTATCCAGGATCATTCGCGAAACATAAATACAGGTAGAATTTGTATCTGGTATAGCTGGATTTTTGTCCGTTGAGAGAGGTCATTGTCATGTAATTGCTTGCTATAACTGTGTTAACATCTTTTAGCAAGCAGTATTCCGCTCCATACTTTTATTTGTTCTATTGATGGTGAATACTACGTGTAGAGACTATCATCTACCACTACGAGAGGAATTTGAATGGTTGAGTTTTGAATAACATTATACTAATTTCGTTCTTCAATTTGTAACGCCTATAAGGAGGCGTGGTGGGTATGACAATATATATGTTTATTAGGGCGGCAGCGAAATGTATGAACGATTTAATTTGCGGAATTTTAAAAATACCCATCTGGAATATTGTGCCACTTAATGTAAAAAATACATGACGAAAAATTTAATAAGATCAGACGACTACTTCGCGTGCCCCACAGACGTCAAAGGTTCTTAGTTAGTCCTGTTTTTTTTGGCAATGTTCGATTAAGGAATTCTATTTTTGCAAATATGTAATAGTAAAATATTGACTTGTATGGAAGGCGCTTCAGCCGTTCTTGTTGACTTGGTTCCAAATATTCTGGTTATATCTCTACTATACTGCTGGACGATCAAACTATTATTATGGCTGCTCTAACGGTTTTTTTTTAAACAGGGGCGTGGCACAGCCCACACAGCCCACTTCCGCCATGGCTATAATTCAAACTGTACCCACAACACATACTAAATAACATCTTTATACCTCTTATAGTATATGAGATACAGTCGTTTATACCACGGCCACTCATCCGATCCGGCCCATTTTTTTGTTGGATTACGAACTTTGCTGCTAAATGTATCTATACAATGTTTGAAGGCGATTGGAGAAACAGTCCTTCAGATATTGCGGTTTGAAAAGTAGAGTCCATTGGGTGGAGCCACGCCCACTTGGCATATCAGATATTAATTTACCCTATTTTCACCACCGACCCACAGCTACATACTGTGAAAATTTAAAAAAAAAATTGGTCAAAACGTTTTCTAGTCTCTACGGTACTAATAAATGCAAATAAACAAAAACAAACTAATTTTCATATATGTAGATATGAACTTTGACCCCTTTAGGGCACGGCATAAAGCTGTCCCAATTGTCTGTTTTATAACAACTGACATAATATTCCTTGGGCATTACCGAAAATCCAAAGCCGTAGAATATGCACCTCACATACAAAGACCCTATTTTTGGGGGCGTCTGTCCCCGCGATTACAGCCGTAGTTTAAGAGATATCGAGCTGAAATTTAGAATGAAACTTTATATCCTCAAAGTGAAGGTTAAGTTCTAAGATAAGTAAGATCGGTCAAAGTATTAAGTATTAGGAGTATTAAGCTGAAATTTTGTATGCAAGCTTCGCAAAGGAGTTTGAGTTTTAAGACGAGCAAGATCGGCCAAAAACTTATCCCACCTCACATACAAATTTTCCCTTTTTTTGGGGTCTGTCCCTGCGATCACAATCGTAGTTTAAGAGCAATTGAGCTCGATGCTAGCTTCTTTCATCTAAACGGAGCTTAAGTTCTAAGACGAGCAAGATCGGGCAAAAACTACTCCCACCTCCCATACATAACCCCCTTTCCGGGGGTTAAGCGAATCCTTTAGTAAAATTTTCCTCAAGGCAAGGTTTTGTTGAATAGCATGGAATCTAATTGTAGAATTAAAAATTTATTTGTATTTTTGGAAAAACTAATCCCACCTCCCATACAACCACCCCCTTTTTTGCGGGGTGTCCGTTCGTATGTATATCTGCTGCATGACGATTTTTGCAAATCGAGCTGAAATTTGGTATACTAAGCGGAGGTTAAGTTATAGTAGTAGCAAATTCGGACAAAAACTGCTCCTACCACTCATACAAACCTACCCCCATTCCTGGGGTTAAACAAATGCTTTAGTCAAATATTCCTCAAGGTAAGTGTTTGGTAAACAGCATGAAATCCAATAATACAATCAAAAATGTATTTGTATACAAATCTATTTTATTTTAGTAAGTATCGTATAGGGGAATTTGTCACGTTTTAGACTCTTCCTTCTTTTCTTTGGGGCTACTTTCACGTGAAGTTCTCAGAATTGAGTCCCAAATCAATGAGCTGAAAAATGTTGCACTGTGTAGTGTTATTATCTTAGGAATGCAAACAGACTTTCCTACGACAAATTTAACATACCAACCTCGCATAAGCCTGGCACATCCCTACATTCATGCCAAATATTTCTGAAAAATTTCTATGAAAGTACATTTTATCAAGTAACTGAAAGCATCTTGCACTCTCTTAAAACTAGACGGGTGGATACGATAACGTTAAAGATTATGATGATGATGTTGCCAAATCCGATGATCACGACTCTACTGATGATGAACCCATTTCCATGCATGCAACATGAAACTCGATGTGCCAGCACATTGTCGACATCTTCGTTGCCGTTGTCATTATCACCATCGCCGCCGCCGCCGCCTCTATTATCCTGGCCAATGATTTTCGTTATGTTTGCTTCTCTGCTGCATGACGATTTTTGCAACATCGTCGTTGCACGTACCATAAGAAGTTCAAGTTACACAATTTCAAACTCCTTGAAGGGGCAAGAACCAAAAACGTGTTGCATGAATAATGAAATGACGCGCCAATATTATGAGCATTTATTAGAAACGTGCTGTATCTCGATAAATATGCATTTATTATTATTATAGAAAATATACATATATTTTCGTCCTTTCTTTCTTTTTCATCGACTGAATTTTCATGTTGTGCTGCTGCGTCCCTTTTGTTTGCCACATTCCCATGCCCGTGATTGCTATCACTTACGCTGCACTCGATAACAGATAGCGCGCAGCAGTGTATCGCCTGCCATTTGCTCTACTGGTACTGACTAAGAACGTGTTGTTTCTTAACACACAACAAAATCTTCAATAATTGGCAATTTATAAGCAAAGCAACAGCATTGAACAAAATCAGCATCTCAAGTGACAACAACAGACAAGCACACCTTGTAGCAGTAAGGACTCTTGCTAAATGTGAGCAGAGCATAAAGAGCAGCACTCAGCAATCGAAAAATGTATGTATGGATTTGTAGGGAGATATTTGTATCGCAACACAAGTCAAATATTGAAAACATTAATGGCGGCTAAAGCTCTATGGAAGTTGTTGATGGTAAAAGGTAGCTGCATGTGTATATTTGTGTGTATGTATGTGACGTAGACATGTTGTGCCAATATGTTTTAAAATATTTAGTGGGTAAATGATACAAATTGTCAAAGTGTTCGAGGAAAAAGTTGCATTATTTGTTTGCATTTTGATAGGGACATTGTAGAAGCAATGTTAGTTAATGCATATCGACTTAGAGAATGTTAGAAATTTTCGTGGTGGCAACAACTGCAAAAGCGTAGTTTATAGACTAAGAAGTTTGGATAGCATTCCATTTATATGAAAAAACATGTTTCCCCTTTGTAACCAATAATGATATTCACAACCGAAGCGTAGAATTTAACAACGAATGCTAAGGTCAGGTTTTGAAGAAGCTTTTACTAGACAAAGGAAGATTGACTAGAATACTCGACTGATGCTGTCTACAACATTGAGAGGCTCGTCGGTCAAAAAAATGTAAACAGCTAGGATTATTCATTAAACCAGACCACCAGTACAGGAATACATACGAAGGAAATAAGAATTCTAAATTACAAAATCTACACCACAATTCCCTCGATTATGGATTTAAAATTATTAGATTTGCGTCGCCAAAAAAAAAACATGGACATTAGACTGGTTCAAAAAACAAAATGTGCGATATGTTTAGGAGATTAATTATATTATGCAAGTGAGTTCCTTTCGCAATGTAACATATATACGAAATTTCAGCACCCTACACTTATGGGAAGGCGATGCACCTCAAACAAAAATGCGGACGACTTCAAAACAATTGTGTTCAAAACAATTTAATCCAACTTCGGTTATAATTATATAGTATTGTAGCCCACCTAAAGTATATTGACGCTATGGTCATTTTAATCCTAGACATTAAACTTACAAAAATATAAACATAAAAAAAACGTAATTTCCCTTTACACCCGATGAATGAGGGGTGGGATAGCTTCTCGCGTTGTTGTGAATTAACACGCTTTCTATTTTTAGATTCACAGCTAACGGCACCTACTTGTTTATCGACGAATGCGAACGTCACTGTTTCAGAAGCTCTTACTAGACATGCCGATTGACTCGACACTAATACTGCGAAGTTGTTGTCGACAACATTCGAGGGGAGCCGACAATGAAAGAAAATTTTTCTTTATATTTTAAGATGACTGGAGCCAGGAGTTGAACCTGTGATCGCCCGCATGGTAGTCGCGTGTTCTAACCACTATGCCACTGCCGGTCCCAAATATAAAAATATTTGCTAAATATTAAAACACCGTATAACTAGAACCATTCACCAGTTGTAAAAATTACGATAAAATTAACCAATTTGCAATACAACTTTTAACTTTGTACCGCAAAAAAAAGGGAGTTTGTATGAGTGTTCGATGTTACTATAAGCCTCTACCATCCATTTTTTATGTCAATGATTTTTCACTGTTATGAACTGTTTAACCCCGAAAAGGGGAGTTTTTTATGAGAGGTGGGTGTATTTTTTGTCCGCAGGGACGGACACCCCAAAAAGGTGGAGTTTGAATTGTAGGTGGGAGTTGTGTTTCTTCGATGTTTCCAATTCAGAACATAACCTCCCCTTAGAGGACAAATTTCAGCTCCATAGCTCTTAACCTAGTGAATAGGGGACAGACAGGGTGTGTTTGTATGGAAGATAGGAGTAGGTTTTGTCCGATCTTGCTCATCTTAAAACTCCGTTTAGACGATTGACGGTAGCCTACGGTAGAATTTCACTTCGATAGCTCTTAACGTACTACTGTGATCGCAGGGACAGACCCTGCGAAAGGGGAAATTTTTATGAGTGGTGGGAGTAGTTTTTGACCGATCGGGCTCGTCTTAGAACTTCAATCTCCTTTTAGAGGAGTTAGTTTGTACTTTAAATTTAACCGACTATATATGGTACATTATATTGGTATTATTACTACATCTCTAAAGTGGGCATTATCCTGTTATAGCTTATCAAAATACAAAATTTGGATACGACCGCGTTTGAAGTTTTGTTATTATTACTCGATTTATAAAGTGGCGTGGCAAGACTCCGAGTTTTTTTTCAAACGCTTTATTCTGCTTTAGATTTATTTTATACAGAATTTGAGAATTTGGGTGTATTAATAATATTTATCGATTTCAAAAGTGGGAGGTACTAGGTGGGTATTTTAGTGGAGGAATTATGGTAAAGTGGGCGGAGTGGTATATTTGTTTGTATGGGAGGTACCAGAAAGGGTGTTGATAGACTTCCTGTATTTTGTCTAAAACGTTATCCTGATATAGCTATACTAAATACTGAATTTGGACACGATATGGTGTATTGATATTATTACTCGATTTCTAAAGTACCAGAAGGGTCGTGGCCGTGTAGCCGATTTGCAATACAGTGAGTAGTTTTGAAGAATTATTAACTCGTGCAAAGTTTCAAAACATTTTGTTGCGTCTTTCGAAAGTTATGGTGCGTACCAGCTGGCCAGTCAGACAGACAGACGGACAAGCCTCAAACGACATAAAAAGTCATGAATCGAATTTGGTTCAAAAAAACCTAGAGTCTAAAGTGACACTTTATATGGGTTACACTTTTTGGTTGTATCAAATGATATATACCCTATAAAAATAGTTGTTACCGATGAATGATACTAACAGTTTTTCGACATTTGTACTAGAGTCGCCAACACTTATAACCGAGGTGTATCCATATACTACTAATAGAACGTATAAACATAATCTGAATTATGTGTTTTTATTTTTATACCATCACCCTAAGGGATGAGGGTATATATCATTTGATACGAAAAAAAGTGTAACGCATTAAAGGAGACAAGTTAGACCCCAAGTATCTTAAGACCAAATTCGTTTCAGGACTTTTTAAGACGATTGAGCTATGTCCGTCTGTCTGGCTGGCTGGATGGCTTGTCAGCAGGATAACTCGAGTAAACCTTAACGGATCGGTATGAAAATTTACCAGTATTCATATTTTTCAAAACGAACTTATGGGATTGTAAATGGGCAAAATAGCCCCTTCCCTTCTGGTACTTCCCATACAAAATTACCTATTTTTGAATTAATTTATATTTCTTCCATAACTTTCAAACGGTCGGTCGTAGGATATTTAATATTGGTCAGCTTGCAAAAGTAGACAAACCCTACGAAAACCGAAACCTTTGCCATAACCCTTCTGGTACCTCCTATACAAATGACCTAATTGACCATTATAGTTTTACTTACATATCTTTTTTGAAAGTAAACTTAATTTACTCAAATTTTGAATATGATGTTCGCTTATGAAAATAGGACTCAGGAATGAATATGGACTATATCGGTTTACGCCTTCTGGTACCTCCCATACAAAATTACCTATTTTTGGAAAATTAATATTTCTCCCATAACTTCCAAACGCACATTTGAGGGGCAATGAAAATTAGTCGGTTAATTTATATTGTGATAGGAGGCGAAACCTCAGAAAACTTAACTATTTGACACACCCCTTCTGGTACCTCCCATACAAAGGACCGAACTCACCCCCATAGTCTTACATACATTTTTTTTTTTTTGTAAGTACACTGAATTCAGTCAAATTTTTCGTAAGTTGTACATATGAAAATTTGAGCCAGGAATGAATAAGGACTGTATCGGTTCACCCTCTTTTGGTAACCCCTATCAAATTTAATTTTATTTTAATTAAAAATCTATTAATTTTAATAACTCAAGACTTAAACAATATCTTATATTAGGTGATGGTATTTATCAGTCAGTTTATCTGACTGAAATTTCTGTACTGTTTTTTTTTAAGTAAATCCACGACCGATATACTACTACCGCAAATCCTGTATAAGAGCTAAGGAACAAAACAACATCACATATAAAAATATCCTGCAAATATAAAGCTTTCGTCTCTGACCACATTCCAATTTTTAAATTTACATTATTATGAACGATATAACGTTATTATGAACGATATATGTACTTCCCTATAGTAGCCAACTTTAAGTATTAAATACTACGATGATGCCAAAGTCGTTATTCAAATCATTAAATGAACATTAAATTCACCTCCTACCTCATTCCACAGCATCATGCAACACAAACATCAAATGACGAGTATTTAGAGCAAACCATTATGTACAAATTAGTCCCTAGCCACAAAATTCTTCTGTATCAGACAGACAAATTCAATTTGCTAATATGCCTGCAGTCTGCCAATACACTATCTTCGCCAGCCAGCGCAAGTACAACACCGTTGGTTGAGTCTACAACTTTATTTCACTTTTGTTAACATTACCAAAGGTTTTTTTTTCGTGTGTCTGTGTGCCCACCAACCATCAGAAACACAACATGCGACGACCGACAAACAGCAGCCATACTGCAACATACTGCTTGTTGTTGCAAGAACAAAACCAAATTCAGACATTGAATTCTAACGAACTAGTGCGATTGATGGAAGAGTTCAACACGTTTGCAATGGCATCTCGCATAAAAGCGAATTGAAATGCAACAACATTTTGGTCAACAATGAATGGAAAACATGAACATTGGGAATGAATAAATGAATAGATGGCGAGCCATTTAAAGTCATTCACATTTTGATGGTTCACAACGTTATAGAAACTAAGGCTTAGAATCATCATATTTAAAAGCGCCCATATTTCTTCCAAATAAGTACACAGATCCCAAGTAAAACAAACTGAACTAAATATACCTCCAGATATTGCGTTTTAGAACATAAAGTGCTATGGACGGGCCACGACTGTGTGTATAATACCGCCCATTTTTGACCTGATCACGCACAAAACTAAATAAAAAACTTAATTTTCCTTTACACCCCATGAATGAGGTATGGGTTAGCTTCTCGCATTGCGGCGATTTAACAAGCTTTCTATTTTAGAATAAGAAAAAACGGCACCTACTTGTTTATCGACGAATGCGAACGTCACAGGTTGAGAAGCTGTTGCTAGACTTGACTTGACTTGACTTGACGATTGACTTGACACTTATACTACAAAGTTGCTGTCGTCAACATCGATGGCAATGATAGAAAAATGTAGATGACTAGAGGCTGCAATCGAACTCGGGATCTCCCGTATGGTAGTCGCGTGTTCTAACCGACATGGCGCGGCCGGTCCCAATCACGCATCTCATCACGCATATTGCTGTTAAATGCATCAACACATAATTTGAAGTCGCTCAGCGTTAGCGAGAAAATGAATTTTTGTAAGCGACCCCATGATTTGATCCCGCCTATATTTTTTATAAAGATTAATATAATAAACTTTCCGAAGTAGTTTTTTAAAAATTGGGTTCCATTTGATATACGAAAATTTCATGTAGTCTATGTTCCTTCCAAACATAAAGCTATATGCAGCTTCCTTGAATTCATTCATTGAATTTTGTCTTTATATACACAGATGACCTTAAAATGTACTCCACTTACAACCTTTGCTTATGTCACGCTACAGTTTCTTTGTCGTTAATCACTTTTATCACTCGCATTAAATTAAACAATAATATTACATAATAGTATTCTCGCAATTAATGCAATTTAAATATTAAATGAAAACTAAATACTTTAACTAGTTCTCGTGTTTGCATCTATGGGGTTCGTAGAAATCCCCTGTGACAATACTGCGATACAAATTTGTGCAAATGCCAGTGCTTGATATTTGTATTCGTAAAAGTTTATTACAAAGTTTTTACAGTTTAAGCTATTTTTTAGTTTAATTAACTTTAATATGTTTTTAAGCAGTCGACACTAAAGGTAAATATTGCAACCTGCTAACACAACGAAATGCACAAGTATATTTATCTAACACAGAGAGAGAGAGAGAGAGCAGAAGGTAATGCGGTGCTTGAATTTCACACTGCAAAAATGGTTTGCAACAGTCTAGTTGAAACCAGAAGAATGTCCGAGGGGGACGACTAAAGCGGGAGAGAACGTACATACATAGCTAATATTAAAATTGTGCATTACAAATGTAGTACACATGTATGCAGGCGGGGTACAAACAAAACCACATGAACGGCGACTTATGTAGATATACTTACATGAATGTATGTATGTATGTTTGTATTATCGTATGTATACATAAAGACACACACGTACAGTAACTATGCAAGTGCAAGTGAATGTTACTTTCATGATCCTTTAATAGAGACTACAGTGGTTAGTGAACATTAAGAATTAGATTTAATTGAATGAAAAAGTTATACTATTTTAGGTGATATTTAAGTATACCAAGAACTTTTTGAACTTCTCTCGTAGTTTATAAAGGTTATTAGGGTTATGATTCCAAATATAAATTGTTTGAAATTACAAAAAATGTAAATAAACATAAGATTGTTATGTTTTCTTCCAATCTTAAAGAATACGGAAGGAGAGGTAAAGTTCTTATTGCAACAATATTAACCCTATCCGTGCAGCACCAACCACAGGATCGGTTTCCTAGGTTACATGCATGATGTCCTAGTTCCAGAACTTTTGTTTGAACAATTCTTGTATTGAATTGACCGCTCTATGATTAGGAAAGTCTCAAGAAACTTGACTTAGATTTAGATAAATACTAAACTTAATGAATGAAGTGTTCTAAAACACAATACAACACATGATTTTGAGACTCAATTCCGAGAATTGCACTTGAAAGTAGCCACAAAATAAAAACTTTTGTATAAATAGTTTTGTCAAGTTAGCTGCGGTTATATTTCGTATTTGGTGTTTGGCTTTTTCAAATATAAGTTTATTAAAAATTAACTTAATCTGTTTTTATTCTAAGGAAGTACAAAATGACCTAGTAATTGTGGGTTAAACGTTATTGTGTCGCAATAAGCTATTTATTAAGGTCATGTAACGATATGAAGTTTACCCATGCCAGAGCGTATGAGTTATATGGAATTACACATACGTAAGTCAGTATATACTAAAGTAAGTGTAAAGACGCGTTCACGACACAAGAAATCTGTCGGAAAAATTTGTCTGTCAGGAGTGTTATCGATAACGAATTGCCATGACATTCTAATTGTCGACAAACGTTTACACACCTTAAGTTGCCATATTTTATACACGATTCGTGTTAGTTTTTTTTTTTGGTACGAAAGAAACGAAATCACGTTCTCGTTCGTTTAAAGGTAACACTAACTGCACTTTTCAGTTCATAAAACTCAAACACAACACAAAATTAAATATCTTTAATTGGAAAACCAGAGCTCATGTCCTTAACCTATAGGTTATTGGTATTTTTGCGATCTTTAAGGCACTGAATGAACTTTTCTCGGGTAGGTTCGTTTCTCCTTTGTAATAACTACAACTCTACAACCGAGATGTAACCTTGTTAAAATATAGAAAAAACACTAAAAATCCACCTGGATGAAAAAAATTCGTATGGCCACTAAATTATTATTACAGCCAACCTGACAAAACGAATGACAAAGAAGTTCTTATTTATGGGGCTACTATCACGTGCAACTCTCAGAATTGAGTGCCGAATCAATAAGCTGAAAAATTTAGTGTAAGTTTAGCGAATAGAAAAGTAATTTTGGAAATATGTTTTGCATGATTTGTAAACGTTGTACTGATGTAAGTCTTTGCAAACTGATTTGCCAAAGTATACTGAAAAACAAAGTCAAACATAAATCATTAGTATGATAGGCACTTTTGTAGTTATCCCTATCGGAAGTATTTAGTATAAAAAACCTCCTTTATTCCACCTTGATGCAGATAATGACTATTCTGTCATATATACAGTTCAATGATAAGACCAGCTGTCTAAGCCTCTTGCCATCTGTTTAATCATAGAGAAATTTGGTTCTAGTTATCAGCATGGCAGCTGTAATAGATGACACACCACGCGGATGAACGGAGTGAAGGGTCATTCATTTTATCCTTCTATTTTGTAACGCCCTTAAGGAGGCGTGATCAAATTGACAATATATATATTAGAGTGGGTCAAATTTTCTCGACCAAGCGGTTATCAAAATCGTAATCTACGATTAATTTTAAGAAAACTTGCCCAAGATACCATGGATCAACAATCAAAATCGAGCCCCCAGTTTTAAACGAGAAACTATTCGTATTGGGGAAAAATCCACAACAACTGTCCAACTGTCTCAGAATCGCCCCTAGAGAGCACAAATGTACCACCGACCCCCAGTAATTTTATCATACTAACAGTTTTCCCAAACATACCAAATCTCCATCTTCACCACCTAAGGGGTCTCTAACTGCCCCGGAGTCTCCCCTAGAGAAGTTAAATGTATGACCAGCTCCCAATATTTCTCCAACCCCTACAGTTTCTAAGATCATATCTATATCATATCCCCTATCTTTATCCTCTAACGTGGTCCTCATAGTCCTCATAGATTTTTTTTATTTTTATAATTTTTTTTACTAAATCTCCTCCTGCTGTTCCCATGGTGCCTCAAAAGGGGTAAAATTTACGACCGACACTCACTAGTATTTCTCTTTTAACATATTTCCCGAACATACCAACCCCATATCTTCTTCCCCTAAGGGGGCAACCATACAAAATACACATTCATTTGAACCATCTATGGGCTATTCCGGGGCAGTTGATGGACTTGTTGTAAATTTTTCCCCAATAGGTCAAGTTTCTCGTTAAAAACCGAGGGTTCGATTTTACGTACGCTAGCTTCTTTCCTCGGGACCGGCCATGGTATGATGGTTAAAATACGCGACTACCTTGCGGGAGATCCCAGGTTCAACTCCTGGCTTCATTTAAAAAAATATTTTTTTCTTTCATTGCCGGCCCCCTCGATGTTATCGCCATTTCGCAGTATAAGTGTCGAGTTAATCAGCATATCTAGTAAAAATCTTCTCAAACAGTGATGTTCACATTCTTTGATAAACAAGTAGATACCGCTAGTTGTGAATCTAAAAATAGAAAGCGTGTTAATTCACAACAACGCGAGAAGCTATCCAATACCTCATTCATGGGCTGTAAAGGGAAATTAAGTTTTTTTTTAAGTTTCTTTCCCCTAAACTGAGCTTAAGTACAAAGTTAAGTAAGATCGGACAAAAACTACTCCCACATTTCATACAAACTCCCCCATTTTGGGGGTATCCGTCTGTCTGTCCCCTCGATTATGGCAGTAGTTTTTGAGCTACCGCGCTGAAATTTGGTACGCCTGATTCTTTTCTCCAACCGTAGTTAAAGTACGGGCAAAACTACGTCCACCTCCCATACAAATTGCTTCATTTTGGGGCGTCCGTCTGTTCCAGCAATTACAACAGTAGTTTAAAAACACTAGAACGAAAATTCTTAGATAAGCAGAATCTGGCAAAAACTACTCCCACCTCCTATATAAAAACCCCCTTTGTGTCGGTCTGCCTATTACTGCAATTACAGCAATAGTTTAAGAGCTATCTATCTGAAATTAGGAGGAGGTTATGTTTCGAATTGAGTAATTTCGGAAAAAAAAACTACTCCCGCCTCCCATACAAATTGCCACTATTTTGCGGTCACAGTCGAAGTATAAGAGCTAACGAGCTGAAAACGGAGGTTAAGTTCTACGATGAGGAAGGTTGGGTAAAAAGTACTCCCACCTCAAATACAAACACCCCCTTTTTGGGGTGGCCGTATGGCTGTCATGGGAGTAGTTTTAGAGCTAACGTAGTTAAAGTTTTAAGATAAGCAAGATCAGGAAAAAGCTTCTCCAACCTAGTATACATACACTCCCTTTTTGGGGTGTTGGTCTGTCTGTTTCTGCAATTACATAAGAAGTTTAAGAGCTATCGAACTGAAATTAGGCTGAGGTAATGTTCCGAATTGTGTAATTTCAGAAGAAACAAAAACTGTTACCAACTCACATACAAACACTTTTTGGGTTGTCTGTCTGTCTTTTCCTGCAATAATAGCAGCAGTTTAGAAGCTGTCGAATTGAAATAAGTCAGAGGTTATGTTCCGAATTAAGTAATTTCGGAGAAAAAAAACTACACCCTCCTCCCATACAAATTGCCCCTTATTATGTTTAAGAGCTAGTCTAAGCCTGCGGTGACAGTCGTAGTATAAGAGCTATCGAGCTGAAATTTGGTACGCTAGATTTTATCCTCTAAATGGAGGTTGATTTCTAAGATGAGCCAGATCAGGCAAAAAGCACTCCCACCTCTTATACATACACCCCCTTTTTATACCATCACCCTTAGGGATGAGGGTATATATCATTTGATACGAAAAAAAGTGTAACGCATTAAAGGAGACGAGTTAGACCCCAAGTATCTTAAGACCAAATTCGTTTCAGGACTTTTTAAGACGATTGAGCTATGTCCGTCTGTCTGGCTGGCTGGATGGCTGGTCAGCAGGATAACTCGAGTAATCCTAAACGGATCGGTATGAAAATTTACCAGTATCAATATTTTTCAAAACGAACTTATGGGATTGTAAATGGGCTGAATAGCCCCACCCCTTCTGGTACCTCCCATACAAAATTACCTATTTTTGGAAAATTATTGGAATTATTGGAAAATTATTTTTTCTTCCATAAGTAGAACAACCCTAAGAAAAACGAAACCTTTGCCCCACCCATTCTGGTACCTCCCATACAAATGACCGAATTGACCCTCATACTTTTACATACATATCTTTTTTGTTAGTAAACTGAATTCACTAAAATTTTGCGTGTGATGTTCGCTTATGAAAAGTTGAATTAGGAATGAATATGGACTATATCGGTTCACGCCTTCTGGTACCTCCCATACAAAATTAGCTATTTTTGGAAAATTAATATTTCTCCCATAACTTCCTAACGGACACTTGGGGGGTAATGAATATTCGTCGATACATTTTTGTCGTGATAGGAGGCGAAACCTCAGAGAGCCTAACTATTTGACACACCCCTTCTGGTACCTCCCATACAAATGACCGAACCCACCCCCATATTGTCACATACATATCTTTTTTGTAAGTAAAGTGAATTCACTCAAATTTTGCGCATGATGTTCGCTTGTGAAAATTAGACTCAGGAATGAACATGGACTATATCGGTTTACGCCTTCTGGTACCTCCCATACAAAATTACCTATTTTTGGAAAATTAATATTTCTCCCATAACTTCCAAACGGACACTTGGGGGGTAATGAAAATTGATCGGTAAATTTATCTTCTGATAGAAGGCAAAACCTCAGAAAACCTAACTATTTGACACACCCCTGTTGATACCTCCCATACAAATGACCGAACCCACCCCCATAGTCTTATATACATATCTTTTTTGTAATTACACTGAATTCAGTAAAATTTTGCGTAAGGTGTACGGTTATGAAGATTTTAATCAGAAATGAATATACAAATATTCATACATATCCATACAAAATGACTTTGTTTGGAAAATTAATATTTCTCCTATAACTTCTAAACCGGCACCTGGGGGGATAATCAAATTTAATCAGTTAATTTTTCTTGTAATAGGAAGCAAAACCTGAGCAACCCAAACTATTTGGCACACCCCTTCTGGTACCTCCTATATAAATATATGGGATATTTCCCCTTTTACATACGAAAAAAGTCAGACACGTTGTGCTGCCCCTAATTGTACCTTGTGTACAAATAGGAAAAATTTTGTATGTTTTTCTCTACATGTAGACAAAAAATAATACATAAGTAATTTTATTTTAAAAATCTATTAATTTCAATAACTCAAGGCTTAAACAATATCTTATATTGGGTGATGGTATTTATCAGTCAGTTTACCTAACTGAAATTTTTGTACTGGTTGGTACATCAGTCTATCTGTTGACGCAACCAATGCAATAGTTTAAGAGCCATACAACGGAAAATTTTGTACACAACCATCAATCCTTTAAACGGATGCTAAGTTCTAAGATGCCCAAGATCCCCTTTTGCAGATGTCGGTCTATCTATTCCTGGAATGACAGCAGTAGTTTAAGAGCTATCGATCTGAAATAAGGCAAAGGTTATGTTCCGAATTGAGTATTTTCGAAAAAAACACTATGCCCAATTTCCATAGAAGCACCCTCCTTTTTGGGCGATGTCCGTCCTCCTATCCCTGTGATTACAACCTAAATTCAAGTGCCATCGAGCTGAAGTTTGGTATACAAGCTTCTATCCTCTAAGCGGGGTTTAAGTTATAAGATAAGCAAAATCTGACAAAACTACGCTCACCTTTCATACAAAACTCTCCCTTTTTGTGGTTGCCAGTCTGCCTGCACCCCGATTACAGCCGTAGTCTACGAGCTATGAAACTGAAATGAAGTATACCCATTTATATTCTTTATGTGGAGGTTATCATCTGAATTGAGAAGTGAATCTAAAAATAGAAAGCGTGTTAATTCACAACAACGCGAGAAGCTATTCCATACCTTATTCATGGGGTGCAAAGGGAAATTAAGTTTTTTTTGATCATCTGAATTGAGTAAAATCGGACAAAAACTACTACTACCTCCCATAGAAACTTCCCCTTTTGGGGGGTTTCTGTCTGTGTATCGCTGCGATTACAACTTTAATTTACGAGCTATCGTACTGAAATTTGGTATACAAGCTTTTATCATCTAAGAGGAGGTTATGTCATAAGACGAGAAAATTCAGTTAAAACCAATAACTACTCCCACTTCTCATACAGAACTCCCCCTTTTCGGGGTTTAAACAATTCATAACAATATTCTCAGCTATTAGGGAGTACAGGAGTAATGAAGTTTTTTACCTTAAAACAAAAACCGAGGCGATGGCTTAACAAAGAAAATAAAAGACAAGAAACCCCTTGCAATTGTTGATGACCCTTTGCAAATGGACCACGGTTCAAGAATATGTACCTAGAATGTCCGAACTTTCTACAGAGATGCTGGCCGTATCTAATGTTCCTCAATATTTCGTCTTTTCACATTTGCTATAACCAGATGTCCGTTTAGTGCCGATGTTCGGCTAATACTTGATCTATCGGACGCAGTTTATAGACCTCACAGAGAGTTTCTATTAATATCAAGTAGAAAAGGGACAGAAAACTCAAATTAGAAAATATTTTCCGCCAAAGCATAATAGTAGGTATATGAAACAGCAACAAAACTTAGCAATGAGTCTCAAAATAATACTATTTATATTTACCAAATACAATCTTATACGAGTACGAATATAATTTCAAATTTAAAATAAGATTTTTAGAATTGCATATTTTAATACGAAACTCCATTGTATTAACATCCACTACATACCTATTCCCATCAAAATTACAACCATCGGAAACAATTTCTATAAACATCTAATAATAATAAATTACCCGTTCACTAATTGCTTGACCCCCGCAATACCACTGTGCATAACTGATACACAACCACTGGCAACATTCTACTAATTACGAAAAAACGCGTTCACCTAAATATGTGCATACATGCGATTACATATGTACATAAGTAAGTATGATACATACCGATACATACCGTTACATTAATATTAACATTAATGTAACAACAATCTAAACCAAAAGAGCAACAAAAGCTCTGCAATATCCTTTGCTCCTTTCTCAGTCATTGATGTTCATTAAAGAAATGGAGTGTTATATAACGTTGGTCTACCTACCATGGACTTGAACTAAACGTGCTTGTGTGTGCTAAGCGCAGTGACTGCCATCCATTCTGATGTGATGGTGTTGATGCTGATGTTGGTACTAATGTTGTTGCAGTAGCAGTAGCACAGAGCGTCATTTTAAAATCTTTCTGTGTAGGGGTGGATGTGTGCATCGTCGGACAGCTTTGGTGCGATTATGCTCTCGGTAGGGTAAAAATAAGAGAAAGACGAAATGGTTTATTAATCAAATGTTAAAGAATTACACATTAACTTCGGTGTTGGTATATTTTGTGGTAATTCAAATTTTATTATCCGATATTTTAATTTTTAAGAATATAAAACCGCAGCTTGAGGTCAATATAGTTATAATCTTTTAAATGTATATTTATTATTTCGCAATTTGTTGAATTGCATCATTCGGAGTTTAGGAAATTAAATATAAATATTGACAAGATAAGAAAATTATTGAAATCCGTAATTCGATTAAAAAGAATATTGGCGTTTTATAAAAATTAGCTGGCAATGCTTTAAGGACGGGGCTGCAATTTTTTTGGCTTTGCCATCATAATGGGAACCATTCAGATTTGATAAACGAGCTTATATTGATATATAAAGATTTGGGTTGCAATATGTCGCTTAAAATTAGTTTTCTTTACTCACATCTAGATTATTTTCACTGAGTATTTAGAAGTTACATGTGATAAGACGGAGAACCGTTATCAGGCTAGATGGAGGCCGCTATTAAATATCACTTATAGAAGAATGATCTTATTATGGTTTCTCAAATATACTCAAAATGTTAAGAGTAAAAAATCAGTACACAATTTTCATTCAGGTCCACTGACCTACATATACCCTCAGCCTATGTCTGATATTATTTAACTCTCGAGTTATTTAAAATAACTGAATTTTTAATGAATTTAAAGATAGAAAAGAAAAAGAAAAGGTTAAAGTTTACAAAATGTTAATGAATTCGTAAACAGCTAAAAAAAATCCAATCAATATCTATGGGCATATGGTCATTTTGTATCGTGGTACCAAGTCTAATTAATTCGCACACAAATCTCAAAAGAAATCATAATTTGTAGTGTATGCGGTAAACCTCCCAGTTTCTTAGGTTCCACCTATAAATACAAAATATTTCTTTGAAAAATTTTTTAAAAAATATAATTTTTTGTGAATTTGCCAAATTTTAATAGAAGGTACCAGTAGAGGCAGAATCCTGTGTGTGGTTTTACATCCAGTATCACCGAGAAGGTCTGGTCAGATGGTGGGCTCCACCTCACTTAAACATACAATAATGTCCTGCTTTGGAATAATTAGAGGTCTATTTTAATACAAGCATCACCATAGAACAATTCCTTAGCTGCAGATACAAACGAGCCAGTAGGACATCATGACGTGTCCGATTATACTGTGGAACATTCTCAGGATCATTATATGGGGGTGGGAAAATCCAAGTCAGGGTAAAGGTACAAGGTCAGTATATTAAAACTCCCAAAGGGTTTGGAGGTTCTGAGGTCAAACTTTTTTATGACATTTTATATTTTTTGCTTATCGGGATGTTTGTTCATTTAGTTTTCAGCTATATTTCAAGAATCATTGATAATTTTTGATTAAATTCTTCAGCAGAATTGTATAGATATTGTTGTTGCACTGAGTTATTAAACTATAAATCTACAATATTGGAACGATGTGGGTGTAATTAAAAAATTAACATTACTAAAACGTTGTGCCATATATATGTACGGAGTAAAATATGCAAGCGATGTAGCGATATCAGAGATCAGCACCGATAGACCGCAACCGCCGGTGCACCGCGTCCGAACTTAGTATTTTTTATACGCAAGTGTTCGAAATATCGAACGAAAACTAATGCGGTGGAGTAAAGCTCTTTCTTGTGTTTACTTTTTTTGTTGCAATAGTTTAGCATCGTATCAAAAGAAAACAAGAACAAAAATATGACGCTTTGTTGTGTGTGCTTGTTTATGGTGGTGGTTTAGCACGACAACGAAGAAACACAAACAAAAATATTACGAAGAAGAATACGGCCTCGGTGCGATCGCCACCAACATAATAACCGCCTCGCTGTCGAGAAAAAGCTCACACAACAAAGATTCATTTTTTTGTTCATGGTTTTTTGATGCGGTGGCAAACTATCCCGGTAAAAGAAAACAATATAACAAAAGGCACAAAAATATCCCAGCAATTTGTTACCGCAGCCGCATAAACAGCGAGTACACCAGATCACTGCTACATATGTATTTACAGTACAGTACTTGGGTTAGGATCCTAATTCAATAACGTCAGCGATGATCAGTTTTCTACTTATTCCGAACTACATATGGCTAGAAATTTAATTTATTGGAATATTTATAAAAATTCAAATTTTTTGCAGATTTCATACGATAAAATCATTCAATTTGATTTTTGACATGGTTATGTTAATAGAAATTATTTAACATTCTGCTGAAGATTGAAATGAGAAATCATCAATGGTTCTTGAGTTATAGTTGAAACACTAAGCAAACAAGTATCACGACAATAAAAAAAATAAAAAATTTAGTAAAAAACTTTGAGGGTTTTACTACAATAACCTTGACCCTGACTTGGAATTTCTCAACATTCCCCAAAATGGCTTTTGGACTGTGTTAAACCATAAATTTACAATATTGGAACGATGTACGTATGATTAATAAAAAATAGGGGTTAATATTCATCATATGTTGTGCCTTACAAATGTCCGTCTGTCTGGCTAGTTGACACGATAACTCAAGTAAACCTTCGCTGATCCTTATGAAAGTTTACCAGCGTTAACTTTTTTCTAAATATTTTATAATTATAGAATTGCTCACGTCTTTTTAGGGACCTCCCACTCAAAATTTGTTGAATAATTTATATGTATCTAAACCCCAGAAAACCGAAACATTTTCCATTACTTAACTGGTAATAGCTCCCATTCAAATATCGTTATTCATCGTCATATTTATATAATAAAATGTTTTGTAAGTACACTGAATTCCGTCAAGTTTTATACAGGAAAACGCTTGCGGAAATCTAACTTAAAAACGAATTTGGACTTTATTGGCTTACTGCTTACAATTAAAATACCTCTACGGATAACTTCTATTCAAAATGACCCAACTCATCAATGACCCTCATAGTTTTACATGCATTTATATACCCTTTAACATACATACGCACGAAGTGAAGGAGGCGTGGTAGACATGTCATCCTATCCTATTAATCATGATGATTTTAACTATTTCGATAAATTTAACAAAAGGACAGAAAAGCTCAACATCCTTCTAAACGCTTTTTTGCCAATAAATCCTACTTCCACAATAAGTGAGCGAGTGTTTTCTGTATCAAGCTTTATAAAAACGAAACAGAAGAATTGACTCAAAAGTTAATTTTCTAGTATATTGATATCATTACTCGATTTCTAAAGTGGGCGAAGTGGTACATTTGTATGGGAGGTACCAGAAGCGGCGTGGATAGACTTAAAGTTTTTTTCTTCAAAACTTTATCCTGATTTAGCTTTAATAAATACAGAATTTGGATACGATCACGTTGGGTGTATAAATATAGCTACTCCACCTCTGAAGTGGGCGGAATGGTGCATTTGTATGGGAGATACCAGCAGGTACGTGGCTAGGCTTCCAATTTGGTTCTTTAAAATTGTATCCTGATTGAGCACTACTAAAAACAGAATTTGGTCACGATCAGGTTGGATCTATTAAGAATGTTAATCGATTTCTAAAGTGGGTGGTATCTGATGGGCATGGGAGGTACCAGATGGGGCGTAGCTAGACTTCCAGTTTTTTCTCCAAAACTTTGTCCTGCTTTAGTTTTACTAAATGTAGGATTTGTGCACGATCGCATTGGGTGTATTGATATTACATACTAAACAAATGCATTTTTTTAAACCTAATTATATTTTTTATAAATATTTTTAACTTTTAAGGAAAAACGGAAAAAACCGGTTAAACCAGTTTTCTTTCAAATGCTGTATTTATATTCTTATATCTCATCTGGGATAGTTTACCAAATTATTATTGATGATTATTCAGCCATTTGGCATGGCTTTTGTTATTTTTATTTGCAAATTTATTCAAAATATTAATTGAAATACATTTTCCCATAAATTTCTATCGACCCACCTTTGAAATGAATTATTTAGTTGAATGTGATATATTTCCTTAGTCTTGTCAATTGTTCTTCTACTTTTCCTTTGTATTCGTTTGCCCAGCTTGGAAAATTTTATTGTTGTAATCTTAAGCTATATTTAATAATAAACAAAGCACTCTTGAATTATAAATCGAACCAACTGGTCTTATATTATTTTCGTGCGAAATTTGATTATTAAACAGCCCCATTTTATTTGTTTTAACTTTAACTTAAAAGCTTAACACTGTCCGTAAAAACTATTATGGAAATACACTAGTGTTATTGAATTGCGATCCTGACACACTGTACACTTACAAAACATTTAATTATATAAATATGACGATGAATAACGATATTTGAATGGGAGCTATTACCAGTTAAGTAATGGAAAATGTTTCGGTTTTCTGGGGTTTAGAGACATATAAATTATTCAAAAAATTTTAAGTGGGAGGTCCCTAAAGAGACGTGAGCCGTTCTATAATTATAAAATATTTAGAAAAAAGTTAACGCTGGTAAACTTTCATAAGGATCAGCGAAGGTTTACTTGAGTTATGGTGTCAACTAGCCAGACAGACGGACATTTGACCTTCTATAGCTCAGTGGTATCGACGTATTTTTCGAAGGTGCCGGGTTTGATTCCCGGCCGGGCGTCAACATCGATAAAATTCTCGATATGATTCTCCAGCCAACACTAACTCATCCTAGATGCTTCCACTACGAGAAAATTGCGCAAGGACAAAAGCAAAAAATTTTTTTAAAATCTTAAAAATAAATCAATAAAAACAGCTGGCGCCGTCTCTTGGAGGAAAAATGGTGATTAGAACATTAGAACTCAAAAACAACAACAACAACAACTAAGCAATCCATGACACAAACCTTGTTATCCACAAAGGAACGAAACAGAGTGGCCAACAAAGATCGTATGATAATCGGATTATATGCCCGATCGAGTGTCGATAAATTGAAAGTCGGTATAAAGAATTATCACCCCAGCTGTTACAACACCAACAGACTAACATGACTCAATCGTCTGAAGTTTTAAAACAAATTTGTTCTTAAAATACTTGGGGTCTAACACGTCTCCGTTATTGCATTACATTTTTCCTCGTATCAAGTGGTAAATACCTTCAACCCTAAGGTTGACTACATATGAAATTACATAGCTATATTTCCAACATTCTAGTTTGCCAGCAATTATTTTATTATTATTTCTAAAGCCCCATAGTAGCACTTAGATAGTTAAATATCCCTCCATGCATCATCTCAGACATTCCCGATGACCATCATCAATTTGTTTCGTCAGTAGAGTATAAGCTTAATTTGACCACATTTTAAAACATAACCATGACATTTGAGGTCATGTTAGTAACCGTTACGATTTTATGTTGTGTTTATGTGCGCACACAAGTCCATCCTGTACTCTTGTATAAACGATGTTATCCTTATTTTACTATGGCGGCTAAGTTTGAGTGAGCAAATTGCCTTACGTCTATTTTCCCATTTCAGTGCAGTCTGTATATGCTGTTTTGTGTTTTTCTTTTCGGTCTGTTGTTTTTTTTTTCCTTTGTCTACGAGTTGCAGATTCATTTGATGGCGATGTTGTGCTTCCGTGAATGTTGCTGGTCACATAGTGGTAACACAACGGTTGAGCCATGTGTTGATGTTTGCTTTTATTCTGGACGATATGTAAGTGTTTGCGTGTAAGAGACTGACGAGGGTATGCTACTGTAACTCTTGCCTTTTGTGTGTGTGTGTGTGCGTTTGCAAATTCTAAGCGGACTATTGAAAAAGAGTACTGCCACTTTAGAACTCCGTTAGATGGCCATAATGTAAATGCTGATACTATTAGTATTGTTAATTTGGTTGTATTTATTTGGGGTGACCATTAGCTGGCTAATCGCAGTAGCAGTGTACTACCATACAGTGGTTGTCTTATAATTAGCTTCGTTTTAATAATTTGGTGTTTAGATATGTTCGGCAGTTGGGAATGTATGTAAATGATTGAATTACATACTTTTTTATAAAAGACTAGCTGGCCCGGCAGACTTCGTCCTGCCTCCAAATTTTTGTAAAATATGTTGAGTGTAGTTGAAATCTAATAACGATTGGTTTATTTCTTTGACCTCTAAAATAGTTAAATTTAAAGGGCGAGGTTTCCCGGACAAATTCTGTTCTTCATATATCTTAAAGATTATTATATGTATATTATTATAAGAATTGCTAAAACGGACCAGCAGTGTCGTCCATGATGTGATGAAAACTTACTTATTGATAGGCATATATTCTAAAACCAAATTTTTAAGCCGATTGACTGACATAGAACTTTCTGCGTTGGTGTACTGGGTGATTGTACCTTTTTATGCTAAGGAGTACGAATTTCCAAAAATGCCTCCATTAGGCTCAGCAACCGTATGGTCTGGGTGATATCAACAGTTATTCCTATTTTCGTTATTGTCCCCTAAAATTTCGAAATGGGAAAAACCACTTTGTGAAGCTCTCTAATTCTGTAGGAAGTGCGCCATTATAAAAGTTAGTCATTCTTCTTTTAGCCTTTTTGCGGTCTGGGTGACCATCTATAGCCAATCCTCAACTTTCACTCAAATTTTGGGACAAATGGGGTCAACCGTTTTCACAATTATGGTGACATCAAAATGTACATATGTTTTATATATATAGACTTATGAATAACTATAATGTTAAAAAAAGTGACTAAATGACATTTCAAAAATTAAGTGTATCAAAAGCTAAACACCGGCAACTGGTTCCAAATATACATTCAAAATTGTCTCATGTCAAAAAAATCATATATTTTAAGTTTAAGTAAAATCGGACAATGGATATAAATTTTCGAAATAATTCAACCCCAGCCAAATCAACTGTAGGTCCATATATACAAAAAAAATTCTCATAATAAAACAAATATACATTCAAAATTGCAGTCAAATTGTTTAATTCGTAAAAATTTTCATTATAATTCCACCCTAGCGACACCTACCGGGTCAATTTATAC
Organism: Muscina levida; assembly: GCA_964034835.1. NCBI lineage: Eukaryota > Metazoa > Arthropoda > Insecta > Diptera > Muscidae > Muscina > Muscina levida. The sequence goes on from OZ035882.1 coordinate 47,984,268, forward strand.
AAACAATTTTTTCTCAAGGTTCCACAAACATAAATACTAAATTTCAGTTAAATTAGTACATGCATTCAAATTTTCGATATAAATCCACCCTAGCGCCATCTACCGGGTCCATTTGTACATAAAATTTTTTCTGATGATCAAACAAACATAGATTCTGAATTTCAGTTAAATTGGCCCTTTCGTTAAAATTTTGATTGTAAACCGACCCCAGCGCCACCTACCGGGTCCATTTGTACATAAAATGTTTTCTCATGATCAAACGAATATCCATTCTAAATTTCAGTTGAATTGGTACATGCATTCAAATTTTCGATATAAATCCACCCTAGCGCCACCTGGATTTGATTTTTTTCAACACAAACAATCTACGGAAAATTTCGAATCGAATAAAAAAAAAATAAGCCAAATCGCTCCAGCCGTTCTCAAGTGATGGTATGACATACGTGGACCATGGTATTGGGACCGGCCGTGGCATAGTAGTTAGAATATGCGACTACCATGCGGGAGATCCCGGTTTCGATTCTCGACTCCAGTCATCTACATTTTTCTTTCATTGCCAGCCCCCTCGATGTTGTCGACAACAACTTCGCAGTATAAGTGTCGTGATTATCGGCATGTCTAGTTAAAGCTTCTCAAAAAGTGACGTTCGCATTCGTCGATAAACATGTAGGTGCCGTTTGTTGTGAATCTAAAAATAGAAATCGTGTTAACTCACAACTACGCGAGAAGCTATCCCATACCTCATTCATGGGGTGTAAAGCGAAATTAAGTTTTATGTAAGGTATTAATCTCAATATTTACGAAGTTGTATATCCTTATGAAAACACTGCAGCTAGTTTCAAGGACTAACAACGTATTTTAAAACCGACAGTCACAAATCTTAAATTTGTCACTGGCCACTCTAGCCAATGGCTCACTAAGCAATTTAATCAAACTCAAAGCAAAGTTGTAATAACGCTTTCAGTTAGAGCAACCCATAGCATACAACGAATATAATTTCGAAAACCATCCAACACAATACATATTATCAATGATAAAAATTGTCGTGTCCTTGCATAAGAAACCAAGTGTCGTAAGGCTATAAAAAAAACTTTGCCCTGGTCGTGCCATAGGACAAATGTGATATAAATATTTATTATTTTTAACAACATTTTGTGGTAACGCCAGAACTGCAATTAAAACAGAAAGTTAACAAAGCAAAAAAACAACAAAAGCACCGAAAAGCGAAAACTTTTATACTTTAAATGTCTGACATTAATTAAACGCATTTAACTAGAAACGTATGAAAACAAACAAACACAGATGCGTTTATGTGTACAACACATTGTAACAATCCCAAACAACTAATGATAATTTAGTTAAAACAGTTACTAAATAACTTTATCCCTTTCATGCTTTATTTCCGTTACAGTTTAAAACCGTTTTAACAATCCCCCTCCAGAGCAAAGGCAAGAAATGCTCTTAAATTTACTAAGATGATAAATATACAACAACAACAACGTGTAACATCCAACCAACGGCAGCAGCAGCACCAACAGGATTATAGTAACAACAACCACCAAAACTACAGTAGAGAAAAACTGTGGCAACATCAACTGCAGCCTCAACATCACCACCAGCAGACGCAGCAAACACAGCAGCAGGACCATCTGCAACATCACCAGCGACCACTGAGACCAGATTTACTCACACATTTGCCACATCATAGTTGCAGTAATAGAAGCGTCAGCTCTACCACCAGCACCAGCAGCAGTAGCAGAAAAAATTACCAACAATTTATAGTTAATACAAAACACATTATAAATTCACATTTAAATATCATACGATGGAACTTTTTAGTGATATTTCTATTATGCAATTGCATAGGTGAGTTCGATTGCTGTTTCTGTGGAGTTGCCATACTTTGGTTTTTTTGTTTTATTCAAAACGTTTAATTTTTTTGTAGTTTGTGTTGCGAAAATTTTTTATTTTAAAATTATATTGCGATATAAATAACACAGTACAACACATGAATTTGGGACTCACTTCTGAGAATTGCACGTGCAAGTAGCCCCAAAAATACAAAATTCTGCATCACTCGTTTTGGCAAGTTGGCTGCCTACATACTTTAATGGCCATACTTACTTACTTACTAAGGTGGCCCAATATAACTTACGAAGCATTCAAGAATTCCACACGATTCAGTCTTCTGCGTGGGTTCTCCAGTTATTCCTACCAGATGGTGGCACGTCGCCTACCACTTGGTCCTTCCAACGAAGTTTGGGTCTCCCTGCTCTGCGTCGTCCTTCAGGTTCGCCTTTAAACACCTTTCTCGCTAAAACATTTACATCCATCCCGGCAACATGTCCCAGCCATCGAAGTCGTTGGATTCTGACTCCTTTACCTACATCGATGTCGTAATAAAGCTCATACAGCTCATGGTTCATCCGATGGTTCATCGCCGTCGACACAGATAGGTCCATTTATTTTTCGAAGGTCCATATATTTCTCAAAGACTTCCAGGTTTTGTGTGTCTGTTGCCGTAAGCACCTGCGATTCGGCAGCATACAACAGAACGGGTAAAATTAACACCTGGTGTAGCTTCTTAGTATCCCGAGATAATGTGGTGTTACTAAAGTGCTGCCAAAGTCCGTAAAAGGTGAACTCATCTACTATTTAAAAACAATAATTTTCAACGTTGACAGTGCGCCCCCAACGAGAGAACTTTTTATTCGTCGAAATCATTATTTTTGTTTTGCCCTCGTTAACCGCTAAACCTTTTTTTCTGACTCCTTTTCTAGCGACGAGAAAACTGCAGTAACATCCCGCAGAATTCGGCCAATGGTATCTATATCATCGGCATAGGCTAGTGGCAAGTGGTTTTTGTGGAATATGGTGCTAAACATGTTGACACCAGCCTTTCTCATCACCTTCTTCATAACTATATTGAATATTGTACAGGACAAGCTATCACCATGCACGACACCTCTTTCCGTGTGGAATGACTCAGAGTGATCATTATCAATCTTAACAGAGAATTTGATGTATTCCAAGGTACATCTGCAAAGTCGAATAAGTTTTGCAGATTCATCATGGCATCATTTAGCCTATTCCTTACCGGAGAGTCGAGGGCAGCTTTGTAGTCGGCAAAGAGGTTGTAGGTGTAGATCTGCTTTTCATGAGGTTTTTTTTTTCAGGATTTGTCTTAAAGTGAATATTTGATCCGTCGTCGATTTGCCAGGTCTAAAGCCGCACAATTGGCTTTAGACATTCACACAATATGCTCGAAAGGACCTTGTACACAATTGGTAATGGGCTTATTCCACGTTAGGTCTTACACTCACTACGACCTCCTTTCATGTATATGGGACATAACAGACTGGGACTTCAACTTTCGGACATGCTCTCCTCCAGCCATACGTTCTCCATGAGCTGATGCACTCTCCTAATCAGTTCCTCTCCTTCAGCCTTAAACAATTTAGCCTGGAGACCATTGGCTCCAGATGCTTTGTTATTTTTAAGGCTGCTTCGAAGCAACTCAGGGCACTCATCCTATCTTCTCTTCAGCAACTATTTTTTTCGTTTAAAGAGACAAGTTCCCTCTAGTCTCCATTGGCTGCAGTTTTGTCCTGTATGCAGTATCTCTCTCTAGTGCCATTGCGACATTCATCATTGTAGTAGGCATCTTCTTGAGACGGCCTTAAGTACCCAAGTACGCTTCTTGCAGTGCGTTCTATGGAGTCAGCTATATAATGCCACTGCAAGGTAATAGTTAGGTGTTGTTGAGTTAGGTGGTTGGAGTAGGCGTCAGCTACATCTGTGGTCCGCAGTTTACCGATGTCCAGCTTTCGCTGTGCCTTGTGCCTACCTTAACTGCGGTAAGATAATGGTCGGAGTCAATGTTCGCACACCTGATCACTCGATGCGTGCCTTCCATCGACTTACTTACTTACTTACTTAGCTGGTACTTCTATGCAATCCCAGTGGATTATATACCGCACGTAGAAAAATATTATAAGCGCCTCGATCTTCTGCGCTTCTTCTCCAGTTAGTCACACCGAGTTCTGTAAGGTTCTCAGTAACCTGGTCTTTCCAACGGAGTTTAGGTCGCCCTCTTATGCGCCGTCCATCGAGTTCATTGTCGAAGACTTTTGAGCTGGAGCATTTTCGTCCATTCGTACAACATGACCTAGCCAACGCAACCGTTGCACCTTAATGCGTTTGATCACGTCAATGTCAGTGTACAGCTCGTACAGCTCATGATTCATACGACGCCGATACTCTCCGTTAACGATGATGGGCCCATATATTTTACGGAGTATTTTTCTCTCGAATACCGCCAGAACCGATTCATCCGCTTGTGTCATAACCCAGGATTCTGAGCCATACATTAAGACAGGTAGAATTAGTATCTGGTATAGCTTGAGTTTTGTTCGTCGAGAGAGGGCTCTGTCATTGAATCGCTTGCTTAGTCCGTAGTAGCATTTATTTGCAAGCAGGATTCTTCTCCGGATTTCTAGGCTGACATTATTTGCTTTGTTGATGGCGGAGCCTAGGTAGACAAAATTATCTACCACCTCGAAATTATAGTTGTCAACGTTCACGCAGTTTGCCAAACGAGTAGATTCTTTGTTCGTTGAAACTAATAACTTCGTTTTGTCCTCGTTCACCGTTAGGCCCATTTTCGCTAATTCCTTCTGAATACATGAGAATGCTGCAGTCACATCCCGCAGTTTTCGACCGATGATGTTTACGTCATCAGCGTACGATCGACTACCAAGTGATATATCTAACTGCTCGTCAATTAATCTGGAGATACCAATGTTGCCTTATGAATATTTCTGTGGTCAAATCTAGTGCTGCTAACTACCACGCTCTCGTAGAACTCGTCGTTGTTCTCATCGTTTTTCTCATCTGTCGGAGCATGACCACATATAAGTGTTATGAGGAAAAACTTTGTCGTGACTCTTATGGTGCTATTCGTTCACACACCGGGTATAATCTTGTGCTTGTCCGCATGGCCACTATTGTAGATGTCGCACGTCTTCATGCGAGAGCACCCGTGTCCCGTCCACCGGATTTCCTGTAAAGCGGTTATGTCAGCTTTGTATTCTTTGAGAACTTTCGCCAGCTGAATGGAGGTAACTGGTCTATACAGTGTTCTAACATTCCAGGTGCATATCCTCACTTACGTTTGCGGTGTTCGTCAACATTTTGGGGGGTCCATTATATTATTTTCTTCCTTCATTTCATTGCAATAGTTCAAAAGTCGGTGGCGGGTTGCAAGCCCAACGCACCATGACGCTGTTTTCTCCTCCTCTCGGGTTTAAGGTTTCGCCCCTCACTGTTAGCCGTGCTCTGACTGGTGTCAAAGGTACGTTTCCAGGCGTCACCTCATGGAGGTACTCCTTCCGCAGTAGTACCAAGAACGCGGAGCTCAGTGAGTAGACTTGAAGTGTAATTAAAAAGGCTCACCCTGAGTTTGCCAAATTAAACCAATCAGAAGCTGTACCTGACACTCAATTAAATGGCCATACGAATTTTTTTTATCAAGATTTTGTTTCACATTTTTTTCTCCTATTCAATAGCTACAACTTTGCTTCAGACACAAAAAAGATATTCCGTTCTGTATACCGAGATATACTAGTGTTAGATTATAGGAAAGTGCTACAAATCCACTTTGAATAACAAATTCGTATGGTCATTAAATTATTAATGCAGCCAACTTGACAAAACGAATGATGCAGAAGTTTTTGTTTTTGGGTCTACTTTCACGTGCAATTCTTAAAATTGAATCCTAAATCAATTGAGTCCCGAAAATGTTGAACTGTGTAATTGGACACTGTTAAAGCAGTGTACCTTATGTATCTTATGTAGCAATCATGTGATATTTGTGGTGTTCCTTAGTGATAAAAAAATACGCTATTTAAAAAAAAAAAAACTTAAATAGAAAAAGTATAATTTGGATGTATTTTATTCAGGATCCGTATTTTCCATAAAACTTATATTCATATTTTTTATTATATCGCTCCAAAGGTTACACTAACCTTAGAAATGAGGGTATATATTATTTGACAAGAGAATCAGTACAAAGGAGACGTGATAGATCTCAAGTATCATAAGACTAAATTAATTTCTGGAGTTAACAATTAAAAAAATAATATTTTTAAAAATATGAAAAACGTGTAGTATAGCTTTTTTCTAGTGTCATAATATAGACCACATTTGGCCACAAATAGTTTTATAAATATCCTCACGACATCTTTAAATACCTTAAATTAAAATCAAGTATTGCTAACCTAACAACAAATATCACCTGATTTGTTCCTCTTATTTTACCCAAACTTTTTACTTTATTACCAAACACACACAATACAACCAAAATCATAAATTTCACAAACAACTGCTTTTACTTATCAAACTAAAATTATTTCGTTCTTGTTGTTACCAAAAATCTCAAAAAAAAAAATGTATGAAATCATAGATTTTTGCATTTCCAACAAAATTTACTCTCACATCACCTCTTCGCCGTATCACCCATACCATGGGTCTGGGCCCCATCTGCTACCCTCATCGGTATCCTCTTCGTCGTCTGCGTCGTCGTCCTCACAATCAGTCAGTGCATTCGAGCCGGATTTCGTTATACCCCTGGAGAATGTCACAGTGGCGCAGGGGCGTGATGCCACATTCACGTGTGTGGTCAATAACTTGGGAGGTCACAGGGTGAGTGGAGATTCATCAACACCAGCCAAGGTATGTAATCGGTTTTAAAAGGCGTTTGTTTTTCAATACTACAATTTTATTTTAGTTTTATTTTGTTTTGATTTCACTTTTGAAAAATCACTTAATATTTACAACTGTTTCTTCACAATCACGAGCAAATTAAGCAAAGAGCACCACAACCTGCACCAACAAAAAAAAAAACAACAAATAAAAAGTACAATAAATTTTGGCTATACCAACAGTAGAGCAAATTTCACTTTCACAATTGTTAAAATATTCTCACTGAGAGTTTATCAAATATTAAACAGCACAATTGCACCATTTTTATTCAATGAATATAATAAGAGCACAGTATTTATTTTATGCAATAAAATCTTGCACAATATAAATTTTAATTTTTTTAAATTATAATTGGTTTTATACACAACTTATGAATGCGTCTGAAGAAGAGTGGTATTAAAAAGGCAAATAGAGTAAGGGGTTGGTATTAGTTTAGCAAAAAGGGACTAGATAATAAGCCGGACTATAAAACAATATCAGAACTCTATAGAGATCAACAAAATACAAATCAAATAAAAAACAGAAAAAATAAAATAATTTCGGCTTTACACTAATCTGTTTACAGATGAGATTTTTCTTATTGGAACCTAAATATGACTAACCAGTTATTGTTTTAATTTTTATATTTTTTTTTATTATTAATCACTTTGAAAAATACAGAACCCTAAGAAAAGTGTTCTAATGACTTGACATGCAACTAGTTAGGTATGCACCGGGTGGATTATAATTATTTCTTGGTAAGAAGTTCATATTAACGAAAAAAATAACATTTACTGACATGTATATGTAGTCTATAATGCACAGTGGTGCGACATTGTTTCATTTATGGAAATTATTCTGCATTTGTGAACAAATTAAAAGACATATTGATAGAATTTATGACTTCCTGGCTTTTGTTTGGATTAAAAAGTTAATCTTTCGATTGATAATAAAATTGAAAATTGAAATTCCAAAGTCGTTATTTCTAACGCGTTTTTCGAAAAGGCTTTAATTTAAATTTTTTCGGATAGAAATTCTTCGCGAAACACCGATTAGAAAGCGGATAATAAAATTTATGTGGACTAATTAAACATAACTTAATTCAACTAGGACCAGCCGTGGAATGATGGTTAGAACACGCGACTACCATGCGGGAGATCACAGGTTCAAATCCTGGCTCCAGTCATCTTAAAAGAAAAAAAATTTCTTTCATTGTCGGCTCCCCTCGAATGTTGTCGACAGCAACTTCGCAGTATCAAGTGTCGAGTTTATATGCATGTCTAGTAAAAAACTTCTCAAACAGTGACGTCCGCATTTGTCACCAAACAAGTAGGTGCCGTTAGTTGTGAATCTAAAAATAGAAAGCGAGTTAATTCACAACAACGCGAGAAGCTATCCCATACCTCATTCATGGGGTGTAAAGGGAAATTAAGTTTAAGTACTTTGGTTGCAATTAGTTTGTGGTCCGATTCAATCTATCGGGTTTCTTGTCTTTTGATCAGGTCATATCCAGATTGCCTTGTGAATATCTTTATGCGGGAATCTGGTTCCACTCACCACAATAGTTCATGCCAACGCAAAGTTAACCAGTCTGAATCCGTTATCACAACCGTTATATCATTGTGTAGATTAAATATTCCGACTGCTGTAACAAGAACAGCTTCCCTTTCTTATTATAGCATTAAAATCGCTCAGAACAATTTTAATGTCAGGGTATGAAGTCTTTGGCTGCCGTCGGGGCATGTACACAAATTAGCGTGATGTAAAATTATTTTGCTTTGATGCGGTTAGTGGCTATTCAGTCACCGCTATTTAATAGCGATGCCAGATGTCGAAGTTGCTTGCCGACAATGATACCGTGGCAGCTGTAAAAGATGCCAGAATTCTTTCATCGTGTAAATTCCTGGCTATCGCATTTCCTGTTTGACGGTGATGTCAGCCTTGTATTTGCCGAAGAAATCATTTGGACGGAGGCATCATGTCTGTAGAGAGTTTGGACATTCCAGGTGCATAATCTTAACTTAGGGTCATTATACTGTTTGCGGGTGTCGTCAACAGTAATAGAGGTTATGGCTGTTTCTTTGTGTTTTCATGAAATTGTTCTCTTTTATCTACGGAGAGTGGCTTAATGAACCACCGCGCCCGATCCTAGTTAATTGGGGCTGTCAAAGCAGCTAAGAGAGCCGTTTTGTTGAGCTTCAATAAATGTTGTTACCTGCTCTCTAAGCAAATCGATTGTTGAATACTGCAAACAAATGCCAATTTAAATTTTCAAAAATAATTATGCGGAAATGTCACGAATGTATATTAGACAGGGTCGGTCCCCATATACAATTTTTTTCCCCAAAGTCGAGGGAAAATAGTAAGTAAAGATAACCTCGAGACAACATCAAAAACATAAAAAGTATGCAATAACATGTATTTAATTTTTTTCGGTATCGCTAAAAAGTATGCAATATTTTGTGTTAATGCTGTAAATACATCTTGTCATACGTAACTTTTTTGTTTTTGAATAAAACTTTATACTTTCAATGCAAAATATTTTTAATATTCCTAGAAAAAAATATTTTTAAATTTTAGGAGTAAAGCCTCCTTTAAAGTAGGCCATCATTACAAACCGGTGTCGTACGTCAGCGACATCTATAGTACTCGTCGAAACCTATACAGCGATGTGTTGAATGTTTCGATTGAGCCACAAACAAAAAAGCAGCGATAAAAAACGATTTTGACTGTTTTCGGGGGGTGGAGGAGGAACATAATTTATTTTTTTTTAATTTGGATCGAGGTGATCTTTAATATTTGCCCTCGACTTTAGAAATTTTTTTTCGTGACCTGGTCTAATGTTTGTCTTACTCTAAACGAGATTATTTAAAAAATCTACAAGCACCATTTAAACGCAAATGATCTTATAGAGAGGTCCATTTATAATGAATTTAGAAAATGACTCATTCGAGGTGACGCGAGTGCCGCATAGTAACCCCCCACGTATAGTAGGGACCCAATAAGTTTCAAACCATCTAAGAAACCTTCGAGCTTTTATTATGTAAAATTTTTAACAAGATACACCACGATTTGTTTAGGTGTTATTGCCAAAATAAGCGATTTCACACCACTGTGCAATGCCTTTAAAATAGATTTACTAGATAAAATGGAACAATTTAAAATAGGGTTTATCTCACAGCATGGTTAAATTTTATCTGATAGCTGTTTTTAAAAGAAGTAATCATTGATTTTATATACAAAAATTAACCAATACCACTATAACTCTCCTAGATATAACCTTCAGCCTTTTTAATAACACTCTCGGACTTCGACAGAATTTACGCGTTTCCGAGCAACAGACAGTTAATTGATAATACATATCTTGTTCTCCTTTCAATTCTACAAAGCTTTAAAACTACAACACCAAAAAAAATATCTTTATCTAAAACAATTCTGCACATATTTTGTTTTTTGTTTTCATAAGTCAATCTGTTATTTTTACATTAAATATTTAATTTCATCAAATTTTTTATCATGATATTGAGTTAAGTTTAAACTATGTAATTTTTCGCTATTGTTAAAGAAAACAATGCACAGAGGATTGTGTTTAATGCAATATTTATTGACGCCTATTGTAATCTTTTTTTTTCATATAAATAAAACGACAAATTTGATTGCACAAAAAAGAGGTTGCGCACAATGTTTATGGCATTACTGTTGCGGTTATTAATTAAATAATTAATAGAATGTCATTAAAATATTCATCATAAATTTGCGGACGGATAGCACAGCCACAACAATGCGGATATGTGGCTTTGAAATTTGTGTGGCCATACAATATGAGTTATGATCACAATTATTGTGGTAGTCGGGTGAATGTGTGCGAAGATGTCCATTAAGATGATTTATAATGTCTAAACCTTTGTGGTAGAAAACAAGAGGATTAACAAAAAACACATGACGACAAATGGAATTCTATTATTTATTTTGTCACCCCTCAGACAATGACCTTAATTTCGCTGTGCATTACACAGTACAACATATGATTTTGGGACTCAATTCTGAGAACTGTACGTGAAAGTAGCCCCAAAAAGAAGAATTTCTGAATCATTCATTTTGTCAAGTTACATGCCATAATAATTTCATATCGATTTGAAGTTAGTTAGTATCGTATAAAGGCATTTGTCACGTTTTAGGCTCTTTTGTTATATTGTAACATGGTGGCGTATGATTATCATAAGTAATATTGCACGTAAATTATACGCTACGGAGTACAACAGTTTTATTGTAACTGCTACAAAATAAACCCAGTTCAAAGTCATTTGATAAATGGAAAAGTGAAACTGTTGCATATGTAGGGAAACGTTATATAAACAGATTAAAGGAATTGCAATTCTTAATTTTTTTCAAATTTGTTTCAGCTAAATCGGAGTAGTGGTTCCCGAGTTATGTCAAATAAAAGAGCATAAAACGTCACAAATCCCCCTACGATACTTATTAACTTCAAATCGATATTAAATTATTATGGCATGTAACTTGACAAATCAAATGATGCAGAACTTCTTCTTTTTGGGGCTACTTCCACGGACAGTTCTCAGACTTGAATTCCAAATCAATGAGCTGAAAAATATTGTACTGTGTTATTATACACAATTTGTGTGGTAGGATACCCCAAATACATGAGATGTATACAGTGGTTGTAACCGATATCGTTTATGATTTGTTCAATATTTTTATTAGAATAATTATTTTTACAATAACCCAAAATAAACTTTGCAACTTTGTTTTACGTACTGTAACTGCTTACGGTCTTTTTATCATGATATACATTTGCTCAATACTATAGAATAGAATTACCTTAATTTTTATTACAGACTTCAGCATTACCTAAAAAAAGAAAGAAAACAACTATTAGATATATACATATAATCCAGCAATTCGTCAATATGTTAACTTTAAATATTAAGAATTACAAATGAAATTAAACTGTCACCATTTAATTACATAGAAATACTTTAAAACTAATTGCAAGCACGATAAATAAGTGTCCACTTAATTTACACATGACTTTCCAAATGTCCAGATAACCAAAATTTGCTATACAACATTATACAGTCTAAAAACATAAGTCATGCAATGGTTTTGACAAACTGCAAAACGGATGTGTTAATACATTCAACATATTTACATTATCCATATTCACCACACTAATCCATAGCCATGGTCATGTTTGAAAAGCAGACAGACACCCACACCCTGTACGTACTCCGACATAAACATAAACATTCAGATAATTATAAACTACATAACAAAACTTTCGAATATTTCCTGAGTCCGTTAAAAAGTTTACACAATAAAAATTAACATAACCAAAAACTTTGGCATTTTCATACGCATACGATTACACTTACATGCAATACATTCAAACAAACTTACACTTACACAACAACAAAAGCATACAAATGCTGCCGTGAGTGCACCAAAGGATATGCATGTGCACATGCAATGCAATGCACATAGGTGCAGCAGGACATATGGTTAGGCCAACAAACTAAAGCATTGCAAGTGCATAGGAAAGTTGTGCACACGAATTGTGTGTATGGCTTAGAAAACAACAAAACGCAAGGACCAACCACGAGCACGAGCAAATTAATGTATGGATGGATGGATGCAAGGAAATGTGAAAGCATTAAATTATCATTTTAGATTGAAAGAGTTAACAAAACTCACACATTTGGACCACAAGTAAACACAGTTGAACACTCTTTCTCCTAACACTAACATGTGCGTGTGTGTGTGTGTGCTGTGTACACATAGTAAGAGAAGGACGGACAAATGTGGCAATAGAAAATGCAAAATTAAGTTGAACAACAATTCAAATTGAACAATTGAAAAGACATGTCTAGGATACAAAGTCCTGTGTTTAGGACACTTAGAGTGTAACTTAAATAGAGGTGATACAACTAGTAGTTCTGATTCATAAGATGTGGCTTATCACCGATTATAATTTGGTATTATTACAACAATCAAAAAAAACCACCATGCTAAAGAGGCCATGACAAATGCAAAAAAGATGTGAATGTTATGAGGTAATTTCGGTTAGTTGTATGGGAGGTACTACATAAAAAGGGTTGTGGCAAATGTTTCGGTTTTCTAAGGTTTAAACTACTACTTCAAGATAATTCTATTACATTTAGAAGATATAAGAGACATTTAAATTTTTCGAAAATATATCATTTTATATGGGAAGTACCCAAATGGGTTGAACTACTCTGAATATTTACAATTCCACAGCTTCATTAAGAAAACTTTTAACGCTGGATCATTGAAGGAATATTTACTGGGGTTATCGTGCCGATCAGCCATCCATCCATCCGGCCAGCCAGATAGACGAACATTAGGAGTGTTGTATGGAGATCCTTAATTCGATCCATAATTCTATCGAAATATTGGGGTAGTATCAAATAGCAGTGCATCGTGGTCAAAGTTAGTGCGAAAGAGGTAAAATCCGCACCAAGTCCCGCAGCTGCCCCAGAGTCGGCCCTAGAGAAGTAAAATATATAACCGATCCCCAGTTATTTTCCCCTCCTAATATTTATCCCAAACATACCTACTATAGGGGTGTAGATGGGTATTTTTAACAACAATCAATTTTTTTATTGAATTAGCTCCCACCGCTCTTTCTGCCCCAAAGGTGCCCCTAGATGAGTCAAATGTAAGACCCACCCCCAAAACTTTTGCAACCCCAACAGTTTCTCAAAACATATCTTCAACTTCTATCTTCAACCCTTAAGGTGGTCTGCATACCATTTTTATACCCTGCATCACGCTTTCGAACGGAGTAAAGGGTATATTAATTTTGATCATCCATTTGTAACACCCATAAGGAGACGTCGTAGGTATGACAATATAAATGACCAGCGTCGAATTCTGAATCGATTTAAAGATGTCCCTCTGTAGGTCTGTCTGCATGTCTCCGATTACGCATTTACGATTACGCGATTACAGCCGCTGTTTAAGAGACATCGAGCTTAAATTTGGAATGCAAGGTTAAGCTTATATCCTCAAAGTGGAAGTTAAGTTCTAAGATGTGCCCGATCGGTCAAAAACTACTATTACATACAAATTGCACTTTTTGTGGGGTTTTGTCCCGCGTTTACAGTCTCAGTTTAAAGGCCATCGAGCCGAAACTTTGTACGCAAGCTTCTGTCCTCTAAGTGGAGACTGAGTTCTAAGATGAATAAAATCGGTCGAAACATACTTCCACCTCTCCCTGCAATTACAGCCACAGTTTAAGAGGTATCAGGCTGAAAATTGGTATGCAAGCATCTATCCTCTAAGTGCAGGTTTAATTCTAAGATATGCACGATCGGACAAAAAGTACACCCATGTCCTATACAAACTACCCTTTTTGGGGTGTCCCTCTATTTGTTCCCGCGATAACAACCGTGAAAAATATCAAACAGAAATTTCATATGTGCGCTTTCATTCTCCAGAGGTTAGTTTCTGAGATGAACAATATCGGACAAATAATACTCCCATCTTCCATACACACTCCCAATTTTAGGGTGTCCATCTGTCTCTTCCAGCGATTATAGTTTTAATTTAAGAGCTATTGACTATAAATTTGGTATACAAGCTTATATCCTCTAAGCGAATGTTAAGTTCTAATATGAACATTATCGGATAAAAACTACACCACAATTTCATACAACTGCCCCTTTTTGGTGGTGTCCGACTATCAGTTTCGTCGAGTGCCGTAGTTTAAGAGCTTTCGAGCTTAATTATTTAACTATTTAAACTTCCATCTTCTAAGCGGAGTTCCTTCATCTATCTTCACCCCTTAAGGGACTCCCATATTAAAATCAAAAATTTCCCAGCACCATTGGGGTAGGGTTTGCCTATATGAGTCAAATATATTGCTTTAGTATGAGTATAAATGTTTTTATTTGAATTGAATGACTTCTAAAGAATTTTTCTTGATGTTATGTGTAAACCTCAAAACAAGAATGAAACATCAGGTGAATATTTGCCCGTAATCGGCCTCCGCAATATTGCCTTTTCCTTTACTTACTTACTTAAGTGGCCCATTACAACTTACGAACGTGGTTTATATATTAAAGGCCTGAAGTATTTTAGAATTTCACACGCTTCGGTATTCTGCGTACATTTTCCTGTTAGTCCTATCAGATGGTGGCACGTGGTAGGCGACACTTGGTCCTTCCAACGAAGTTTGGGTCTCCCTGCTCTGGGACGCCCTTCACGTTTGCCTTTAAATACCTTTCTCGCTGGAGCATTTACATCGATCCTGGCAACATGTCCCAGCAATCGAAGTCCTTGGATTCTGACTCTTTTAGCTACGTCGATTGTCGTGGTAAAGCTCATACAGCTCATGGTTCATCCGATGGCGAAACTCGACGTCAACACAGATAGATTCATATATTTTTCAGAGTACTTTTCTCTCGAATACTCCCAGGTTTTGTATGTCCGTTATCGTAAGCACCCACGATTTGGCAGCATACAACAAAATGGGTAAAATTAACACCTTATACAGTTGTTTCTTCGTATTTCGAGATAAGGTGGTGCCACTCAAGTGCTGCCGAAGTCCGTAATAACATCTATTGGTGGCCACTATTCTCCACTAGATTTCTTGGCTCACATTTTTTTTTTCATTTTTTTTGTTATTCTTGTTTTGTCCTCGTTGAGCGCTAAACCCATTTTTGCTGTCTCCTTTTCTATTGATGAGAAAACTGCAGTAACATCTCGCAGATTTCGACGAATGTTGTATATATCATCGGCATAGGCTAGGGCCATGTGGCTCTTGTGGAATATGGAGCCAGACATGGTAACACCAGCATTTCTCGTCACCTTTTCCATAACTATATAAATAGTGTACAGGACAAGCTATCGCCCTAATTGAGACCTCTTTCAGTGTTCTTAACATAGGATTTGGAGTTTCCAAGCTACATCTGCAAAGTCGAATTAGCTATGCAGGAAACCAAACTCAGACATTACCTCATATAGCCTATTCCTTATCGGGGAGTCGAAGCAGCTTTGTAGTCGACAAAGAGGTAATAGGTGTCGATCTGCTTTTCATGAGTTTTTTCTAGGATTTGTCGTGATATGAATATTTGATTCATGCTAGATTTACCAGGTCTAAAGCATCACTGATACGGTCCAATTAGTTTTTCTACAATAGGCTTTAGATGTTCACACAATACGCTCGAAAGGACCTTATACGCAATTGGTAAAAGGCTTATTCCACGGTAGTTCTGACACTCAGTACGACTAAGACTCCAATCCCCGGGCATGCTCTTGCCAGATGTTCTCCATGAGCTGTTGAATGCTCCTAATCAGCTCCTCTCCACCTGCCTTAAACAGTTCAGCCAGGAGACCTTCGGCTCTAGCTGCTTTGTTATTTTTAAGGCGAGATATTGCCACACGTATGTATCTCACTCTGGCTCGGAGGTGGACAGTTAATACCATCGTCATGGATGTTAGTAGGGTCTTCTGAAGTGGTGTCCGTATCTAGCAGATTTCTGAAATGTTCTCTCCATATCTTCATGTATGTAAACGTCTGGCCTTACGACCGAATGTCGTATCTTCATCCATCTACGTATATGAAGGCAAATAATACTAATTTTACTTAAAAATTTGTTAAACAATTTCATACATATGCTGAGAGTATTTATCAGTCAGTTCATTTGATAGAAATGTCTCTACTGGTTACTAGTTTAGAATGACAAGACACCTTAAAAAATTTATGTATTGAATAGTTCAAAGTACGCATTGATCGATTTTGATTATGAACTATTTTACTACTCGTTCATTACATTGTTTATGTTCTTTAAAAATTTTCCATCATCCCAAATGAGCATTAACACTACCATATGCCGTAATTGCAGTGCGTAGATAAATACTCACTACCAAAATCGGCAGTACCCCTTTTCATATTCTCTGCAACGGCCAAAACATTTTAGATGGCAACATCAGACCAACCAACATTTGTCCACAGAGTTACAAATATTCTTCGACCATCTGTGAGGGTAAGGGGGAAGGGGCTACATTCATACATTTGATGTTGCAACCCAATAACCAATACAACTAACTGCATTGTGCTCCTGAAAATATTTGTTAAGTCCAAATGCATTGCAATGGACACACTGCAATGCCTGAACATTTGTCTGCACATTAGGAGTTATGGGCTTTGTATGGGAGAGAAGGCAAAAAGGGAGATGACAGTGAACTGAATCAGTGAACATGAAATAGTCGCGTTGTGCGTGTTGTCCGGCTTGCTGTATGCAATTGTATTCCACTAAACGGGTAGCACTTGTGCGGTTAGATGGGGGACCAGTGCTCAGAACATAATGTTTTGTTACGAAAATTGTGTCAGTTGTAAACAGGCGATTGTGACAATAACGTTTCATCGTTAACATTCATTGTGAGGAATGGTATGAGTGTACATTTTTTGGAATTTCATGTAAGTGTAGAGGTGAAAAGATGACAGGTAAATCTGGCAGCCGGAAGTCTGTACCCAAGACAATACACACCAAATTACAACGAAAGCAGGTTCCAACTTTAAAGCCTGCTTTCGTTTAGGTCAAACTCAAAAATGAATTCGTCATCATAATAAATAAAATAAATTTTGGTTACTCTTATCATACAAAAGTGTTTGTAATCACCTAAAAGAGTTTGTAGTACCTGTTTTTTTTTCGGTTGCAAATAACGAAAATTATTCAAAACAACTTAAAAAAAAACGATAGTCTCTAACAAACTGTATTCATCTTCAATACAGAAAATAGTTTATCAGATTAACTGTAAATGTAACTCCAAATACTAATATAAGGTTTGGCTTTATATATCATATACAAAGCCATGGGCCTCGCCACCTTTTTGAGAGTCTTGACGCCACACCCCCAACAAACGCATTTAAGTGTTGCCAGGGCCCATGGAACCATGGATGCTTTGACATTAGGAAAATAGGCATATGAACTTCCTTTGTGACCTTTGACCGTATGACACGCCACCCACTAGATTGAGTCGCATCATAAACGAAAACAAAATTTATTGCGTTCACATACTAACTATGTAGTTTACCCGAATACAATTTGAGGACATGAACATTTTTTTTATTCCGTGCACCAATTTTGGCCTTAGAAGTGATTATTGGCCCCTTTTTGTACTTCCCATACAAAATGATGATTTTTGCTTAATTTTATTTTGTCCTATAACATCCACACTGATACCTTGAGGATATTCGAATTTGGTCAGCATAATTATATTGTAGGAAATAGAAGAGAAACCCTCTGAATATTGAAACTAGAGTGTTCAAATACCTCCTTTTTTTAGAAACCCGGTTTCCGAGTTATTCGAAAAATTGAATTTTTAAAAAAATCGGATTTCGAATACAGCATTTGAAAGAAAACCGGTTTAACCGGTTTTTTTCTACAAAGTTAAAAATATTTATAAAAAAAATAATTTGGTTTAAAAAAATGCATTTATGTAGTATGTAATATCAATACACCCAATGCGATCGTGCCCAAATCCTACATTTAGTAAAACTATAGCAGGACAAAGCTTTGGAGAAAAAACTGTAAGTCTAGCTACGCCCATGTGGTACCTCCCATACCCATCAGGTACCCCGCACCCACTTTAGAAATCGATTAATATTGTTAATATATCCAACGCGATCGTGACCAAATTCTGTTTTTAGTAGGGCTCAAACAGGATACAATTTTGGAGAACCAATTTGGAAGCCTAGCCACGTACCTGCTGGTACCTCCCATACAAATGCACCATTCCGCCCATGATACAGAAAACACGCGCTCATTTATTGTGGAAGTAGGGTTTATTGACAAAACAGCGTTTAGAAGGATGTTGAGCTTTTCTGTCCTTTTATTAAATCTATCGAAATAGTTGAAATCATCATATAGGCTTGTGTCAATACAATTTGTTTTCACTGGTGGATTTTGGGTGTTATTTATTGTCCTGTTTAAATCGTTGCAAAGACTACCATTAGGAGCTTCCCCCATCTCACAATCTGAACTGTTACTAGACTCTGCCGTTGTTGGGGAAATTGCAGGATAAAGTTATTTAAAAGCTCGTTAGCAAATTCCATCGTTTCCGCCTTTTTAGACTACTTTACACAGGATTAGCTTGTAGGACATTTTCCGGTCCTAATACATATAATTAGGGTATGAAATGTTTGTAAACGAGAATGTTTTTAGAAGCTTTTTAAAGTTTTAAAATTCAATTTCAAATTAATTTAGAAAAGCCTTTATACATTTTATAAACAAGAATGTTTTGAGAAGCTTTGTAAAATTTTAAAATTCAATTTCAAACTAATTTTAAAAAAACCGAGTACCCGAAGAAAAAAACTCGGTTAAACCGGTTATTCAAAAGTGACCGGCATACGGTTTTAAATAAAAAAAACCGGTTTACGGTTTTTTGGTTTCGGTTTTGAACACCCTAATTGAAACCCTTGCCATACCCTTGTGGTACCTCCCATACAAATGACAGAAAGAAACCTTATAGTTCCAAACGCAAATTTTTTGTAAAAACACTGAATTAGGTAAAATTTTGGACAAGATGAACGGTTATTGGGAAATGGGAATGGGGAATTTTCTAATTTGAGTCATTCTGATTGTTATTCATTTGGAAACAAAGAGAAGCTCTCTTTGAGGATTCCCAAGCAGCTCACAACGTCCGAGATATCCGTTCAGAGATAGCAATGTTGAGGTAGGTAACATAAGTTACTGAAGCTCAACACAACGGCTGTCTTAGTGGCTTTGGCAGCCACAAGAAACTATGATCGACAAGAAACTATGAACAAAGCCATTATTATGAAAACAAGAAGAAAAGAAAAAACCAAAAACCCCCAAAATGTTGACGACCCCCGCAAACGTTAAAAGGACCATGATTTGCGGATATGGAATGTCCGAACTCTCTACTGTGAAGATGCCTCTATCCAACTGGCGGATGTCCTCGACAAATAGTAGGCTGACATCATCGTCATACTGGAAATGCGATGGACGGAAAGAACTGTGACATCTTTTATAGCTGTCATGCAGAAAGACTCAAATCTGTATGTGGATTCATAGTCGGAGACTTCGACATCTGGTGTCGCGGTTTATCCCGAATAGCCACTATTCGCGAAAATATTTTTACATTACGTGGATTTGTGTACACGCCCCGACGGAAGACAAAGATGAGGACATTAAAGAGTCATTCTATGAGCGCCTGGAGGAAATATATGACCGCAGCCATGCACATGACATTGAAATTGTTCTGGGAGATTTTAATGCTAAAATAGGAAGGGAAGATGCTTGGTTCAGCAGTCGGTAACAACAGCAGTATGCACAAAAACACCTCCGATAAAGGATTCAGACTAGTTAGCTTTGCGTCGGCAAGAAACATGGTAGTGAGTGGAACCAAATTCCCGCATAAAGATATCCACAAGGCAACCTGGATATTCCCTGAACAAAATAGAAGAAACCAGATTGATCACTTGGTAATTAATGGAAGGCATGTCTCAAACGTTATGGACGTGTGTGTGATGCGCTGTGCAAATTTTGACTCGGATCACAATGTAGTTGCAGCCAAGGTACGCATTAGGCAGTGCGAAAAACACTCGTTACCAAACGCAAAGAAAGCTAGACATCACAAAGCCACATACCACCGAGAAAGTCAATGCATACTCCAACCATCTTTCTTCATTGCTTCGAACCAACCCTAATAATTCTGATGTTCCCGACAACCAATGGCAGCATATTGCGAATTCTATGACCACTGCAGCAACGACCGTACTGGCTTATAAAGAACCACGCTCAGACAAGCCCAGGTGCGATGAGGAATGTCGCGAAAGGAATGTCTGAAGAAAACGATGCTGTATACAGGGCAATGCGTGCAATGACTGAGCGTTATAATGAGAAGAGGAAGGAGATTGCACGACGCTTCAGGCGGCAAATGCGTCTATGGAAGGCAAGAGAGAGCCAGGACGTCGAAAATAACGGGGATAGAGCTGAAACCCTAAAGTTCTACCAAAAGGAAGTCAACATTAGTGACGAAATCACGGCAATCATCGACGATGATGTAAACTGTCTACCTCCCAGCCAAAACGAGTTCAGCAAGGCAACTGCACGGCTTAAAGCCTGTTTAAGTGTGTTTACCCATTATCACGGGATCAGCCTTGTGCCTATCGCATACAAGGTCCTATCTAGTGAGTTATGTGAGAGACTAAAGCCCTTTTAAGCGAACCTGATTGGACCTTATAATTGTGGCTTTAGACCATATTAATCCACGACCGGCCAGATATTCACACTACGACAAATCCTGGAGAAGACCCAAGAAATTCAGATCGATAGCTACCATCTGTATATCGACTACAAAGCTACATTCGACAGTCCGATACGACAGAAACTATTAGATGGTATGGCTGATTTCGGTATCCCCGCAAAGCTGATACGACTTTGCAGGATGACACTTATTGACACGAACTATTCAGTGCAAATCGGTACAAATATTACAGAGCCATTTTCTTCCAAGCGAGGCTTCAGACAAGGCGATAGTCTGTCATGAGAACTCGTTAACATTATAATGGAGATGATCATGCGGAAGACAGCAGTAAACACGAATGGCACCATCTTTAACAAATGCCACATGTTGCTCGCGTAAGTCTATGATATAGATAACATTGGTTGAGGACTGCGGGATGTTACTGCGGCCTTTTGGAGCATTGGGGAGCAGTCGGCAGAAGTTATTTGTTTCAACAATCAAAGAGTTTACTAGTCTGGGGCGCTGAGTGACCGAGCTTAAAACGTGACAAATTTGACTATACGATACGTACTAACCTCAAATCGATATTAAATTATTATGGTATGTAACTTGACAAAACGAATGATGCAGAACTTCTTCTTTTTGGGGCTAGGTTCAAGTGCAGTTCTCAGAACTGAGTCCCAAAATCATGTATTGACTGCATGATTTTTAAATGAAATTACTTGTATACTATTATAATAGTAATTTCAATTAAAAATCTGTTAATCTTATTTATTCAAGACTTAAGCAATATCATACATTGGGTGAGGCTATTTATCACTGAAATTTCATACATAGGATGAGGGTTTTGATCAGTCTGTTCATATAACTGAAATTTCGGAAGCCGTAAGCATCCTATGAATATTTATCAGTCAGTTCATGTGACAGAAATTTTACTATATAATTTTGGTTTCCTTAAGACTTTACTTTCGTACGATTTCTCTGCTACTGAATTAAGTGTTAAACCAGTAATAAAGTTACAGTTAGGAAAACCGACTAACATATACCCTTACTCTCAGTAAAACATAAAATGTTCTAATATTACTACTCGATTTCTAAAGTGGGTGGAATGGTACATTTGTGTAATGATATTATTACTCAATTTCCAAAGTGGGCGGAAAAGTACATTTGTATAGGAGGTACCAGAAGGGGCGGGACCATGTAGCCTATTTGCAATGCCGTAAGTAGTTTTGGGGAAATATTAACTTATGCAAAGTTTCAAAACAACTGGTTACGTCTTTCGAAAGTTATCGTACGTACCAGCCGGACAGATAGAAGTACAGACAGACAGACGGAAATGGATCAAACGACTCAAAACACCATGAAGGTTTTAGGTTCTGAAGTGACTCCTTCTTTGTGTTAAACTTTTGGATCGTATCAAACGATATATACCCTCCTACTCGTAGGGTGAGGGTATAAAAGTACTGGAACACAGCTAATATCTTTATGTACTCCAAAAGAGACCACAATTGCTGCAATTTGTACCCATATTTTCCATCTCAAGCCACAACTACAAAACGATGTCATTGTTTGGTTAGAGAAAACGGTCGAATGTCGTCGTTAGAGCAATGATAAATGCAAATTCATTTTCCGAGTTGTTGTTGTTGTTGTTGCTATTTTGGCGATAAGGACAATGACGACAACGACAAAACAGGTTGGTGAAAAACACTTACCCAAATGTAGATATGTTGTCCGCATACATCAAGAGGAATTGTGTTGGCCTACAATTGTAGGCTGTGCATTGTGTGTGTGTGCGTGGCATATTATGTTGGCACTGTGTGGCACGTACGTAAATTTTCCAAAACGGAAGTTTTGAAATCATTTAATAGATTTATACACTTTTTTGCTGTTGTTGATGACATCGACTGTGTAAAACTTTAATTCTTTAAAACTATGCAACACATTTAGTTGACAGCGATTTTTGTAATGGTTTAAACAAGAACAGGGTTTGGTGGGGAATACCAATGCCATACAGGAAAAACAGCAAAAAATATGTCTTTACCCTCAGGTTAATAATTAAAGCCATAACAGAACTCTATTAACTCGCTTACTACCAATACTGCTCATAACTTGACTGCCTGCATCATTTTGCAGATATTTTTCTAATCAACCTTAATTCTAAATCGAAATGCCATTATTAATTCAATTTACATTTAGAAATCAATAAACTTTATGATAATATTAATATTTCGAAAAAATATCCTACCATACACGTATAATTGATACGTATGAAACAAAATATCTTACTTTACTATCACAACCAAAAACATCTGAATCAAAATAAAACTCAATAACCTATGGTGTCAAATGATTTTCACTAATCAAAGTCAAATAAATATTGCATTAAAACATAAAATAAAAAAAAAATACGATAAAAGATCATCTTTTTTTAGCAAAGCACTTTGCACTTATAATTTATGTATAATTTTCTCTAAAGTACTATTATGTATTTTCTTTTTGTTTCAATACCATTTGTTGATGAACCTACCTACACACTGACAGAAGTTTTATATTTATTTTAATATGGTTTTTATAAAAAAAAAACAAAAAACAAAAATAGTAATATAATTTTAAGCGCACCAATTTAAAACCGTTACAGCCATAAATAAACGAATAATATTAAATGCACTATAAAGTTGTATGTGTATGTACTTGTTAAATGTTTTTATTTTTATTATTTCGCGTGTATGTGTGTATGTGTTTGTGCAAAAATACTATAGATACATAAATATTTAAAAATTGTTTGTTGTATACATATAGTCATGACAATATTATATATGCATACATAAATGCATGCAAATGTGTATGTATTATTATACACATGTATGTATTTATATTAAATTAATATTTTATTTTACATCTATATTTATATGTGTAATGAAAAGACTCTGATTTTATTTGCCATAATTTGAAATAGTTTTAAATTGATATTTAGTTTTTACACAAAAAGTATTTTTGTGGCAATTTGGGCAAAACTCAAATGTTTTGTTTATTGTACGAGTAAATTAATAATATCGTATTTTATTGAATCACTTTTAATTAAAGTGGCAACAATGTATTTGTGGTTAGAAATTAAACGTAATTTTAATTATTTTATTTGATTTGATTTCATTATATATAGAATAAGTAAAAAGTTTTCCCTACGTTGAGGTTTTTGTTTAATATTTTTATAAAGGGTGGTAGCATTTTAAGGACCAATGTTGATTTTGAATAAAACACAAATTGTTTAGGAAATTAATGTCATTTCTTTTTATTATGATAATACTAGGTTTCTCGGCTCGCGTTGCTTCACCCGTACTTTCAATAAACCTTCTCATGACTTTAAGCATACGCTACATAAGTCAAACGAACACTCCATTTATGTGACAATAGCTTTATTCCATTGGTCTGAGTGATTGTACCGTTTTAGACTCTTTTTATCACTAAAAGTGCGATTTTCAAAAGAAACATTCATATCGCACAACTAAAATGGACTGGTACCCCCTCCAATTCTAAAGTAATCATGCCCATATACGATTATAGCTTTAGCCGTTTGGTCTTATTACTTGGTTTTATCCCTATTCGGCTATTTTACTCTTAAATGTTCGAAATTCTAAAAACTCCATCTGGCCCCATCTCTAATTCGATAAGGAAAAATTCCATAAAGAACGAATTTCAAAAAATTACTTCATATCGCACAACTAAACTATTCACTTTAATTTTTTAGACTATACCTTTAGCCGTTTAGTGCCAGTTTTATCCCTTTTCGACCCTTTTTACCCCCTAAAAACTAAGAATTTCGAAAACCCTCCTTGCTTTGTTCTAAATCCATAGGAAGCAAGCATATATAAATAATCATAATTACATCATTAGCCGTTTGGTCTGGGCGAGAATAACATTTATGTCCCTTTTTCGATTTTTTTTACCCAGAAATATCGGATTTCAAAAAACAAACAAATCCAATTTAATAGTAAGCATTTCCATATTAATTTTCGCGATAATAGCATTAGACGATTGGTCTGGGTGATGGTACAACTTTTTTCCCTTATTTTTAATTTTTACCCCCTTAAAGTATGAATTTCCAAAAATCCGTTCTTAACTAACGTTTCTTCGAAGAGGGGAATTACCATCCCAAATTTCATCATCCTATCTGCTGACAATAGACAATTATTAGATTATGGAAGTTTTATTACAATCGTTCTATTAATATGACCGACATAACAATCGTTTCAAAAGGGGTGTGGCACCGCCCATTTCCCAGCGAGACGTAATTCTCCATGTACCATTTACATTTGTAGGAAATCTGATGTTCATACCTCTAATGACTCGGGAGATATCACCGATTGAAATTGTGTGGGCGGTGCCACCCTCCATTGTCCAGCTACATTTTTATGTAGACAGTATCACACAAAGAAAAAAATAATTGCAAACGGTGCATTTATTTGGCCCATATAACGATTTTCAAAAAAGGGGCGTGGCATCGCCCTCTTTCCCCAAAAAGGTATTTTTCTTGTAAGACCAACATATCTATCAAATCTCAACTTTGTACCTATAATGGTTTATGAAATACAGCCATTTCAAATTTTAAGCTCTGTGGGACAGCGCCACGTCCATTTTACCCCCTTGCAGTCCGAATTTCCAAAAATCCCTTCTTAGTGCGCGCCTACGTCATAAAAGGAACTTACATTCCAATTTTCTAGATTCTAGCTATAGGTGTTTGGCCTGGGGAATGATCAGTCAGTCACCCAAGCCTTTTATATATATAGATTGGTATGGTTCAATTATGTATGGAACAAAATATCGGCCAAATGGCCACCGCGACATCGGCGGCACACCTCCGTCTGATTGTCCAAATTTTCGACGACGCTTAGGCATAATTGAGGTTCTATGCCGTTAATGTGCCGAATTATCTCATCCTTTAGCTCTTGAATTGTTGCTGTCTTATCGACGTACACCTTTTCTTTCAAATAACCACAAAGAAAGAAGTCCAACGGTGTCAAATCACAGATTGACCGAAAAAACACGAAGTGCACGATATGCATTTTGATTTGAACGCCCATTTTCATAATAAGCCTGAACCTTTAACGCGTTTTTCGATTGTGTGTCTTTCCATGGTTCAAATTGAGTTAGTCTCAAATTGAGAAATGTCAAATGAAATGCCGAAAAGAACTTGACGTTTAGGTGTGGTTTACACTCAACAACGGCCCTTACAATTTAACCACCCTTTATTTGATGTTGAGTTATTAAGAAATTTACAAAAACTTTCAAAATATATGAAATATTAAGACCAACTAACAACTTTGGGTAACAGCTTTTTAATCTGGTTCATTTAAAGAAGTTTTGGTCGCTCCATCCCGCACCGCCCATCGAGTTTTTTACTCGTCGTTTACAATGGTGAGCCCAAATATTTTGTATTTTTCTCTCAAAAACTCGCTTGTGTCATTACTCAGGATTCTGCGCTGTAAAGGAAGGCAGGTTAGTGGCTGGTAGAGTAGGAACTTTGTTCGTCTAGAGAGGCTTTTGATATTAAATGGCTCTTATCTTAATTTCACGCCTGCAATTAAAATTTGGGTTTACGGCGGAGCCAAGATGCACAGAAGCATCAACCACTTCAAAGTTATAGCTGTCAACGTTCACGCAGCGTCCTAAATGAGTAGACTCTGTGTTCGTTGAAAAAAAAAAGACTGCGGTAAGTTCTAATTTGTCACAAAATCCACTTCTGCCTACTGCTTGTCAATGCCTGAAATGGCCGCAGTAACATCCTGCAAACCACGGCAAATGTTATCTCTATCATCGGCATACGCAAGCAGCATCTGACTTTTGTTAAAGATGGTACCAGTCTAGTTTCCTGTAGCATTTCGCATGATCATCTCCATTAGGATGATAAAGAGATCATATGTCAGACTGTCGTCATGTTTTAAGCCTTGCTTGGTGAATAACGCCGTTATCACTGAAGAAATCGTGTAGGTCAGTATCTTGCCGAAAAGTGTTAACAGCTTCGGGGTATCCCCTTATACTTTACGAGTGTGGTATAATGGTTTGTCATATCAGACTGTTGAATGACGATTTAAAACAGATGGTTAGTGCTGAACTGCATTTCTTGGGTCTTATCCAGGATTGTCCGTAAAGTAAATATAGGTTCGGTGGTGGATGTATTTTTATCTAAACACACTGATAACGTCTAATCAGGTTCGCTAAAAAGGGATTTAGTTTTTCACATACATACCACACTCGACAGGACCTTGTATGTGATGGGTAAAAGTCTGACCCAGCGATAGTTGATACACACACTTGGATCGCCTTTCTTAAGCACTGGATATACAGCACTCAGATTTCACTCATGGGGCATGCATTCCTTTAACATAGTTAAAATGTGTTTATGAACTAGTACAAGCACGTTGCCACCACATCGCCGCCCGCCTTGAAATTCTCTGCCGGCATTTCTCCGGCTCCGGCAGTTGTATTGTTTTTAAGCTTTGCTTTTTCAACTCAGTGTGTAACACACACAGTATAACGTGGTCAACTGCGTCTCTAACACAGTGCCACACACACACAGTATATCGTGGACAACTGTGTCTGTGACACATCAACGAAATCTGCCTTGTATTTATCACAGAGTGAGCGAGCAGCGAATCCAAACAAATGATGAGAGCAAACGCAGCACTTACAAAAAAAAAACTTAATTTCCCCTTACACCCCATGAATGAGGTATGGGATAGCTTCTGGCGTTGTTGCGAATTAACAAGCTTTCTATTTTATATTCACAACAAACGGCACCTACTTGTTTATCGACGAATACGAACGTCGCTTTTTTAGAAGCTTTTATTAGACATGCCGATTAACTTGACTCTTAACTACGAAGTTGCTGTCGACAACATCGAGAGTGGCCGGCAATGAAAGGAAAATTTTGATGACTGGAGCCGGGAGTCAAACTACAGATCTCCCGCATGGTAGTTGCGTGTTCCAACCACTATGCCACGGCCGGTCCCGCAACGCAGCGCACAAAGTGTGTTAATGCTCTCAGTGTTTATAGTTTCGCAATCGAAACTTTACTTTAATACTCTTTACGAGTCATCATACTGCTAGTTGACCAACATCGCAGTTAATACATATTTTTAACGAAATTCGAAAAAAATGTTCTATAAGGAACACCCCAATGCTCTTTGTAAACAATTAAAGGGGTGTAGTATTCCGATCATATTGGTTGTTTACAGAAGTTCTTCAGTTCTACAATAAGTATGTTTTTGGCAAAGATAGCCAGTTAAAACATTGCACAATGGCCCAAATTTCCTAAGAAACTGATTTGTTTAAAGTAGATAGTGTGTTTTGAGAGCCACTTAATATCCCTAGACTTGTTCAGATTGCATGGGTTTGTTTAGACAAGTTTTTCCGTGGTACCTAAACTACAATTTTACTGAATAGAGTATGCAAAAAATCTGGACTCCCTAAGTCTTATATTCAAAATAGTGAAAAAATTAAAATTTTTTTCGAAGGTTTTTGAAAATAAACGAGGGAAGTCTAATTTCTTGGGAAATTTTATAATATCAATTTCTTATGCGGACTGTTAGCTACAACTATGCTTATGAAGCGAAAAAGCTAGATAAAAACTGTACAAACTGTTGGCCGAAAACTGATGTCACCTTTTTTCAAGGGATCCAAAAGATTTTAAAAAAGTTACGAAGGCCAAAAAAAAAATTTGGTAGCCAATCTAGCCAAACTGAGCTAGGGTTTTACTCAGTTCCGGTTGTACTATCGAACCTATATAGTCACGTTTGGGTGTTTTTTTCACTGTTGCACTGTGTTATCATAAGTAATATTCCACGTAAATCATACGCCACAAAATAAACCCAGTTCAAAATTATTTGATTAATTGAAAAGTAAACCTGTTATATAAACAGATTAAGGGAATTGTAATTCTTGTAATTCTTTTTTAAATTTGTTTCAGGTAAATCGGACTAGTGGTTCTCGAGTTATGTCAAACAAAAGAGCCTAAAACGTGACAAACTCCCCTAAACGATACTAACTAACCTCAAATCGATATTAAATTATTATGGCATGTAACTTGACAAAACGTATGATACAGAACTTCTTTTTTTGGGGCTATTTTCAAGTGCAGTTCTCAGAATTTAGTCCCAAATCAAAGAGCTGAGAAATGTTGTTCTGTGTTATTTAAATAACATTCAGCTTAAACATTTTCTTTAAACAAAACTTATCCTAAGCTTGAATAAATATTTTAAGCAATTTATATAAATCTATATCATATATATATGTATATTGTAATAAAGTTCATATAACAAATTTTAGCATGTGTAGTACTGTAAAGTAGTTAACATTTGTTTCATAGAGCACCTCAAACTGCACCAACTGTTTTCTGTATAATTTTTATTATTTTTTACTTGTTGTTCTTTTTTTTAAATAACTTTTTTCGTTACATACGTATAATAAATATGTGTGTTATTTTTCAGTTTATGTCTTTTATGTTGAGTTGAGAATGAATGTATTCTGAATAATATAAACCAACCAACTGAAAAACACATAAAGCTAATGGCAACAATAAACTTTATTAATCAAATACTCTTTTCTCTTTCTCCCTCCCTCTCTCAATTCATCGTTCCACCTCATATGTGTATTTGTGTGAAATCATCCATATCATCGTTCGTCGTCGTCGTCGTCGTAATCGTCTACTGTTACAACGACAAAATACAAATCACAACAATTTCCCTAATTGCTGTTTCAATATCCTTTTAACAACGACAACAACAACCAAAAATGCACCAAATCCTTAACAATAACGAATGCGCGCGAATTAAACTAAAACTGAATACAACAACAACAAAATACAACAACAAAAATACCTAAATTGGAAAACAAAATCGCTGTATGTGATGTGATGCTGAACTAAAAACCAACGGATGCTGTTACGAAATCGACAATGATTCCTATGATATTTGATAAAAACTGGAAATCGCGGTGGATTTAAAAACGAAAAAAATACAACAACAACAACATCGACGACGACAACACAACACCGAATGGCGTTAATGGAAAATGGCATCTCATATAACGATTTGACAATCCGATATTCGACCGCTAACACTAACAATGACTTTGTACCCCGTTTCGGTGTTGGTTTGTTGGGCGGTCGTTCGTTTGGTCGTTTGTCTGTTGGACTTGTCTGTTGCCATCAACTATCGATGGATTGCATCGTTGGACAAACGGACTGACAACTGCTGGAATACATGTTGTGTGTTTGGTGGAATGTCTGTTGATTTTTTGGTTTTATTTAATTTTTTTTTTGTTTGTTCGTTCTCTTCTATTTTTCTCTCCCGCTGTTTACATTTTATATTTCTAACACCCGTTTGGCCATCAAATTCAATATATATGGATGGTGGCACAAAAACTTGCAACAACAACAACAACAAAAACCACTACGGAAATTGCTAAATAAACGCTGATGCTGATGATGATGACTAAAACTCAAACTCAAACCGAAAACGAAAAACTCAAACGAATGAATGGTGTGGTCGGTTACGGCTTCTCATTGCGATATTTACCATATATCTATGTCTATATGATGACGATGATGATATCAATGACTGATAATGACTGCTTCTATCTGGCTGTCACTGACAACCAACAACGCTGACTTATGCAATTTCAATGCCAACGTCATAACGGCTACGACCACGCAACTATCACGCTCTGTTAACAAATATGTTTGGGTAAAAATGGCGATAACTACATCTTGGCCTAACGTTTTTTCAAAAACCTATAACCTTTGCTGGCAAACGAAACGAACTCGAACTTTTGTGCTTAAAAAAAACACATCAAAATGCAATTTGAAAACATCTGGCAAATCGTTAAAACTACCGACAAACTACCGACACAAAAACTGCAAATACAATCGAAAAAAAACGACTACTACTACTGCTACTGCTACACCACATCCAAAACTTGCTACAACTGCGTTGTGATATGGCCACCAAAACGTTAAATGTCAACAACGGGAAACGTCAACATCATCATCATCGTCGTCGTCATCGTCGCCATCGTCATCAACGCCAACTTCTCCAACAACTTCACACCGACCACAACGTTCATTTGTCGACGACCAATATCCACTTGCCCGCTTGGCTATTGGTTTTTTGTTCCTCTCTCTTTCTGTTTCTCTCTCACTCTGCGAACTTTGTCTCTTAACATCCAATGATTTCAACACGTCTCGTTGGTTTTGTCCTCTTATTTCCTTCCTGCTGTTGGTTCTTTACGAAAATCTAAAAACACACAAATTCAAAAACCCATTCATTTCCTCTTCGCACAACAACAACAACGCCACACACAAAAACTCTCACACACAACAATTGATGTCAAACACTTTAGGTTGCTTGGATTAAAGCCGATGCTAAAGCAATTTTAGCCATTCATGAACATGTGATAACCAATAATGACCGGTTATCGGTTACCCACAACGATTACAATACATGGACTCTGAATATACGCAATGTGAAAATGGAAGACTCTGGCAAATATATGTGTCAAGTCAATACGGATCCAATGAAAATGCAAGTAAGTATCACCAATGCTAACAATATTGAGGAGCATTGAGGACTGACTGAGAAGAAAGTATTTTGGCAATTTCAAAAATGTGCTCATAACAAGTTAGAAAAGTTTTTTTGTTGTTGTGTCTTTTTATGTTGTTGTTGTGTTGTGTTTTGCATACTTGCATAGTTGTCCTGTCTACCTAAGTCTTTTGCTATGCAAATATTTAGAATTTCAAATATAAACTGTTCAATACAAGGGCAGTGGTTATAACAGTTGGGTAAAATTATTGCCGGTACATGAGGACAAGATTTAAGTTTTCTATATATGAAGCAAGGAATGGGGGAGTTTTTGATTTAAGTACCAGAAGCTCTCTTCACGTAGAGTTCACGTATTCGTCGGGCAATGCCATTGAACATCTGTTCAGCGGTAGCAAATGTAAGAAGACGCAATATTGAGTAACAGGCCGTGGTATAGTAGTAAGAATACTCGATTACCATGCGGGAGATTCGTGGTTCGATTCCCGGCTCTAGTCATCTACATTTTTCTTTCATTGCCGGTCCCCCTCGATGTTGTCGACAGCAACTTCGCAGTATAGTGTCGAGTCAATCGACATGTCTAGTAAAAGCTTCTCGAACAGTGACGTTCGCATTCGTCGATAAACAAGTAGGTGTCGTTTGTTGTGAATCTAAAAGAGAATGCGTGTTAATTCAAAACAACGCAGGAAGTTATCCCATACCTCATTCAAGAGGTGTAAAGTGATTCGTCTTAGGAAATAAGTAACAGAAGTTACTAAATCTCAACACAAAAGACTCTCTTAGTGGTTTTGGCAGCCGCAAGAAACTAGTATCGGGTGCGGAGGCCTAATAAGTCACTCTTCTTAAATAAAATACTATTATGAACACACGAAGAAAAGAAATAACAAGAACTCCCCCAAATGTTGGCGACCCCCGCAATCGTTAAAAGGACAACGAATTAAAGATGTGCATCTGCAATGTCCGAACTCTCTACATAGATGGAGCCTTTATCCAACTGGCAGATGTCCTCGACAAACACAAGGCTGACATCACCGCCATACAGGAAATTAGATGAAAGGGACAAAGAGGCACACGACGAAAACACTGTGACACATTTTAGAGCTGTCATGCAGAAGGACATGAATTTGGATGTGTCGGAAAAATACCTCGATATCTGGTCTCGCGGTTTAACCCTGTAAGTGACCGAATAGACACTATTCGCATCAAGGCGAAATATTTTTACATTATGCTGATTTGTGTACACGCCCCAAAGGAAGACAAAAATGAGGACATTTAAAATGCATTCTATAAACGCCTGGGGGAATATGTATATGAACGCTACTCTGCAGATGGCATTAAAATTGTTCTGAGAGATTTTTATGCTTACATAGGAAAGTAGAATGCTCTTAGTTCAGCAGTCAGCAAATTCAGTCTGCACAACAACACCGCCGATAACGGATTCCCACCGGCATGAAACATGGTAATGAATGGAACCAGATTCCCGCATAAAGATATCCAAAAGACAGCCTAGACATCCCCTGATCAAAATACAAGAAACCAGATTGATCACGATGTAATTGATGGTAGCCATGTCTCAAGCGTTATGGACGTGCGTGTGATGCGCGATGCAAATATTGACTTGGATCACAACCTAGTTGCAGCCAAGGTACGCACGCGAATAAAAAGTGTTAAAAAAGCTCGTGACCAAACACAAAGTAAGCTAGACATCCCAAACCTGTATAGTCAATGCCTACTCAAACTAAAAACTCTAAATTACTTCGAAACAACCCCCCTAATTCTGATGTTGTTTCAAGGAACAAATAGTCTGCTCGTTTGGGATACTGTGTGAACGCTGATAACATTAACTTTGAAGTTGTAGTTAATGTAGAAGATTTTGTCTATTTTGGCTCGGCCGTAAACAAAAATAATAATGTCAGCCTGGATTTCAAGAGACGAGTATTAATCACAAGCTGCCGATACTATGAGCTAATCAAGCTATTTAATGACAAAGCCCTCCCTCGAAAAAACAAAGATCCAACTGTACCAGACACTGATCCTACCTATATTGCTCTTAAGCGCAGAATTCTGGGTTATGGTACAACCGGATCAATCATTTCTGGGAGTCTTCGAGATGTAAATACTTCGCAAAAAGTTTGCACCCATTATCGAAAAACGTCGAGTACTGTCGCCAAAAAAACCATGATTTGTATGAGCTGAATAACAACATAGACTTATTCAAGTGCGTTCAAACAGACCAAATGGGCTGACTGAGACACTTTGTACAAATCGACGAAAATGCTTCAGCGCGAAAAGTCTTCAACAATAAACTCGATGGGCGCCCAAAACTTCTTTAAAATGACCAGGTGAAAGAACTGTTATGGTGTGACTAACTATCTAGGGATGGCAAAAGACCGAAGCCCTAATGAAAGCCAAATTGGCTTTTAGTTGGTTTGAAGGAGCTCTTATTTAAACTTAAAACTTAATTTCCCTTTACACCCCTTGAATGAGGTATGGGATAGCTTCCCGCGTTGTTGTGAATTAACACGCTTTCTATTTTTAGATTCTCAACTAACGGCACCTACTTGTTTATCGACGAATGCGAACGTCACTGTTTTGAGAAGCTCTTACTAGACATGGCGACTGACTCGACACTAATACTGCGAAGTTGCTGTCACCAACCTGTGATCTCCCAAATGGTAGTCGCGTGTTCTAACCACTATGCCACGGCCGGTTGCCTTTTACTTACTTACTTTCATTAAATCGCTTGCTTAGTCCGTAGTAGAATTTGTAAGCAAGCAGGATTCTTCTCCGGATTTCGAGGCTGACATTATTTGTTTTGTTTATGGCGGAGCCTAGGTAGATAAAATTATCTACCACTTCGAAATTATAGTTGTCAACGTTCACGCAGTTTCCCAAACGAATAGATTCTTTGTTTGTTGAATCTAATAACTTTGTCTTGTCCCATCATCAGACCCATTTTCGTTGATTCCTTCTGTATACTTGAGAAGGCTGCAGACACATCCCGCAGTTTTCGACCGCTGATGTCTACGTCATCAGCGAACGAGAGTAGCATGTGGCTTTTGTTGAATATAGTGTCACTCGTCTTTACTGCAGCTATGTTGAACGGGTCACATGATAGGCCGTCGCCATGTTTTAGGCCTCGCCTGTTATAGAATGGCTCCGTAAGATTCTTGTCAATCTTTACTGAAGACCTCGTGTCAGTCAGCGTCATTCCGCAAAGGCGTATCAGCTTCGCTGTAATACCAAACTCAGCCATGGCTTCGAGTAATTTCTGCCGTATCGGGCTGTCGAAGGCAGCTTTATAGTCGACAAAAAGATGGTACGTGTCGATCTGTTTCTCTTGCGTTTTCTCCAGGATTTGCCGAAGTATAAATATCTGTCCAGTTGTTGATTTACCAGGTCTAAAGCCACACTGTTAAGGTCCGATCAGGTTGGATACCACTGGCTTTAGTCTTTCACATAGCACACTCGACAGGACCTTATATGCAATGGTTAAAAGGCTGATCGCGCGGTAGTTGAGGCACATACTTGGATCACCTTTTTCCAGCACAAGACATAATACGCTTAGATTTCAATCAACGGGCATGCACTCGTTAAGCCAAACCGTTCGTAGGAGCTCAGCTATTCAGCTTCTCGCCACCGGACTTGAAGAGCTCTGCAGGAAGATCGTCGGCATAGACTTAACTTAAAAAAACTTAATTTCCCTTTACACCCCATGAATGAGGTATATGATAGCTTCTCGCGTTGTTGTGAATTAACACGCTTTCTCTTTTTAGATTTACAACTAACGGCATCTACTTGTTTATCGACGAGAAGTTGTTTGAGAAGCTCTTACTAGACATGCCGATTGACTCGACACTAATACTACGAAGTTGCTGTCGACAACAATCGAGGGGAGCCGACAATGAAAGAAATTTTTTTTTTTAAGATAACTTTAGCCAGGATTTGAATCTGTTATCTCCAGCATGGTAGTCACGTGTTCTAAACACTATGCCACGGCCGGTCCCGTCGGCACAGGCTGCTTTATTATTTTTCAACCGTGGCTTGACTTGGTGGTGAGCAATCAAAGCCGTCGGCAACATTTGCGTGATACCTTCACGTGTGCTGCTTTCTGGAACCAGCAGTTGCAGGAAGTTTTCTCTCCATATATGTAGCACACTGCGTATCTTTCCATACTTGTCCTTACAGGAGAGGAGCCCATAACCGCAGCCTTTTGTTTTTACTTTCTGGAAAAATTTTTCGGGCCAGCAAACTGCGTATCTGCGTACCTTTCCATCATTGTCCTTATAGGAGCGGAGCCCATAACCATAGCCTTTTTTTACTTTCTGGTAAAATTTTCGGGCCTCACCTCGCTCTATATCCTTGTTCTCCCGTTCCTTCATCCAAGGTTTTTTCGCTTAAATAGCTGTCTCGCCTGTTTTACTGTCTCCTTGTGCCGTTCCCTAACAGCCCGGGTTACAATTGGCTGTAGCGTTGTCCTATAAGCAGCATCCTGTTCCTCAGACGCTATGTGAAATTCTTCATCATACCAGGATATATTCTGGTTGTATTTTTTTTCACGTATGCCTATTGGCTTCGTCCATAGGCTAGTTGTACATCTTTGGGATTGTAATTAAATTTTATCAACAACCGCATAATAATAATGATGTTCCTTTCCCGCGCAGTAAATTCTAATCACATCCATATTCGGTTTTTTTTTGTCTATGTATCCTGTGCGCTATCACTAAAACTGCTGCAATATATAGGCCAACTAAAATTGTCTTACCACTCCGGGTACATTTACAACACTACACTACACTGCTGCACTTTGTCCTTGTTTGTTGCTCGTCTGCTACGTACGGATATTTCCATTTAATCGTAACACAAAGTATAAATATTGTCGGATTTGCATATCCGGAGTTTTTTTGTTGTTGTTAGTTTTTGCTGTTGCTGCTGTCGTTGTTGTTGTTGCTATTGCCGTTGCTATTGCCATTGCTCGTTCTATTCTTTCTCTTACGTTAGCAGACAATCTAATCAGATTATGTCTGGTTATGACAAACACAATTTGTTCAAAAAATATGGTATTATCAAAGTTTATACTGTTGACTTCTATGGATTACAATTATTTAACAAGGATTGGGTCAATAATAAATAATTGGTTTTAAAAAGGTTAGCATCAATTGCTGCCAGAGCTAAGGGGTAAATTTTTTAAATCAATGGATTTTGTTTAGAATTTAAGGTAAGAGGATTTTCGTTGTACATGGAAATGTTAAATGAAATTTAGGGATTACTGGAAAACTTAGAAAGAGAGAGAGACAGAGAGTGAGCTAAGGAAATAATGGCATAACTGTTAATTAAAACTACAGGAAATGTAATATGATTTCTACCAAAGGAAAATCAGAATGAAAATTGTGCTAATTGCAAATTGATTACGGTAAATATTTGGAGAAATAAAAATTGGAAAAGTTTAAATAATTACTACGTCTATCAGATGTCAGGGCCACCAATTATCTCCTACCAAGTCTCATCCATTTACGTTGTCAAACAATTATTTTATAAGCTTTAAACTGTTTAACCATTTAAAAAATTAAGTTAACAAAAACATAACGAAATCCAATTGTATTTCATATTTGTTCATTCATTTGCATACATTCGCACACGTACTGCAGACAGACATTCAGTCAGTCGGAGGAAAGCACGAATCGTGAAGTGGGTGGGAGGCTTTGGCTATTCAAACAAACTCATATTCTCAAAGGGACACTTTGCGCTAACACACCAGTGGGTTGAGTGTCTCTCAACTGCAGCTCATGAATATATTTTTGTTTGGAAAACAAATGAAACAAAACGACAAATGAAGTGAACTCTTAAAAATTCAACTCAATTTCAAAATAAATACGCAGCGCAACCATATGTAGTGAGTGCATGGATGGAAAGAATCACGTTATACTGCTCAGAGACACTCACACAAATATGATAAATGGGAGTCAAATGCGGGAATGGGTGAAATCAAAAGCAAAGGCGTAGTTAGAAAGGAATGCTATGACGCACTGGTCAAAAAGTTATCATCAGGCAATGATGTACAAATGTGCAAATCCTGGAGAAGACCCAAGAAATGCAGATCGACACCCACCATCTGTTCATCGATTACAAGATTACAAAGCTGCATTCGAAAGTCCGATACGACAGAAATTGTTGGATGCTATGGCTGAGTTTGGTATCCACGCGAAGCTAATTCGACTCTGCGGGATGACACTGACTGACACGAAGTCTTCAGTGAAAATTTGTAAAAAATCTGTCAGAGCCATTTTCTACCAAGCGAGGCTTTAGACAAGGCGATAGTCTGTCCTGCGATCTCTTTAACATCGTAATGGAGATGATCATGCAGAAGGCTGCAGTAAACAGGAATGGCATCATCTTCAACAAAAGTCACATATTGCTCGCGTATGCTGATGATATAGATATCATTGGACGTGGATTGCGAGATGTTACTGCAGCTTTTTCGAGCATTGAAAAGCAGTCGGCTGAAGTGGGTCTGGTGATAAACGAGGACAAAATCAAGTTATTTGTTTCGACGAACAAAGAGTCCACTCGTCTGTGACGCTGTGTCAACGTAAAAAACTATAAGTTTGAAGTGGTAGATGATTTTGTCTACGTTGGCTCCGCCATAAACAAAAACAATAATGTCAGCCTGGAAATCAAAAGACGAGTATTGATCGCAAAACGCTGCTACTATGCGCTAAGCCAGCGATTTAACGACAAAGCGCTTTCTCGAAGAACAAAGATTCAGCTCTACCAGACTCTGATCCTACCTGTCTTGCTCTACAGCGCAGAATCCTCTATAATGACGCAAGCGGATCAATCTATTCTAGGAGTCTTCGAGAGAAAAATGCTCCGCAAAATATATGGACTCATCATCGTGAACGGCGAGTACCGTCCTCGAATGAATCATGAGCTGTATGAACTGTATAACGACATCGACTTGGTCAAGCGCGTTCAAATAGACCAAATCCGCTGGCTTGGACACGTTGTACGAATAAACGGAAACGCTCCGGCTCGAAAAGTCTTCGCAATAAACTCGATGGGCGGCGCAGAAGGGGGCGACCAAAACTCCGATGGATAGACCAGGTGACAGAAATGTTAAGTAAGCTTGGTGTGACGAACTATCTACGGAGCGCAAAAGACCGAAGCGCTTGGAATGGTTTTCTACGTGCGGCTACTGATAGATGAATTTCTGTTGTTGCTGCCATTAAAGAAGAAGAAGAAGAATGATGTACATAGTTAGACAAATATAAAAATGGCATGCGACATTGTTTTCGCTTCCTTTTCTGGACTGTATACCATGACGCCTCTGTTAATGGTGCAAGCACAGAACAGAATTTCAACGACAAAATGACATTAAAACAATAAACATATTAAAGCTTAAATCATAAAAATAAATAATAACAAAAAATTATGCACATTTCCCAGCGCATATGAGAAACGTAAACAAACGTGAGTAAAGTTGTATAAATTTACTGACGCTTACACACGCACACAACCACGCACTGACAAGGATTAAATGAACTTTAACACATGCGAACTCATCACAGATGTATAGCAATGTATGTCGTCAGCATTAGGGTGATTCACAAAGTTCGATTTGAGCGAGAAATGGTAATTATTGGTAAATGGTATTTTTTTCTACTGGCCGAGGCATGATGGTTAGAACATACGATTGCTATGCGGGAGATGACAGGTTCGACTAATGGCTCCAGTCACCTAAATTTTTCTTTAATTGTCGGCCTCTCGATGTTGTCGACAGCAACTTCACAGTACAGTGTCGATACAATCGGCATGTCTAGTAAAACATTCGCATTCGTCGATAAACAAGTAGGTGCCGTTAGTTGTGATTCTAAAAATAAAAAGCACAACACAACATAGCGAGAAGAATACCACATTATGGGGTGTAAAGGATTATTAGGTAGGTAGGAAGGTGTTATTTGTTATTTTTTAAAACTAAGAAAAAATTGAAAAAAAAAAATACATTTTATTTTGACAGCAAAGATGAAACTGTTAACACAAATTGACCTTACAAAAAAAACTTCTCTTAATACAGTTATAAAATCGACACAGTGGGCACGAAACTAGGAGAAATAGTATTAGGCCGAAGTCATGTAATGAGCGTCATGTAATGAGCGCATTTCCAACGCTGCGATATTTTGCGATCAGCATTTAGTTCGTCACATCAGGCTTAGATAACAGTTCTTTCACCTGGTCCATCCATCGAAGTTTTGGTCGCCCACTCGAGTTTATTTCCGAAGACTTTTCGAGCCGGAGCATTTTCGTCCATTCATACAACGTGTCCCAATTAGCGCATTCAGTCTATTTGAACGCGCATGACTACGTCTATGTGGTTGTACAGCTCACGATTCGTTCGACGACGGTACTCGCCGATGGGTTCAAATATTTTACGAAGTGTTTTTCTCTCGAAAACTCCCAGAATAGATTAATCCGCCTGCGTCAATTCGATGAATTCTGCGCTGTAGAACAAGTCAGGTAGGATCAGTGTCTGGTAGAGTTGGATCTTTGTTCTTCATAGTAGCATAGTAGCAGCGGTTTGCGATCGTTACTCTTGATTTCCAGGCTGACATTATTATTTTTGTTTATGGCGGAGCCAAGGTAGACAAAATCATTTACCACTTCAAAGTTATAGTTGTCAATATTCACGCAGTGTCCCAAACAAGTAAACTCTGTGTTCGTTGGAACAAATAACTTGGTTTTGTTCTCATTATTCACTAGACCCACTTCTGCCGACTGTTTCTCAATAGGCCGCAGTTACATACCGCAGTCCTGGGCCAATGATATCCATATCATCGGCATACGCCAGCAACATGTGACTTTTGTTAAAATTAGTACCATTCCTGTTTACTGCAGTCTTCTGTTCGATCATCTCCATTATGATGTTAAAGAGATCTCATGACAGGCTATCGCCTTGTCTGAAGCCTCGCTTGGTAGAAAGTGACTCTATTAGATTTGTGGCTATTTCCACTAAAAACTTTATGTCAGTCAATGTCATCCCACAAAGTCATAACAGCTTCGCGGGGATACAAAACTCAGCCATAGCACCTAATAATTTCTGTCATATCGATCTGCCGAATGCAGCTTTTTAGTCGATACACATATGTTAAGTGTCGATCTGAATTTCTTGGGTCTTCTCCAGGATTTGTCCAGGTCCAGGTACCAGGTAAAAAGCCACACTGATAAGGTCCAATCAGGTTCGCTAAAATGGGCTTTAGTCTTTCACATAACACGCTAAACAGGACCTCGTGCGCGATAGGAAAATGGCTGATCCCGCGATAATTGGTACACGATAATTGGTGGATCGCCTTTCTTTAGCTCTGGATATAGAAAACTCATATTATAATCATAAGGCATGCATTCCTTGAGCCAAATCGGGCCACCTGCTTTAAAAAGATCTGCCGGCAGTCCATCGGCTCCAGCAGCATTGATGTTTTTAAGCCATGCAATTGCCGTGCATCATACTCTGAATGCCAATGACCAGATTTCTGTCTCCGTCTTTATAGGTGGGGAGCCATAGTCCAAAACCTTTTATTTTTACCTTTTGATAGAACTTTTGGATGTCACATCTATTCCTGTTATTTTCGATATCCTGGCTCTATCTTTACTTTCACGCTTTTTCCGCCTGAAGAGGCGTGTCATCTCCCTTTTCATCTCATAATAACGCTCCGTCACTGCACGCGGTGCCATTGGCTGCAGTTTTACCTTGCATGCAGCATTCATTTCCTCAGACATTTCGCGACATACATCATCGTACCAGGGCTTGTCAGAGCGTGTTTTTTCATAACCCAGTACGGTCGTTGCGGCAGTGCTCATAGAATTCGCATTGTGTGGCGGGAACATACGAACTAGGGGGGGTTTGTTTGGAGTAATTGAGAGAGTTGGTTGGAGTAGGTATTGGCTACCTCGGTAGTATGCTGCTTAGTGATGTCTAGCTTCGTTTTTATTTGGCTACGAGCGTTTTTAGCACTGCTTAATCGCGTGCGTGCCTTGACTGCATTTAGGTGGTGATCCAAGTCAATACTTACACAACGTATCACACGTACATCCATAACGCTTTAGGTATGCCTTCCATCAATTACCACATGTCCAATCTGGTTTCTTGTGTTTTGATCAGGAGATATCCTGGATGCCTTTTGGATATCTTTATGTGGGAATCTGGTCCCACTTACTACTATGTTTCTTGCCGACGCGAAGCTAACCGATGTGAATCCTTTATCGGAGGTGTTGTTGTGCATACTGCTGTTGTTGCCGACTGCTGAACCAAGAGCATCTTCCCCTCCTATTTTAGTATTAAAATCTCCAGGTACAATTTCAATGTCGTGTGCAGGGCAGCGGTCATATGTTTCCTTCAGGCTCTCATAGAATACAGCTTTAATGTCCTCATCTTTGGCCTCCCTTGGGGCATGTACACAAATCAGCGTAATGTAAAAATATTATGGCGGATAGTTCCTATTCGGTCTCTTACAGGGTGATACCGCGAGACCAGGTATCGCAGTGTCTTGCTGACTATGAAAACACATACAAATTCGTTTCTTCTGCATGACAGCTGTAAACGATGTTACATTCTTTCGTCTTGTGCATCCCTGTCCCTTACATCTCATTTCCTGCATGGCGGTGATGTCAGCCTTGTATTTGTCGAGGACATTCGCCAGTTGGATAGAGTCACCCCCTCTGTATAGAGTTCGCACTTTCTAGGTGCAAATCATTAAATCATGGTCCTTATAACGTTTGTCCTTATTGGGGGTTCTTGTTTTTTCGTTGCTTCGTGTTTTCATATATAATTAGTTTTGTTTAAGGAGAGTGGCTTATTAGGCTACTGCGCCCGATCCTAGTTTCTTAGGGCTGCCACAGCCACTAAAAGAGCTTCAGTAAAATCTGTTACCTGCTTCCTAAGAAGCATCGGTGGTAGCATGCTATTTAGATTACTCAACATTGGGCCTTTTCACACTTTCTGCCACTGAATGGATGTTCGCTGGCATTGCCCGGCGAATACGTAATCTCTCGGACGTTGTGAGCTACTTGGGAGCTTCTAAAGAGAGCTTCTGGTTATTCCCAAATGAATAACAATCAGAAAGACTCAAATTAGAAAATTCCCCATTTATTTACTTCTTCTTTTATATCTTAACCCCTTGTCTTAAAAACACTATATCGACAAAAAAAAATATTGGTATAACAATCTCAATCTTATGGGTTCTATGTGCACCCACTGTGCATTTATACGTTTCGAATGAGGGAAAAAAGTGAACTTTCTCTTATGAAACTCAAGTACTTGGCCCTATAGCTGAGTACTTGCATGTGCGCGTGTGTGTGTTTGCGGGTAGATATGTATCAGTGTGGGTAGATATATGCGAGTGTTAAGCTAACAATACAACAAACAACCATGACAAAACAAGCACAGTTCACAGTCACACTGTCACAGTGCCAACAACTAACGGAAGAGGATATACTCGTAAATGGAATACGAAGCCAATGACGTTGGCGGCGACATATGAGAATCCACTTGAATATTTTATGCGTTTACGTTTTCAAACCAAGTACCTACGACTACCGAGTTTTTATGAACTGATTTTACTCCATCTCTCGCCCTTTTTTTTTTTGTTGACAAAGGGTTCTTGAATGAAATTTCTACCACAAACGTCGCACAGTGGCAGAAAGGAGAAAGAAGGTGAATTCTATGGTAATAGTTTGTGATAGAATTGGTCATAGAGTTATTTAACAGCGAAATACAATTTTGTGTACTGTACTCCATTGAACATAACATTTCGAGTACATACAAAAAAAAAACACTGCTATAAAGTGTATAAGCCACACAAGTGTGTAACCAAATGATATCTCATTGATTATCCTTTGTTACACAATAACAACATTATACCAAAGCGACAAACAATTTTCGCATTTGTCAATTTAGAAAGTGACTGAATAAAACATATAAATAAAAGCACTATGCGCAGTATAATTTTCGATTGAAGAAGGCAGAGTTCGTTGGGCTTCTAAAAAGATTATCAGCAGTACAGCAATCCTAAGAAAAACACAACACAAAATCAGTCCCTATATACAACATAAACTTTACAACTTAATTTCCCTTTACGTCCCATGAGTGAGGTATGGGATAGCTTCTCGCGTTGTTTTGAATTAATTCTCTTTCGATTTTTAGATTCACAACTAACGGCACCTACTTGTTTATCGACGAATGCGAACTTCACTGTTTGTGAAGCTTTTTACTAGACATGCCGATAAACTCGACACTTGATACTACGAAGTTGCTGTCGACAACATCGAGGGGGCCGGCAATGAAAGAAAAATGTAGATGACTGGAGGCGGGAATCGAACCCGGGACAATGCCACGGCCGGTCCCAATACAACATACCTATGTTAAATTCATTATTCTATTATATTGTGTATCCATCACTTCGTCTCTAACTAACACTTTCAAGACAAACCTCCATTTCCGCCACAGTGCTTTCGTGCCTTTACGTATATTAAATTCAACGAAAATAAAAAATCAAA
Organism: Muscina levida; assembly: GCA_964034835.1. Taxonomy (NCBI): domain Eukaryota; kingdom Metazoa; phylum Arthropoda; class Insecta; order Diptera; family Muscidae; genus Muscina; species Muscina levida. Next base: position 48,028,403 of record OZ035882.1, read on the forward strand.
TAAAACATTATAGTTGATGCCAGTTTCAATTTCATATCCATGTTGAAGTTTTTTTCAGCTCTGAACTGTGCGCCCCACTACGAATATACGACGTATACGACTATTTCGTTCAGCCGTAATAAAATCACATGCGATTCTTTACAAAGTGAATTAAGTGAAAGGCAAATAAAACATTATGTTGACATAAAGCAATCATTCTGTTAAAAACAAACACACACACAAGCAGATGGAACCACTCATGTACAGTGTACACCCATGATCATATAGATGGATACGTTTGTATACCGCCACATAAGCACACACACACACACACACGGTGCAGAGGGGTTCTTATATGTCTGTCGGCCACTGTTGCATCTGCTTGTTGCTACCGATGATGGCACACATTGAATATGATGAATATGATAAATGCATTATCATCAAGAATACCCATGCCAACTATGTAAAGCTAAAGTCGACAGACAACTGCAGTCAGTCGCCGCCCGTTAGTCACAATCTGTAAAAAAGTTTTGTTATCGTTTATGGCTGAACATTGGTAAATCGTTTGCGATAGAATCAGAGCAACAAATGGATGTGACTTAATTCTTTTTGGGGGGCGAATTAACAGAAATTCGCTGAAATGTATAAAATGGGGAGGAACAGAGAGACTTTGTTGAGAGCTTTTAATTTAAGTAAAGAAATTAAAGGATTTTATTGGAAATTATTGGCCAATGGGTACCATTTAATCTATATATATATAAAAGGCTTGGGTGACTGACTGATCATTCCTTAGCCCAAACAGCTAAAGCTAGAACAGCGAAATTTGAAATGTAGGTTCCTTTTATGACGTAGAGGCGCATTAAGAAGAGAAATTCGGACTGCAAGGGGGTTAAAAGGAGGGGCACCACCCCATACAACTCAAACTCAATTCTCATCAATCATTATAGTCGATTTGGTACATATTGTGGAAAGTGGGCGGTGCCACGCCCCTTTATACAAAATAGTTATATTGGCCAAATAAATGGACCTTGTGGGCCTCTATCATAGGCTACATGAAAACATAATTAGACAAAGGGGCGTGGCATCGCCCACACAAACAGAAATTTCAATCGATTATATCTCAAGAGCCATTAGAGGTATGAAGATGAGATTTGCTATGAAATATGATGAAATTTGTGGTGTAATGTCAGCTAAGGGTGGATTTTTGGAAATTCGTAGTTTTAGGTGTAAAAATTACCAATAAGGGATAAAACTTGTACCATCACCCAGAACAATCGGCTAATCGCGGTAATTGATAGGGGCATGCTCACTATCAAATTGGATTGAAGGTTTTTTCGAAATCCGATATTTCTAGGTAAAAAAAATTGAAATACCGAAAAGGGATAAAGCTGATTCTATCGCCCAGATCAAATGCCTAAAGGTAGAGTTACAAAAATGTATTTAGTATTGCTCCCTACAGAATTAGAGAACCGCCAGATGGTGTTTTTAAAAATTCGAACATTTGGGGGTAATAAAGACCGATAGGGGATAAGACTGGTACCATCACCCATACCAAACAGCTAAAGCTATAATCGTATATGGGCATAGAATTAGAGGGGGGTATCCTTTTAGGGATTAAAGCGGTAAAATCACTCAGACCAATGGGATAAAGCTGCAATCAAATAAATGTGCGTCAGTACGTCTTATGAAGCGTTTGCATTTTATCTGTATTAATTAAATTCTAAAGAAGAAGCAACGCGAAACGAGAAAGCTAGTATATGGTCTAAATGTAACAGCAATAGGCGTGATCAGATTAAGAATGGACGGGATTTGATTATTAGGAGTGGCTCTGCCCATAGAAAAAAAATTAATTTCCCTTTACACCCCATAGCTTCTCGCGTTGTTGTGAATTAATACGCTTTCTATTTTTAGATTCACAACTTACGGCATCTACTTGTTAATCGACGAATGCAAACGTCACTGTTTGAGCAGCTCTTACTGGACACGACGATTGACTCGACACTTAATACTGCGAAGTTTACTGTCGACAACATTAGAGGGGAGCCGACAATGAAAGAAAAATGTATTTATTTTTTTCTTTTTAAGATGACTGGAGCCAGGAGTTGAACCTGTGATCTACCGCATGGTAGTTGCGTGTTCAAACCACGGCCGGTCCCGCCATAGAATCCATATTTTGAAAATGTGATATCTGAAGGACTCTTGTGCTAGTGGTCATGAAATATCGTATTCTGACAAAAATGACCGGTTTTAAAAATTAGAGTAAGTTCAACAACAATATGCGTGTTTGGGTAAAAAATGGGTGACCTCTCCTGTAGGAGTCTATCCAAAACGCAAAATCGAAAGGACTACAGAAAATGTTCACAAAATGTAACAGCCTTCCTGATCAACTTCAAGAGTGATCTGGTGTGCCTTTTATCCAGTCTTGGCGAATAATCTGTGATATTACGCAGTCGTTGCGGTGTTCCCGGGATACGTTTGCAAACCGTTCAATATGGCAGATCAAAATGCTGACACATTGGTAGTCGCACTGATTAATTCGATTTCAATTCATCTGGCATCACTGTATTTCGGGATCCAACAGAGTCTAACACTATTTCCAGGCAGGATTGAGAGCGCAATTCTGCACCAATATTGACGTTAAAATCTTTGATTACAAAGTTCTTAAAGCTGATTGACTATCCACATAGATTGTGACGGAAGAAATACGCCTGAAAGACTCTGCAATAGTTATCCAATCGGATGTGTTGGCTGCAATTGTTATCCTCGCTGAAGACACATAATCATGTTCCGATATCCATTTTTGAGTCATTGAACTGTGGAGAAACTTTCCTGTCATCTCTATCCGGGATCACTATCTTCATGCATGATGAAAAATTCATCGTCAAAATCATATAGTCCATTCCGCTGTGCAGTCCTTTGTTGCATCCATGTGAGCTGAACCAAAACAGTGTCGACGCATGAACCGCCAGAGGCCTTCTCGTAATCTTACCGAACTCTTATTCGCTTCAGATAGTGAATACCAGCCTAGGTGTCCCAGGGTTGTAGTTTCCAGATTTTTCCTACAGTGTACCAGCAGGTCCAAATGACGTCGAAATATTTCGTCTTAGAAGAGAGCTTCAGTTCGACACCTTCAATAACACAGTGCAACAGCCAATCTGGGGCTGAGAGAAGTTCCAAGTCAGGCTAAAGGTACTAGGTCAGTATAGTAAAACTTCCAAAGGTTTGGCTCCTCATCTGTGATTAGTATAAAACTGGTCATTGCTGATGATATTGAATGACGGCCCAGAACCAAGTAAAAACATACTGTACTGTACATGTGTAGCGAATTTGCATATGGTACTCACTACATACATATGTTGTACGTACAACGTATGAGTAATATTTATTTTATGCGGATTTAATATTAATCATACGCACATGGCTCCAATGGGGAATTTTCTAATTTTAACTAGATTGAACCAGATGCCCGCATAAAGATATCCACAAGCCAACCTGGATATCCCATCACCAAAATACAAGAAACCAGATTGATCCTGTGGTAATTGAAGGAAGACATGTCTCAAGTGTTACGAACGTGCGGGTGATGCGCGGTGCAAATATTGACTCGGATTATCACCTAGTTGCAGATTAAGTAGTGCTAAAAACACTCGTAACCAAACGCAAAGGAAGCTAGACATCACAAAGCTGCATACCACCGAGGTAGCAAATGCCTTCTCCAACGAACTCTATCAATTACTTCAAATGAACCGCCCTGTTCCCGACACACAGTGGCAACATATCGCGAATTCTATGAACACTGCCGCAACGACCGTACTGGGTTATGGAAACACAAGCCCTAGTACGATGATGAATGTCCAGAAATGTCTGAGGAAATGGATGCTTGATACAAGGCAAAACTGCAGCCAATGGCGACGAGTGCGGTAACGGAGCACTATAATGAGAATAGGAGGGAGATGAAACGCCTGAAAATGCGGAAACGGCGGAAAATGAGTCTGTGGAAGAAAAGAGAGAGCAAGGATATAGAAAACTACAGGGATAGAGGTGAAGCTTAGTTTTGTATCCCCGCGAAGCTAATACGACTTTTCGGGATGACAGTAACTGACACAAAGTCTTTAGTGAAAAATGGCAAAAATCTGACAGAGCCATTTTCTATCAAGCGAGGCTTTAGACAAGGTGATAGTCTGTCTTGCGATCTCTTCAACATGGAGATGATTATGCAGGAGACTTCAGTAAACTGAAATGGTACCATCTTTAACAAAAGCCACATGCTGCTCGCGTATGTCGATGATATAGATATCATTAGCCGAGGACGGCGGGATGTACTGCGGCATTCTCGAGCATTGAGAAGCAGTCAGCAGAAGTGGGTCTGGTGATTAATTGAGGACAAATTAAATAGTATTTAATGACAAAGCGCTCTCTCAGTCGTCGAATGAATCTCGAGCTGTACAACGATATCAACGTAGTCAAGCACGTTGAAATAGAACGTATGCGCTGGCTTGGACACGTTGTACGAATGGATGAAAATGTTCCAGCTTATAAGGTTTTCGTCAATAAAGTCGAGAGCACAGAAGCGGACGTCCAAAATTTCGTTGGATGGACCAGGGAAAATAACTGTTATCTGTTAGACCGAAGCGCTTGGAATTCTTTTCTACGTGAGGCTACTTTACGGAGTGCTTACGACCTACACCTGAAATTAGTCACATAAATAAGTAAGCCTAACATCCCAGCGGTAAATGAAACGAAGTACCTATGTAGTAATCCATGTCATCAGTATGACATTGTAAGCGAGCGATCTAAGTACTTAGAATGTCACGCGTGTGTAATGTGAAAAGTATCGTCAAATAATTGTAACTCCGATTGAAATGGCACCTACTGATATCGTCACTTACTTCGTAATCAAGCGTGTTATCAAGCAAGCTTATAACGCAATTCCAACTAAAATTGCACTTACTGACATCGTCGCTTTCTTTGTAAGCGATAGTGCACCGATTAAATGGCCTTTAACACTCCTAAGCTAAATTTAAGGAGAAACATAAGCGAGAGAATCGTGATTGATTGCTACAAAATAAAGCTGACATCAGCGATTAATTAATGGGTATTTTTACCGCTGGTATATTATCATCGATGTAGCGAATTTGTTAATTTTTTAATATTACGCATTGGCAGGACTGAAAGCGGCACAAAAAAATTGTCTTTTAAGAAATCTAGTAATTGCTGTATTTTTTTTACCATATTTAGAAATTATTATCCAACTAATTCTCAGTTTGCTACAAAGCAGCATATTGATTGACATCCATATAAATAACAAACTATTAACAATACAATTATAAATGCAACTAGGTTTAAATATAAAAGTCAAAGTACTTTTTTCTACTTTTAACTGACCACTTTCTATTATGTTACAACCTTAATGCAACAACAACATGTTTTGAGTTTGTTTTTTTTTAACACGTTTCATGTTACATAAACTCATGTTACATTCTTCTTCATCTCTTCCCTGCTGCTAATAAAATAAACAGACAGCTGTTCTGGAAGTTGTTATACCACCCGACATTATCAACGAAGAGACGTCGGGTGATATGATGGTCCCTGAAGGCGGTTCAGCTAAATTAGTGTGTCGTGCTAGGGGACATCCCAAGCCAAGGATAACATGGCGTCGTGAGGATGGCAGAGAAATTATTGCACGTAATGGAGCCCATCAGAAAACAAAAGGTAAGCAAGCGAGCAAGCAAGCAAGCACAGCAACAATAGCTGCCGCACTAACAAAGGCAACAAACGTAGAAACTCTTACTTCGGCAAAAAAATGCATGTACAAATAACATTTACATCAGAAACTCATAAATTAAGTTATAAATGTTTATGTGTTTTTTGTTTTTTTTTTTTTTGTTTTTAAGAGAAAATTAAAACATTACTTGAACTCATATTTGTATTTCTTGTTTTTATTTCATTCCATCGTTTAGCTTTAGCCGTAGAAGGTGAAATGCTAACATTGTCAAAGGTCACGCGATCCGAAATGGGTGCATACATGTGTATAGCCTCTAATGGCGTTCCGCCCTCCGTGAGCAAACGTATGAAGCTACAGGTGCATTGTGAGTATTTAGCAACTTTGTGTATTTAATTGACAAATTACACTTATTTATAGCAAAATTTTTAAACGTTATAGTGAACGAAAGAATTTAATGAATAAATTATAGACATGCAGCATTAAATGAGGTATAGAGTGGTGGCAAGGCAAATTGATGTTAAATTTGCTAAGGAGGCATTGCTTGTTATGTTGTGTTTGCAGAAATAGCGCTGAAAAATGGCTGTCAATGTCATGGTAATGCTTTGGAATTTTTTGTATTGAGGGCGGCAGGACTTGGGCCACATATTTTTCAGTCTGCTTGTTTGAAGGTGTTTTTCGTACTTCTTTAATATACTAGTAGAGTAAAAACTTAAAATATGTTTGGCATAAATTTTTTGTTAAAATAATTATATACTATTTTTTAATAGTTTAGAAAATTTCTGTATGGGTATGTTCCGGAAAAATCTACCATGAGATAGAGGATAGATATGGTATGAGAAACTGTTAGGGTTGCTAAAATATTGAAGGTCGGTCATACACTTGACTCCTCTAGGGGAACTTTAAGGGCAGTTAGAGCGGTGATCGCAAATTTTATAAAACATTGATTTTTGTATGGGAGCCTCCTTAGGGGGTGAAGGTAGGGGGTACGTATGTTTGGAAAAACTGTTATTAGGGAAACATTTCTGTGGGTTGGTCACACATTTTAAGCGCCTAGATGCGATTCAGAGTCAGTTTCGGGGCTTGTTGTGTAATTACCCCTTCCCCATCACTCTTGTTCACGATGCGCAACTATTTGCCACACCTTCCCCATTATTTAACTCATGAAGTTCTTTTCCAACCACACAAAATTATGGGTTGAGCTGTCTCCAAATATTGTTACTATGGATCTCGATACAACACAATCGCACTTCTAATATGAAATACGAAAAGTTTCTTGTTAAAATCCGGGGTCTCGATTTTGATTTTAGACCAGCTATGCCCAACGTCAATGTATGCGATTTGGTCGCCAAAGCTGTTTTGCGTAAACAAAAACTCATTTTCCCAAACATCATTAAACATTTTAAGCAGTACTGTAAAATAGGGCGGTGGGCATAGCTGTTTTAGACCCATGGTATCTTGGGTAAATTTTCTTGGAATTCATCGTAGATTACGATTCGAATTACCACTTGGTCGAGAAAAAAAATTGACCGGCTCTAAGAAATATACCAAGGGCAGCCCGATACGGCAGAAATTACTTGAGGACAAGGATGCGTTAGTTGTCATGCCTTTGCGGTATAACCCTGAATGGTACGGAGTCTTCAGTGAAGATTGACAAAGACCTTATCCAGCCATGGCGGATGGGAAAAGTGTTTTTTAGACCCAGACAGATAAAATTTAGGTGCCAAGTACTATAGAAATGCATATGCAGAAGATATTTTTCTTTTCGATTCTTGGGCGAAAGAATGTGGTTAAAGTTTTTTTTTGCCTTATTTTGTATACTCTACTTCTTCTTCTGTAATGGCTGCAACAACAGAAATTTATCCATCAGTAGCTGCACGTAGAAAAGTATTCTAAGCGCTTCGGTCTTTTGCGCTCCGTAGATAGTTCTTCACACCAAGCTTAGTTAACAGCTCATTCACCTGGTCCATCCATCGGAGTTTTGGTCGCCCCCTTCTGCGCCGCCCATCGAGTTTATTTCCGAAGACTTTTCGAGCCGGAGCGTTTTCGTCCATTCGTACAACGTGTCCAAGCCAACGCATTCGGTCCATTTGAACGCGCTTGACTACGTCGATGTCGTTGTACAGCTCATGATTCATTTGACGACGGTACGCGCCGTTCACGATGATGGGTGCAAATATTTTGCGGCGTATTATCTCCTTGTCGTTAAATCGCTTGCTTTCCGCGCATAGTAGCAGCGGTTTGCGATCAGTACTCGCCTTTTGATTTCCAGGCTGACATTATTATTTTTGTTTATGGCGGAGCCAAGGTAGACAAAATCGTCTACCACTTGAAAGTTATAGTTGCCAACGTTCACGCAGCGTCCCAGACGAATGGACTCTTTGTTCGTTAAAACAAATAACTTGGTTTTTTGTTTATCACCATACCCACTTCAGCCAACTGCTTTTCAATGCTCTAAAAAGCCGCAGTAACATCTCGCAATCCACGTCCAATAATACCAGGTCTAAAGCTTTAGTCTTTCACATATCACACTAGACAGGACCTTGTATGCGATGGTTAAAAGGCTAATCCCACGATACATAGGACACTCAGATTCCAATCATTGGGCATGCACTCCCTGAGCCAAATCGTGTTTATGAGCTAGTGCATGCATGTCCATCCATCTCTTTTCTTCCACAGACGCTTTTTCCGTCTGAACAGGAGTTTCATCTCCCTCCTTTTCTCTTTATAACGCTCCGTCGCCGCACGCATCGCTATTGGCTGCAGTTTGCCTTGTATGCAGAATCCATTTCCTCAGACATTTCGCGACATTAATCATCGTACCAGGGCTTGTCTAACCGTGGTTTTTCATAATCCAGTACGGTCGTTGCGGCAGTGGTCATAGAATTCGCAATATGCTGCCACAGTATGTCGGTAACATCAGAACTAGGGGGGTTTGTTTGGAATAATTGAGAGAGTTGGTTGGAGTAGGCATTGGCTATTCCTTCCTTGCGTTTGACTACAAGTGTTTTTAGCATTTGTATATCCTTCACCATTTGTAAAACCCAAAAGGAGACGTAGTAGGTATGACAATATCTATATCATATTAATAGAACGAATGTAATAACGATTTCATAACCTATATATTTAAAATTGCTTGTTAACTGATTGGGTGAAATGGCTGTAGATATGATGATGAAATTTGGGGTGATTGTTCCCCTTTCCGAGTTTACGTCAGCTAAGAATCAATGTTTGGAAATTCGTTCTTTTAGGGCTAAAAATTACCAATAAGGTACCAATCGGCTAAAGATATAATTGCGAAAATTTATAAGGGCATACTTACTATCAAAATGAATTGATGGTTTTTTCGAAATCCGATATTTCTTGGTATCAAAAAATCTAAAAAGGGATTAAAATCTACTGTCGCCCAGATATAATGTCGCTATGACATAATCATGATAATTTATATGGGCTCGAGCCCCATAGAATTAGAACGAGGCAAGAAACGATTACCAAATTCGTTCCTTTTGGAGGTGAAAAAGTCCGAAAAGTGATAAAACTGTTACTAAACGGCTAAAGGTATAGTCGAAATTTTTCGAAATTAGTTCTTTAGGTGTAAAAATACCAAAAAATGGATAAAACTGGTTCCATCGCCTAGACCACAAATTAGAACATTTAGAGGTAAAAGGGTAAAAAAAGGGATAGAACTAACTGGTAACTTTACTCACACCAAAAATTAGAGGTGGTATCAGTCCATTTTAGTTGTGCGATACGAATGTATTTTTTGAAATTCGTACTTTTAGGTATAAAAAGGCTCTAACGCGGTACAATCACTCGGACCAATGCGATAAAAGTAGAATCACGTTCTTTCGTTCGTTCGTATGCATTTTACTTGAATTGCTTAAATAAGTAAGAATATATATTGTAATTACGGGTGAAGTAACGCGAGCGGGGAAAGCTAGTAAGTGTATATAAATTATCAGCGTCGAAATCTAAGTTCCTGAGATTACAGCCGTAGTTTAAGAGGTACCGAGCTTTTATGCCAACTTCTATCATTTAAGCGGAGGTTGAATTCTAATATGACCAACTCCCCAATTTGGAGGTGTCTGTCTATCTGCACCCCTGATTATAGCCGTAGCTTAGGAAATATCAAGCTGAAATTTGATATGCAAGCTTCTAACCTCAAACAGAGGTTACTTTCTAAGGTCATATACAAAATTCAAGCTGAGTATTCGACATTTAAATAAAAAAAAAACAAGTGAGAAAGTTTTAGTCGGGTAAACCAACTTACATATACCCTCACCCTCAGTAAAAACATAAAATTTGCTTGACAAAATACAGGTTTATTGATATTATTACTTGATTTCTAAAATGGGCGGAATGGTACATTTGTATGGTAGGTACTAGAAAGGGCGTGGCTAGACTTCCAGATTTTTAATCCAAAACTTTATCCTACCTTAGCTTTACTACGTACAGAACTTGGTCACGATAGCGTTAGGTGTGTTGCCATTATTACTCGATTTCTAAAGTGGGCGGAGTGGAACATTTGTATGAGAGGTGCCAGAAGGGGTGTGGCTAGACACCCAGTCTTTTCTCTAAAACTTTGTCTTGTTAGAATTTTACTAAATGCAGAACTTGGGCACTATCGCGTTGAATGTATTGACATTATAACTCGATTTCTAAAGTGGGCGAAGTAAACATTTGTATAAGAAGTGCCAGAAGGGGTGTGGCAGGACTTCCAACTTTTCCTCCTAAAGTTTAACCCCTTATAGCTTAAAAAAATACAGAATTCGGGCACGATCGTTTAGGGTGTATTTATATTACTTCTCGCTATATGAGGACTTCCACGTTTGTTCTCCAAAACTTTATCCTGCTATAGCTATGGGAGGTACCAGAAAGGGTGTGGCTAGACTACCAGCTTTTTCTCCAAAACTTTATCCTGATATAGCTGTACTAAATGCAGAATTTGGGCACGATCGCGTTGGGTTTATTATTGTTAATACTCGTTTTCTAAAGACGCCCTGAAAGGGATCGGCCATGTAGCCCATTTGCAATACCATAAGTTGTTTTGGGGAAATATTAAATCGTGCTAATTTTCAAATCATTTGGACGGCTTAAAAAGTCATGAATCGAATTTGGTTCAAAGAATCTTATGGTTTAAAGTGACTCATTCTATGGGTTACACTTTTGGGTCGTATCAAATGAAATATACCCTTCTACCCGTAGGGTGTATTAACGCAGATTTTAAATACTTACGGTAAGGTTTCAAACTTCTATCAGAAAAATGTCGCATTCGTCATTCGTAACACCAAAAAAAGTTTAAAAATCGTTAAGCAGACTCTCGCGACATTCGCACAATCACAGAAGTTAATTAAAATCAAATCAATTTAAACATACAGCGATAACAAATACGAGTGAGTTATGAGTGTTTATCCCTTTAAAAAACTTAATTTCCCTTTGAACCCCATGAATGAGGTATGGGATAGCGTTTCACATTGTTGTGAATGCACACCATTTCTATTTTTACATTCACAACTAACGGCACCTACTGGTTTATCGGCGAATGCGAACGTGGGAAGCTTGCCACGGCCGGCCCCGTGTACTGGACATGCCGATTGACTCGACACCAATACTGCGAAGTTTCTGACGACAACATCGAGGGAGCCGGCAATGAAATAAATATGTAGATGACTGGAAATAGGAATCGAACCATGGATCTCCTGCATTGTTTTCGAACCATCATGCCATGTGTTGATCACAACAATACCGGTAGTTAATTTGACCTCAACACAAGTTGTCGTATGATTCAAACAAAATAATGGCGGTATCCAATTAATGCTTAACAGTCTAAACATCATCACCTTATAGAGTTATTGTAGCACCACTACTGTTAATCAGTCTGTTTAATAAAAACCAATCCTATTAACGTTTTAGGACTTGTATAAATAATTTATTTTAATAAATGTTGCTGCGTTAAATCAATTTACTTGCCTCTTTTTTACTTTTGCCACAAATCAAATATTTAGCTTATTTAATAATTACTCTACCTGCTTAAAATCTATTAAGTTTGTTTAACAATTTACAATTTTACTCATATCTTCAACATTTGCATGACTCTAACAAATGCGCGCCTGCCCTATCGTTTAACTTTCCACCTAATCAAATACCTTAGAAATTATCAACTATTTCCTCAGCTCATATCTTCAATTTCCTCTTAAAGCTAAAGGAAACTTTCCAACTTAAAAGCTAATATTCATGTTAGCCACGACACAAACAAAAAAAAAAAACCTGCGGCAACCAATAAATAGTTGGATTTATATTAGTTTCCGTCTCAGCAGGTTTTGACTTTTATGAGTAGAAACACTTCCCGGCAATCACGCACACCCACCGACTAGCTCTATGACCCGCAGCTAGCTAGCAAATACTTTTACTCCAACGGTGAATACACGCAACAGAGACGACGGCTACAACTACACACACACACACACCCACCCACACAAATTGGAATCAATTGACAGCGGGACAGAACCACAGGATCGAATGTAACAAAAGTTTTCCAAGTGTTTGCTCTTTGTTCGTTTGTTGTTTGGTTGGATGGTCGATTGGTTGGTTGGTTGGTTGGTTCGTGCACAGCTTTCTCTGTACGTTTTTTATGCACTTTATTAAAGTGTACATGGAAATTGCAAAAATTTCCGGTTTCCAACACTTGCAAGACTGTGTAGGAGAGAGTAAGTGAGATGGTGTGTGAGAGGTGTGTGTGAATGTGTGTAAGTTTTTATGAGTGTGTATGTGTGTGTGTGTGTGCGATGGTGTTAGTTTCAAAGTGGTGCAAAGGAACATAAACTATTTGGCAGCACATTAAATATTTAACGCCGGTGAAATGCATGATTGTGTCGGCATGCAAGTAGGAAAACGTGTGGCAAACGTGTTTCTCTTTTTTTCTATTACACTTGTTGTTGTTGCTGCACTGCAACTTGTCTATAAGCCCGCACAACTTCATATGAACTAATTTTGACTTTTTGCGTGATACCATAAAGATGTTTTGACTTTTTAGCATTTTATGAAGTGTGATTAGGTTGTGGGTAAAGGTAAATAGGTGAAAAAGTTTATTACAGAGGTGTGATAATTTGAAAAGAATGGAGAATTTTTGTATAGAATCGCAACTGTGGAAATTAAGTATTGTATTTTATTGCTAGACAAAAAAGGAAAACTTTAAACATCCCAAATCCACTATACCCACACAGGACCAAACCCTTTGTGGGGATTTACTATACTCACCTAATACATTCAGTTCCTAGCGGTAAAAAATACCCATTACATAATCGCTGTTGTCAGTTATATTTAGTAGCAATCAGTGATGATTCTCTCGCTTATATTTTACCTTACATTTAGCATAGGAGTATCAGAGGACGTTTCATCGGAGCGCTCTCACTTACAAAGTAAGCGACGATGTTTGTAAGTGCCATTTCAGTTGCAATTAGATATTCTGTACGGTATACCGAGATATAACTTGGAGAATATAGAAAAAGCGCTAAAAATCCACCTTGAAAAAACAAATTCTGCAGAAGTTCTTGTTTTTAGCGCTACTTTCACATGCGATTCTCATAATTGAGTCCCGAATCAATGAGCTGAAAAATTTTGTACTGTGTTAATATAAGTAAAACAAACTGGTTCATCTTTAAGATGGTGGTGGAGAGCAAGTTACCCAGGTGTCCCATATGATAGGTCTTCACTCCACTTCACTGTTGAGTTGTTAATCAACTTCTTAGCTGAAGCAAAGATAAATCCTGCGGCAAAGATTGCGGGAGAACGCAAGGAATGCAGGAAACTATTCAATAAGGTAAAAAGTGACGAAAACTGAAGCGCACATAACACAGTACAAAATTTTTCAGCTTATTGATTTGAGACTCAATTCTGAGAAATGCACGTAAAGTAGCCCCAAAAAGAGGAAGTTCCGCATTATTCGTTTTGTCAAGTAACATGCCATAATAATTTAATATCTATTTGAAGTTAGTAAGTATAGAATTTGTCACGTTTTAGGTTCTGTTGTTTGAGACAACTCGAGAACCGCTAGCCGATGTAGCTGAAACAAATTAAAAAAAAAACTATGAATTACAATTCCTTTAAAATGTTCATATAACGTTTCCCTACATAAGCAACAGTTTCACTTTTTCATTCATCAAATAATTTTGAACTGGGTTTATTGTGTAGCAGTTGCAATAAAACTGTTGTACTCCGTGGCGTATGATTTATGTGAAATATTACTTATGATAATCATACGCCACCGGGACCGGCCGTGGCATAGTGGTTAGAACACGCGACTACCATGCGGGAGATCGCAGGTTCAAACCTGGCTCCAGTCATCTTAAAAGAAAAAAAATAAATAAATTTTTCTTTCATTGTCGGCCCCCCTCGAATGTTGTTGACAGCAACTTCGCAGTATTAAGCGTCGATTCAATCGGCGTGTCTAGTAAGAGCTTCTCAAAACAGTGACGTTCGCATTCGTCGATAAACAAGTAGGTGCCGTTAGTTGTGAATCTAAAAATAGAAAGCGTGTTAATTCACAACAACGCGAGAAGCTATCCCATACCTCATTCATGGGGTGCAAAGGAAAATTAAGTTTTTTTTTTTTTTAATCATACGCCACCATATAACAATATAACAAAAGAGCCTAAAACGTGACAAAATCCCCTATACGATACTTTCTAAGTTCAAATCGATTTTATGGCATGTAACTTGACAAAACGAATGTTGCAAAATTTCTTTATTTTGGGGCTACTTTCACGTGCAGTTCTCAGAACTGAGTCCCAAAATCATGTGTTGTACTGTTTAAACTTCAGTTAATACTTTCCAGAACTTGATTAGGAAGGCCACAAGGCAGTCATGTAGAAAATTCTTCCGTTATGTAGAAAACTCTTCGGAAACTTGTCGGATACGTAAGTTTTAATCCTCAAACTTAACAATACCATCGTACAGACAAAAAACAGATAGTTTATGGACCATCAGCAATCAAGAAACCCTAGAGGTAGTACATCTAGAGATGGAGGCACACTTCGCAGGTTATGAGTTTATGAAAAATTCGAACAGTAACACTTTTGAAACCATAGGCATACCGATTACTAGACATCGAGTTTAATGGGCTTCCAAAAGTTCTCAGTCTTTCAAATCTCCGGCAACCGATGTTATTATTCCTGCGGATCTACATATCCAGCTGCAGACAGACTCTGAAGATTGTCAAAAGCTAGGAAGTCAATACGTCAGTGTTCTGCATTTAAATATAAAACTTTATTTCACCTTACACCCCATGAATAAGGTATGGGATGCTTCTCGCGTTGTTGTGAACTAACACGCTTTCTATTTTTAGATTCACAACTAATGTTACCTACTTGTTTATCTATAGGTGACCATCTGTCCGTCTGGAGACAGGGCGTGGCATAGCGGTTAGAACACGCGATTACCATGCGGGGGATCCGCGGCCCGATTACCGGCTCCAGTCATCTACATTTTTCTTTTATTGCCGGCGAGTCAATCGGCATGTGTAGTAAAAGCTTCTTAAACAGTGACGTTTGCATTCGTCGATAAACAAGTAGGCGTTTTAGTTCCCGAGAACGTTTTAGTTCCCGGGATCGATTTTGATTTTTGACCCATGGGTTTTTGGGCAAATTTTCTTAGAATTCACCGTAGATTACGATTTTGATAACCGCTTGGTGCATTTTGTTGACTCCGTACAAATGAGCCACTCTATATCCCATACCTCATTCATGGGGTGTAAAAGGAAATAAAGTTTTAAGCAGGGACGTAACAGTTATAAGAGAAATTACGAAAAAATCTTCTTTAACCATTAATATTGACTTATTAAAATAATGGTTATAAGAAACCATTATCGACGAGAAATATTTAATTTTGGTTATCGTAACCAATATAAGTTAGAAAAAAAATTTTTTGGTTACCAATAACCATTATCGAAAGTTTTTTATTTTTTTGGTTATCTCGACCCAAAAATATATCGTACTTTTGATCTAATGTTTGTTTTTATACTCTCACCCTACGGTTAGAAGGAGTCACTTTAAAACATGACAAATTCAAGTCATGACTTTTTAAGTCGTTTCATCCATGTCCGTCTGTTTGTCTGTCCGTCTCCGCGATTACAGCCGCAGTTTAAGAGATATTGAACTGAAATTTGCAATGCATACTTATATTCTCCAGGCGCAGGTTAAGTTTTGTGATAAGCAAGATCGTCCAAAAACTACTGCCACCTCACATACAAACTTCCCCTTTTTGGGGTCCCTGGGGTTACTGCCGTATTTAAAGAACTTTGAAGATAGCATTTTGTACGCAAGCTTCTATCCTCATGAGCAAGGTCGGAAGAAAAAGGTCCCATAGGTCCCCGAGGTCCCATACAAACTTGTCTTTTTAACTGCCTTCGCCATTTCAGCCGAAGGTTAGGAAACATCGAGCTGAAATTTGATATGCAAGCTTCTATCCTCTATATGGCGGTAAAATTCCAAGATGAACAAGATCGAACAAAAACTACTTACACCTCCCATACAAACTCCTCCTTTTTGAGGCTGTCCGTCTGTCACTACCCCCGATCACAGTCGTATATCGAGATGAAATTTGGTATGCAAACTTCTATCCTCTAAGCGAAGGTAACATTCCAATATGAGCAAGGTCGAAAGGAAAGTACTTTCATCTCCCATAAAAACTCCCCCTTTTTGGAGGTGTATGTGCAACTGCGCCCGCGATTATAGCCGAAGGTTAGGAAATATCGAGATGAAATTTGATATGAAAGCTTCTTTCCTCTATCTAGAGGTTAAGTTCTAAGGTGAGCAAGATCAGATAAAAACCACTCCCACCTCTCATACAAACACCTCCGTCCGTCTGTCCACACTATAACAGCCATAGTTTAAGAGCCATAGATCTAAAATTTGTATGTAAGCTTCTATCCCTCAAGTGGAGATTAAGTTTTAAGATAAACAAGATCGGACAAAAACTACTCCCACCATCCACACCAATTCGCCCTTTTGGGGGTGTTCATCTGTCCCCAAGATTACATCATTAACTTAAGAGTTATAGAGAGGAAATTTGGTATACAAACTTCTATCCTCTATAAGATGAACAGAAATCGGACAAAAACTACTCCCACCTCTCATACAAATTCCTCCCTTTTGGAGTCTCTATCACCATTTTTACAAATGGTGAAGCGTATCTGAGCTTGGCACAGCCGAAGACAATTACTTTACTAGTTATTTTTTCAATTTAAAAGTAATTTTAAAATGTAGGACTTCTAAATTTGATTTTGGAGAAAAAGTTCACATTTTCTTCCATTACAGTTATTTATAACAGCTCCCTTTAAACCTCCGTCACTTTTCATCTAAGAAATACCAAAAATATCCAAAAATTCCTCTTTAATAAATGTTTATTAAATTTCCCAAAAATCATGGAAATCATTAAATTGAATACCATCGACATCATTGATTACACAGCAATGATGCTTACAGGTACAGGTCTTACAAACCACTTCGCATATACCAACATAACATTTATCTTGTCAATTAATCTTTATGCTTTCAATACGAGCGAGCGATCATATACCTTTACAACACAGGTGTAACAACACACACACATACCTACGCTCACACTTACGCAGACATAGACTTGTAGCACTCACTACCAGACACGCCCGTTTTCCAGCGACTTTGAAAATTAATTTCTTGCTTTTGTTGCCGTTATCAAACAAACTCAATACAGACGATTCCGGGTTTCCTATCTGCGGTAAATCATCTAGCATTCTTTTGAGATTTACGTTTGCTTTACTTTTGCAAACATTATAGGTCGTGTTCGCACACACACACACATCTTACCTCAAGAATCGTTGAATTTTTATTTTTGCAATTTCAAGTATTTTGACTGTTGATTGATTTTAATCAAAACATTAAGTGGCGTTCTTTCTTCATGCGCCAAAGTTTCCTAATCTGACAAGGATGTTGTGAAAGACGTTTCGTGCGAATGGATGAGGTGAGGATAGACAACTTACGATTGGATGTCGTCGCATGTCGCTTCAAAGTGATATGTATCGCATCATCTGTGTCTCCCCCGCCACCCACTGTTGTTTGTTTAGTTATTTGAATAGATTTCCTTTAAGTTGACTTGACTTAATAGCTTGTCTTTGTATGCTGATATGCGATGTGTGCTACAGAGGGCATGGGATCAAAAATAACATGTGATTGTTTATTTTAGGATCATCGCACTTTACGTGGTTATTTAAACATTGTGGTTGCTGGCTTATCAATGTTGTCACCGAATTCAATTTAATGCTTTAGCGAGTATATGTTTTTATTATATTATGTGTTTCATTGCAAATTTGCGAGTTCGTAAATTGCAAACACAAAGCACTGATGTACGAAATGGGATGTAGATTTTTAGCGAAAACTCAGCTTAACTGGTGGAGCACAAACCCAACTAACATACTATCGGGTGTTTTTTTAGAGGCACAGATATTTCGCAATAAATTCAATGGAATGACAAAACTTCGGCTTTTCTATACACTATACACTTATATATTTTAACACGGTCACAGCTCTTCATTGGTGGTTGGCGTTCGAAAATATTTTTTTTTTTTTCAAAATTAACATAATCTGTTTTTATTGTAAGGAAATATTAAATGACCTAGTAATTGTGGGTTAAACGTTATTGTATCGCAATAACCTATTTATTAAGGTTATAGCATATTATGTGACGATATGAAGTTTACTCATGCCAAAACGTATGAGTTATGTGGAATTTTATTTATTACTCATACGTAAATCAGTATATACCAATGTAAGTGAAAAGGCGCTTTCAGACACAAGAAATCTGTCGAAAAATTTTTCTGTCAGGAGTGTCATCGGTAACGAATTACTTTGAATTTCTATTCTAGTTGCCGACAACCGCTTCCACACAAAAATTTTCTCGCATCGCCTAAGACTTAATTTTCCATATTTTATCTGTGTATGTGTGTATGGAGGCGAGTACAATTTAGTTTTTATTTCAGTTTGGTCTAGGCGATGTTGCCAGTTTTATCACTTTTTGGACCTTTTTTTGGTCGTAAAAGTAAGAATTTGGAAAAATCCATACATGCAGATCTCTAATTCTGTAGTAAGCAAATCCATACAAATATTCGCAATTTTAAAATATTCCTCTGTATGGCGCAACTACTCTAGAAAATATGGACTGGTTGATGGTACCAGTTTTATCCCCCTTTCGGCACTACAAATATGAAATAAAAAAGATCACTCAGTGATAACGTACATATCCACTGGTGAAAGAATGTTTTTGAAATCCGGTGAGTAGTTTAGAAGATTACCGCCTATATACAAAGGAATAAACTAACTGACAAACCACATCTTTTAATAATATTAGTATTGATTAGTATAGATGGGAAAAATATACATATTCGCGATATTTAATAATTTCTATGTAGAATTATGGGGATGACATCGGTCGTTTGTATGAGAGGTACCAAAAGCTGTTTGTCATAGTCTGTATCTATTCCTGACTCAAACTTCAATTAGTGTACATTAGACCGGTATGTATGGGAAAAATTATGTGTCTTATTTTATTTGGTGCGCGTCCATTTTCTTAAAGTTCTATCCCTAAAGAGATGAAAAATATTTCAAGACCCCAAAAATTTTGATCCCTAGGTATTCCTAAAATCGTTTAAAGGTCATTTTAGGGCTGTTTACGACTTAAAACCTTATGAATAATGAGTTGTTTAAACCAAGCGACATATGGATAATATTTCGATGGGAGATCATTAATAATAATCCAGGCAATTTTTGGATTTTTTTGATTTTTTTTAAAAAACTTTATCCGTTGTTTTTGGCGGTATTTTTATTTTGCAATTTAACTCTCAAACGAACATAATCGTTTTTCGACATCAAATTTTTTTCTCATTTTGTTCTAGCAAATAAAAGTAAAAATTTTTGTATTTTTGGGCGAAGATTTGCCTTGCTAACGGTATATAATGTTGTACATTTTTTGGACCATAAAATAAAAAAAAAAACTAAAAAAAAAATAGTAAAAAGTTTATTTTTTGAAACGTTTTTGAAATTTTTTCTGTGGTTATCTACAACCTGCAGCAAATATTATTTTTGCTCTTCATTCGATGTTATTGAATTACTAAAATCAGTTATTAAAGTCACACTTCATTCTGTTGAATTGTTAATAATATTAAGCTGTCTTCTCGATTCTTCTGAAGTGCTTTCTTCAGTCTTCAGCCGAGTCTTGCACGGAGTCTTCGCTAGTTACACACCCGAGTCTTCCGTTGTGTCTCCTGACCTTTTGAAAACATTTAAAATTAAATGTTGAATTATATTAATGATCTCCCATTGAAACACATTATTTAAAAGGTTTTAAGTCATCAACAGCCCTAAAACGATTTTCGGAATACCTAGCAATCAAAATTTTTGGGGTCTTGAAATATTTTTCATCTCGTTAGGGCTAAAACTTTCAGAAGAAATTTTAACAATTTTGAAATGTGAATCGCTCTAGTGTACATCTTACACGAAATATAACTGGCAAAAAAATAACTAACAACAAAAGTATGTAAAACTATGAGGGTAAATACGGTCATTTGTGTGGGTGGTACCAGAATGGGAGAGGCAAGGGCTTTGGTTTGCTGGAATTATTACACGGTAATTGAACTGACCAAATTCAAATTCCTCCAGTTGTCCGTTTGGATGTTATGAGACAAACATTTTTTCCTCCTTCTTCAATGGCTGCAACAACAGAAATTTATCTCTCAGCAGCCGCACGTAGAAAAGAATTCCAAAAGCGCTTCGGCCTTCTGCACTCCATAGATAGTTCGTCACACAAAGCTTAAACAACAGCTCTTTCATCTGGTCCATCTATCGAAGTTTTGATCGCCCCATGCTGCGCCGCCCATCGTGTTTATTGCCGGACTTTTCAAGCATGAGCACTCGGTCTATATGAACGCGCTGTACTTCGTCGATATCGTTGCACAGCTCACGCAGCTCACTATTCGTTCGACGACGGTACCCGCCATTAACGATGATAGGTTCAAATTTTTTGCAAAGTATTTTTCTCGAAATCTCCCAGAATAGATTGATCTGCCTGCGTCATTATCAAGGATTCTGCGCAGTAGAGCAGAGGACTTATTATTAAAAGGTTTGCTCAGCGCAAAGTAGCAGCGGTTTGCGATTAATACTCGTCCCTTGATTTCCAGGCTGACAATATCATTTTTGTTTTTGTTGGAGTCAAGGTAGACAAAATCATCTACCACTTCAAAGTTATAATTGTCAATGGTCATGCAGCGTTCCAAATGAGTAAACTCTTTGTTCGCTGAAACAAATAACTTAGTTTTGTCTTCATTAATCACCAGCCCCACTTATGCCGACTGAACTCAATGATCAAAAAGGCCGCAGTAACATCCCGCAATCCTCGGCCAATGATATCTATATCATCGGCATACGCGAGCAGCATCTGGCTTCAGTTAACGATGGTGCCAGTCGTGTTTACAGCTACTTTCCACCTATTTTCACTAAAGACTTCGTGTCAGTTAGTGACATCCCGCAAAGTCGTATTAGCTACCAGGGGATACCTAATTCGGCCAAAGCATGTAATAGATTCTGTCTTATTGGACTATCGAATGCAGTTTTGTAGTCGATAAACAGAAGGTAGGTGTCAATCTGCATTACTTGCATTTCTCCAGGATTTGTCAAAGTGTGAATATCTGGTCGGTCGTGGATTTACAGGTCTAAAGCCACTCTGATAAGGTCTAATCAGGTTCGCTAAAATGGACTTAAGTCTTTCACACAACACACTAGACAGGATCTTGTATGCGATAGGTACAAGGCTGATCACGAGATAACTGGTACACACACTTGGTTCGCCTTATTTACTCACAGGATATAGCACACTCAGATTTCAATCATCTGCTATGCATTCCTTGAGCCAAATCTTGTTTATGAGCTGGTGTATGCACTTTGCCAGCTCATCGGCTCCGGCTTTAAGAAGCTCTGCCGGCAGTCCAGCAGCTTTATTGTTTTTAGGCCGTGCATTTGCCGTGCTGATGTCGTTTTGTTTTGGTGATGGACAGTCTACTTCGTCATATACGATTGGTTTTTTTTTCATCACTTATGCTGCCTCCGGGAACGAGTAGAGACCGAAAGTGTTCTCTCTATACCTGCAGCACACTCTGAATGTCAATGACCAGATTCCCGTCATTCGTCCAAAACATGTGCTTTTTACCTTTCAATGGAATTTTCGGGCTTCACCTCTATCCATGTAATTTTCGTTATCCTGGCTCTTTCTTTTCTTGCATAGAAGCTTTTTCTGCCTGAAGAGGTGTGTCACCTTCTCCTTTTTTAATTTTTTCGACGCTCAGTCACTGCACGTGTTGCCATTGACTGTAGTTTTTCCGTTGTATGCAAGATTCTTTTCTTCAGACATTTCGCGACATACCTCATAGTACCAGGCCTAGTCTGAGCGTGGTTTTTCTTAACCCAGTATGGTCGTTGCGGCAGTGGTCATAAAAAAAGTGGTCGCAATATGCCGCCATTGGGTGTCGGGAACATCAGAATAAGGGGTGTTGGTTTGAAGCAACTGAGAGAGTTGATTGGAGTGGGCATTGGCTATCTCGGTGGTATGCAGCTTTGAGATGTCTAGATTCCTAAGTGTTTTGTTACGAGCGTTTTTAACAACTAGGTGGAGAACTGAGTTATTATTTGCACCGTGCATCACACGCACGCAATCTAGTTTATTGTATTTTGATCAAGGGATATCCAGGTTGCCTTGTGGAAATCTGTATTCGGGAATCTGACGCGAAGCTAACTAGTCGGAATCCGTTATCGGAGGTGTTGTTGTGCATACATAATTTACCGACTGCTGAACCGAGATCATCTTCCCATTTAAGCATTACAATCTCCCAGAAATGTCTTGTGCAGAACAGCGGTCATATAGTTTCTCCAGGTTCTCATTGAATGCATCTTTAATGTCCTCCTAATGTCCTGTCTTCCGTCGGGGCGTGTAAAAAAAATCTAAGTACATAATGTAAAAATATTTCGCCTTCATGTATATACATAGTGACTTTTTGGCCACTTACAGGGTTAAACCGCGAGGTCAGATGTCAAAGTCCCTTGCCGACTATGAATATGCAACCAAATTCTTGTCTTTCTGCATGGCAGTTATAAAAGATGTCACAGTTCTTTCGACCTATGTAACCCTGACCCGTCCATCGCATTTCCTGTATGGCAGTGAGGTCAGCCTTGTATTTGTCGAGGACATCTGACAGTTGGATAGAGGCACCTTCTCTACAGAGAGTTCGGACATTCATATCCGTACATCATGGGCCTTTTCTTTTTTTCGTGTTTTCATAATTTTTGGTTTTGTTTAAGGAGAGTGGTTTATGAGGCCACCGCCCCAGATCCTAGTTTCTGAGGGCTGCCAAAGCCACTATGAGAGCCGTTTTGGTGAGCTTCTGTAACTTCTGTTACCTACTTCCTAAGACGCAACGGTGGTAGCATGCCATTTAGGTTACTCAAAATTGTGCTTTCTCACATTTGCTACCACTAAACTGATGTTCAATGGCATTGCCTGGAAAAAATGTGATCTCTCGGACGTTATGAGCTGCTTGGAGACTTCCAAAGAGAGATTCTGGTTATTTCCAGGTGCAAATCACTAAGCATACTCAAATTAGAAAATCCCTCATTCTCCAAAAAATATAAAAACTTTGAAATTTTCAAAACGATCAATTAAGGGTTTTTCGAGTTATCCTGACTACCTGCTAGGCAGACAGAAGGACATGGCTTTTAATTGTCTTAAAAATTTCTGAAACGAATTAAGTCTTAAAATACTTGGGGTCTAACACGTCTCCTTAAATGTGTTACACTTTTATTGTATTAAAATATACGATTTTTATACCTTAAGGGTGGGGGAGTAAAAATACAGTGGGAATATTTATGATGCAATTTTTTCGTATTGTTGCATAATGTAATTTGCCATTTCACTTAAGTATTTTTCGTTAATAAGAATCAAATTATATGTCCTTAAAAATATTTAATAGTTCTAAAGTTTAAACAAAATTTAAATGTAAGAAAACAGATTACAAAGACCTTATACCTTAAAACATTTAAATTCACTTACAATAAATCTAATTCGTCCTTTTTCGCCAAGAATTTGGCAAAGCAACCATTCAAAAAAACTCCAACAGCTCTAATTTTCACATCATTTAGATGAACGAACTCTAGTTTTTTATATCCATCTGGCCAATATTAGCTATTGTAGGTGGTTCTCTTTCATCTCACTCTCATCGTCCTCCTCCTCCTCTATTGAAGTTATTTAGGTTTTTTTTTTTCTTCATTCATTACAGTTTGTTTGTTGGCTACTCTGCTAATGTATGAGTGAGTGTGTGTGTGTGTGTGTGTGTGTGTGTGTGTGTGTGTGTGTGTGTGTGTGTCTGTGAGCTCCCATTTTTTATTTTTGTAGCAACTGTTGTTGTTTGGTAAACCAAAGCATAATGTTGACTTTTTGTATCACAGACCAAGGATATTTTTTCAGCTTTTTTTCCTCTTGTCCGCTTACACGAACATACACACCGAGGATCCTTTGGTCTATGGTCTATAAAATGACTTATTGTTCTTGACCAACATACAGACAGACAGATGACTGCATACTACGAGCACACACCACTTTATGAACACAAACATATGCTAGTCTAACTACTAGAGCCAACAGTTGTTGCAGCATCCTTAGCCACATATTTTCAATCGTTTTCTCTTCCGATATTTTATCTGCTCATGTTCATCGATGATACAGTAAATAGAAGCGGCAACAGTAAGTGTGTCGACGACAATGGACAATGCACAGTGGGGTGTGAACATTTAATATCAGCTTTGACTATTTATTTAGAGTTTAATATGAAATTTACACAGTGCAACATTTTTCAGCTCATTGATTTGGGACTCAATTCTGAAACAATCGCGTGTTTGGCTTATTTGAATAAAATTAGTAATAACACAGTACAACACACGATTTTGGGACTCATTTCTTAGAACTGCACGTGAAAGTAGCCACAAAAAGAAGAAGTTCTGCATCATTTGTTTTGTCAAGTTACATGCCATAATAATTTAATATCGATTTGAAGTTAGTAAGTATCGTAAAGGGGAATTTGCCACGTTTTAGACTCTTTTGTTTGACATAACTCGAGAACCACTAGTCCGATATAGCTGAAAACTAAATTTATAAAAATTAAGAATTACAATTCCTTTAATCTGTTCATATAACGTTTCCCTATATAAGCAGGAGTTTCACTTTTCCACTCATCAAATGATTTTGAACTGGTTTTATTTTGTATCAGTTTCCACTCATCAAATGATTTTGAACTGGTTTTATTTTGTAGCAGTTACAATAAAACTGTTGTACTCCGTGGCGTATGATTTACGTGGAATATTTCTTATGAGAAACATACGCCACCATATAGTATTTATGTTATGTCAAACAAAAGAGCTTAAATCGTTACAAATTCTCCTATACAATACTTACTAACTTCAAATCGATATTAAATTATTATGGCATGTAACTTGACAAAACGAATGATGCAGAACTTCTTCTTTTTGGTGATACTTTCACGTGCAGTTCTCAGAATTGAGTCCTAAAATCATGTGTTGTACTGAGTTATTACTTATTTCATTCAAATAAGCCAAACAATCGATTTTTGTCGTAAGTCGACTACGACATATGTACTAAGGGGGTATGTGAAATTAAAAGTCTTGGTACATTTTTAAAGTATTTTAGATTCAAGGCGTGGAAGCAACATTTCTCCCGTAAACTGTGAGATATCGGTGGCAATGCTAGAATAATTGGTCAGAAGTTGGATTGGTCGAATAGAACACCATATCTTTAAAAAAGGATCTTAGGACTGGCCGTAGCATGGTGGTTAGAACGACGAGATCCCTTGTTCGATTCCTGCCTCCAGTCATCTAGATGTGTCTTTCAATGCCGGCCCCCTCGATGTTGTCGACAGAAACTTCGCAATATAGTCTAGAGGCAATCGGCATGTCTAGTAAAAGCTTCTCAACCAGTGTCGTTCACCTTTCATCGATAAACAAGTAGATACCCTTAGTTTTGAATCTAAAAATAGAAAGCGTGTTAATTTACAACAACGCGAGAAGCTATCCCATACCTCATTCATGGGGTGTAAAGGGAAATGAAGATTTTAAGATTTTTATATTTAATAAGTAAATGTCAGAGATTGATCTTTCGTTTCGTAATCAAGATTCTGTCATAAAATTGTACTATGTGTTTTACTTTGCACTCGAAAAGAAAACTTCACAATGAATCAACTTTTATAAGTATGTATGTCCTATATTTGTTAAGCGATATCTGGTAATTAAAACATCTACAGTTTGAAAATTATCATCCGCATTTTCAATTCATTTCCAAACACTGTGTCCTTTGTCCCCTTGTGATGATGATGATGAAGCTACTGGCCCTGCCAGTGCTACGCTGTGGATGAAGATGACGCTCCTTTACGATAGTTCAAATGTTGGTCAATTTATTGAATTTGTTCTAACAAACAAAGTATTTAGTTGTGTTTTTCCTTTTGAATCTGATCATCCACTCAACTTGACTTTCGACATATGTATGAACACATGTTGGTACATAGTACTACACATGTCTTTCTGTCAGTCTTGAAATACTTATGACAAAGAATAGCGTGAGTGTGTAAGCGAGTGTGTATGTGTGATTAATGAAAAAGGAAATGTTTGGTCTTTAAGAGATATCATCACAGTCATACGAACACATAAAAGAATATGTGTGTCTGTGTTTGAGTTTGTGTTTCTTTCCACCAGTTGGTGTTGTTGATTGTCCTGTTTTTGTTGTTGGTGTTTTTTTACTCCGTCTGGTGTATCATATTGTCTTATTATATTGTTTATGTGTTGTTATATTTTATTGGTTTTTATCATCATGCATCTTGGGCATGTGTGTGTGTTCTGAGTGTTCGTGTGCGTATGAGAGTTCTAAGACATCTTTGCTCATAATCATAAAAACAATCTAATAACACTTGGCTTCTTTTGTGGCTTATGGAGCAAATTAGTTTTAAAAGTATTTAATCTCAGGAATTATGAATGTTTTGGTGGTCATGTTGATGTTTGTTAAGATATTTGAAAGAGTAGTAGTAGAATTTTATTGAAATTAAATTGATTTTGCTGACAATTAGATTGATTGTTATGTTTTGTTAATTCCAGCTTATGTTAACAAGATAATCATGAATGACTCAAATCATCAATTCAAATTTTTTACTTTGAACGATTTGTTGCATTAGATATATATCAAATGCCAATTATGAATTAAAGTATAATCAAAGACAAAGTTGCCTCAGATTAAATACAAATACTAGTAAGGTAATTGTCATCGTCTTTGCATAAGCTCAGATGCCCTTCAACTTAGGGAGTTTGTATGGGAAGTAGAAATAGTTTTTGCCTGATATTAGAGATTAACCCCCACAATAAGACCTTGCAGTTTTCATCAATACAGTACATTCATCTGAAATATACGATAACGACTTTCCTTATACTTTTTACCTTCAATCATTGAAACCGTTTAGATTTTCCAATCTTACCCTGCAGTAAAATTTAAGACAGTTTTCTTATAAACTAGTTCTAAAATTGTTCTAAGATACTTCTTAGATTCTAGTTCCAAAAGAATGCAGAGATATGCACTTGCACACCAACAAAAAAGGAATTGTGTGTTTTAGATGTTGAGAGAACCAATGCTGAGAACGGAGTGTATTTTTTCAATAGATCAAAATTAGTTCTTGAGAAATAGTTCTTAACTATACTGAGTTGAACTATTTCAGGTATATAGGTTTAAATGGAATGCAGCGGAGGAATGGCCAATTTCTAGGCCATGCGCATATTGTCGTGCATGTATAGTTGTTGCTGGGCTTGACATCCTTTGCCTGAATATTTCAGGTCATTCCGGTACATAGAACCGGCTGCCGGGGGAATGCATGTTGTTTACATGCATAGTCTAGAGACAGTCTTGCTTCTGTAAAAACCTGTGTAGAGCTATTTAGGAACTATTCGCATTTACTGCTGCAGGATATAGTGGTCGGAACACGCAACTACCACACGGGAGGTCCGTGGTGCATTTCCCGACTTCAGTCATGTACATTTTTCTTTCATTGCCGGCCCCCTCGATGTAGTAGACAGCAACTTCGCAGTATAATGTCGAGCCAATCGGCATGTCCAGTAAAAGCTTCTGAAATAGTGACGTTCGCATTCATCGATAAACAAGTAGGTGCCGTTTGTTGTAAATGTAAAATAGAAAGCGTGTTAGTTCCTATACGTCATTGATGGGGTGTCAAGGGAAATTACGTAAGCAAGTAAGTAGATAGTTTGTCACAACCAAGTTTAGATAACAGCTCTTTTATCTGGTCCATTCAAAGAAGTTTTGGTCTCCCCTTCCTGCGGCGCCCATCGTATTAATTGCCGAAAACTTTTCAAGCTAGTGCATTTTCACCGATTCGTACAATGTATCCACGCCAACGCATTGGGTCCATTTTAACACGCTTTACAATGTCGATGTCGTTATACAGCTCATACAGATTATAGTTAATTCGACGACGTTACTCGCCGTTAACGATGATGGGTCCAAATATTTTGCGAAGTATTTTTTCCTCGCAGACTCCCAAAATAGATTGATCTACTTGTGTCACTGCCCAGGATACTGCGCTGTAGGACAAGACCAGTAGGATCAGTGTCTGGTAGAGTTGGATTTTTGTTCCTCGAGAGAGGTCTTTGTCATTATGCATAGTATCTGCGGTATGCAATCAATACTCATCTCTTAATTTCCTGGCTTACATTACTATTTATGTGTTCGTTGGATCAAATCACTTGGTTCTGTCCGCATTTATCATTAGACTTACTTCTGCCGACTGATTTCAAATACTTAAAAAGGCTACAGTAACATTCTGCAGTCCTCGGTCAATGATACCTATATCATCGTTACTTACACTGTCTTCGGGAAAGACCAGAGTACGAAAGTGCCCTTGGATCGATTTTCTTAAGCACAGGACATAAAACACTCAGATTCAAATCATCGGTTATGTATTCCTGTAGCCAAATCGTGTTTATGAGCTGATGCATGTACATCACCAGATCATCACCGCCGGCCTTAAAAAGCTCTGCCTGAAGTTTAAAGGCTCCCGCAGCTTTGTTCTTTTTAAGCCGTGCAATTGCCGTACAGATCTCGTTTTGGATTGGTGGTGGACATTCTACTCCATTGTAGATAATTGGCGTAATTACGTCACTTACGCTGCCTTCGGGAAAGAACATAATACGAAAGTGTTGCATCCATATTTGAAACAGACTTTTCGTGTCCGAGGTTACCCCACAAGAACTAGTCCAAAGCTGTCAAATCACAAGAACAAGGTGGCCAACTCAAAGGGAGGTACCCGAAAAGGCGTGGCTAGATTCCCAATTTGTTCATCTAAACTTTTTCCTGCTTAAGTACTTTTACCTACAGAATGTGGGCACGTTCACATTGGGTATATATACTAATAATATTAATCGATTTCTTAAGTGGGCGGTACCATATGGGGCGTGGCTAGACTAACAGTGTATTTATCCAAAATTTTACCCTGCTATACCTAAACTATACACAGAATTTGGGCACGATCGCATTGGGTGGATTGATAATATTACTCGCTTTCTAAAGTGGGCGGAGTGGTACATTTGTATGGGAGGCCAGAAGGGGCGTGGCTACACTCCGTATTTGATCTTCAAAACTTTTTCCTGGTTGAGCTCTACTAACTACAGAATTTCGGCGCGATCGCATTGGGTCTATTAATAATATTAATCGATTTCTAAAGTGGTTGGTACAAGATGAGTATGGAAGCTAGCCAATGGGGCGTGGCTAGACTTCCAGTTTTTTTCTCCAAAATTTTATCCCGCTATAACTTAACTTAACACAAAATTTGGGAACGATCGCGTTTGGTGTATTGATATTATCACGGGACTTCTAAAGTAGGCGGAATGATATATTTGTTTTTATATACCAGAATGGGCGTGGCTACACTCCCAATTTGTTCTTTAAAACTTTACCATGTTAAAACTTAACAAAATAAAGAATTTGGGTACGATCGCGTTGGGAATTTTTATTTATTTATTTATTTGATTCGCCTACACAAAAGACTGTGTCTTATATTAAGTATAGGGTATATTGTGTTACATACATATATTTAACAGATAATAAACATTAATATTTTTGGCAAGTTCAAAACGATTAAACAGTATAAAAGTTTCTAACAAAGTTGATTCAATGAATTATTAGGACATATTTAAAAATTAATTTTTAAAACATAAAACAATTAGTGTATAAGAAAAAGAAAACAAAAATAAGAAAATAAGAAAATGAAAACAAAAATAGAGAGAAAGACAGAGAAGACAGAAATATAGAAAATATCATGCTCTGAAAAACTGGTACAATGCTAATTTAAATTGCCGGTCGTTGGAAAGTAATTGTACATGGAAGGGTAGATTATTCCAAAGACGAATTGTATGAATGAAGAAAAAGTTATTTGATGTGCTTCGAGTATGTCGTAACTGAATTAATTGTTTACCTCTCGATGACCTTGCAAATCGAAGACATTCATACAAATACTGGGGACATCGTGTATAAATTATTTTGTGCAAACTTAAGAGGCATCTTATTTTTAGAAAATTCTCAAATGATACACCAAAAATTTTATTAGAATACTGTGATACGTGATCTCGTCTGCCAAGCCCATAAATATATATCGTTATATTGTTAAACACCATAGTTAGTCTATTTATTAAATTTCTGTTACAATTTCCAAAAATTTCGCAACCATAAAGTAAACTAGGTAAAATCAACGATTTAGCCAAAAGGAGTCTAATATTAGTTGGTGTATATTTCTGACATACATAAAGGTTTCTAAGCACACCATACGTTTTACCGATTGCTGATTTTATATGATTGGACCAAGTTATTTTGCTATCAATTATAACACCCAGATTTTTTGCACTATCTACAATTTCTACCAGAGTATCTGCGATTTTGACCTGCGTATCTTCCGGGAGTGTAATATTCCGTTTGCTAAAAATTATGCACTTGGATTTATTGGGGTTTAAATGTAATGCCATTAGATCTAGCCCACAAGTCTATATTTGCAAGGTCAGCGTTGAGTTGAAGAATAATATTTCTAAGGTTAGTTTTGGGTGAGCTTATATAGACCTGCACATCGTCAGCGTACATGTGGATACGACAGTGTTGAACTTGATGAAGTAAATCATTGCTATATAAAGAGTAAAGCAATGGTCCCAGAATGGAACCTTGCGGTACACCTCTATTAATTGGAAGTGGTGTTGAAACCCTATCTTTTACAGCTAATGTTTGAAATCGCATTGACAAGTATGAATTTATAAGTTTTTCGGCTGTAGTCGAAAAATTAAAGAAATGTTTAAGTTTATCGCAAAGAATTTTGTGATCAACCGTATCAAATGCTTTAGAATGGTCTAGTAATACCATAATTGAAACATTATTGCTATCTAAACTCGATCTCAAATCCTCTGAAACTTTCTGCAAAGCGGTAATGCAGCTGTGTTTTTCTCTAAAGCCCGATTGCAGGTTTGTCAGCAAACAATTTCTTTGCAAATAATCCCTTATTTGCCTATTAGCTAATCGTTCGAAGGCTTTAGATAAAAACGGAAGTATTGCAATAGGACGGTACTCTGCATTGTTTTTGGGTATTGGCACTATTTTCGCAAGTTTCCAAGCAGTTGGAAAATTTGAATTCAAAATTATTGAATTAAAGATATGCGTCAAACAAGGTAAAATGTAAGGAATTATAATCTTTATAAATCTTAGGTCCATTCCATCACAGCCAATCGCATTGGATTTGATTTCGTTAATCGATTGCAAAACTTCTAATTGTGTTACATGACCAAACTCGAAGTGTGGAAAGCTGTGATTTGAGGCATTGAAAAAACTGTTATAAAAGTTATAATTTGGCTCGGGCATGGCAATATTAACAAATGCATTGTTAAGGTGATCAACATTAATATTATCATGGACATTTACTCGTTGTTTACTTAGGCCTATAGATCGAATTTGTGACCATTTCTGTTTACAGCTTAAAGCATTTCTGAATTTGTGACTGTAGTAGCTTTTCTTCTTCATCCGAATCAAAGAAATTACGCTGTTTCTAAAGTTTTTAAATACTTGGTGTAATTCAGGTATTTTAAATCTTTTCCAACGTTTGAATGCAACATTTCTAAGTTCCATCAATTTTGTGACACTATCGTCTATCCACGGACACTGTGCGTTTTTTACAATATTCCTTTTCAGAGGAACATGTTTGGAAAAGAGTGTACTGACATTATGCTGCAAAAACTCCACTTGGTCATCAATTGATAAAATGTAGTGAATATAGTTCCAATCTATAGACATAAGGTCCTGGTGAAGCATATTAAAGTTTATATTTTTAAAATCGTGGTAATAACAAATGTCAGTTGTTATATTCAATTTAAAGTCAAAAGTTAAAAAGCAAATGTCATGCTTTGAAAACATGGGAGCAGAAAGCTGGTCATATAGTAGGACATGTTGAGGCGAACTGAGGAAGAAAAGATCTATTAATGTATTAGTAGAATGTGTGTAGTGAGTAGGAATTAATGTGTTTACAATATCAAGTCCTACGGATTGCATATCAGAAATAATGGTGTTGTCCTTAGCACATTGCAATTAAAATCGCCACATACTATAATATTAGTGTATTCCAAGCAAAGGTCTTCTAATTTTTCCATAAAAGAGTCATAATTTACTCTACTTGATGGACGATAAACAGCTCCAATTAAAATTTTTTCCGTACCATTTGAGATTTCTACAAAAAAAAAAAATTCAATAGGATCTCCAACATTTGATTTCATTTTCAGTTTACATGATATACCATTTTTCACGTAAATTGCGACACCTCCACCTAGAGTGCCTCTATCAGCCCGAAATAATTGATAGTTATTTAAAGAAATAAAATTGTCATTAAATTTAGGCCAAAGCCACGTCTCTGATATACATATTATGTCAACACAGGATTCATTGAAAATTAACCGTAATTCGTCTATTTTATTCCGAATACTCTGAGCATTCAGGTGAACAATTTTTAATCCTTGTTTGCGGTTTGCTAGCACACGAATCATATAGCACAAATTGTCTTTGGAAATACGGATATTATTATTAAACCGCCATTGTTCTCAAAGATGTTATTTATTAAATCAACGACGGCAATTAAAATTATTGAAAATTTGTTCGATAATATATTAAAGAGAGCATGATTATAAAGATTGAGTTGAAAAAAAGAATATGTAGGAAGTAAAATATTTAAAGTGATGTTTCATTCGATTTTTAACTAATTTTAACGTCTTTAGACTTAATTACGTTGACAATTCCTCGACGAGTAAATACCTTGGCTATCAAACCTTGTTTTTTATAGCGCAAGGCGTTTTGAAAAATTGAATAGTTAGACGGAGACAAACATTCATTGACATAAAAAATTCTGTCCGACTCGATTCCGATGCAATTTAAGCGAAGCTGTGTCTTGTTACTCTTTCTGTAATCATTAATTGATTTCAGCCACATAAGCTTTTGCCGTGGGAGAGTCCAATTTAATTATAATAGCTGAATCTGGCGAGTTACTCTTTGTTTAGTCCTATATATGTATCTATAATACGGCTCCTCAATATTTAGCATACCGCATATACTAGTGAAAACATCTGGTAAATGTTCACCATTATACCACGGGATTCCTGTGATTCTCAAATCACTTGCCACTAAGGCATTTTCCTGTTGCGACATTTTCGAACTTAAGTAAGAGATAGATGACTTCATCTTACTTAATTCATCGGCCATATTGGTGATATCGGAACACTGTTCCTCGATCGCATCTATTCGATGTTTTACCGCTCCTACTTCGCTCTTCATTCCCTCGATACTCGCATTTATCTCTTTTGTGAGTTGTTCTTTCAAGTTTGCTAACTCACTGTTGAACTCCTCGACAATTTTTGTCTCTATTTTTCTTACTTCTGCAGTTATTGTTGCCTTTATGGTCTCTGTGAGTTCAAGAGTTAGTTTTTCAAATCTCTTGTCAAGAGATTGCATTGCTCGAAACGGTGAATCAGTTAGAAGTGATCGCGGTGCTTTCGTCAAGCTCTCAATGATTGGAAGAGATTCTCTTGGTCTCTTGGTTATGTTGCTTGCATGTTGTTGTTTTTTTCAGCATCCATATCTTAAAAACAGTTTGTTTATTTTTATTCTTTGTTCTTGCTTTCTTTTTCGTTATTTTATTAGTTTGTGTGGTGTAATCACTCAAAATAATGTTCTTAAAATGAGTGCACTCTCGCAATTGCATATATCAGTTTTATGTTTGTTTTGGTTTATAGTTTTGTTTTACAATGTAATCACTCAAAGAATGTTCGTTTAAAAGAGTGGGCTCTCACAATTGCAAAGAGCGGATTAATGTTTATAATTTTGTCTTCACAAAAAATGTTCACTGATTTTTTTAAAAATTCACTAATAAGTGCGAGATACTTAATGAAAGTTAATGTTGTAAGGTTAAACTTCCAGAAACATACACATGCACCAACTTAAATTGTGTTTTTTTATGTTAATACGGCAGAAATAATAATAATGTCGGAACGTATTTTATGTCGACCGGTCGCTTCAGCTTCTCTTAAATTGACTGGTGCATTTATATGGGAGGTACCCGATGGGGAGTGGCTGGACTTCCAGATTTTTTCTTTCAAAACTTTTTCCTGCTTGATCTCTATTAACTACAGAATTAGGCACGATCACATTGGGTATACATGTTAATTATATTAATCGATTTCTTAAGTGGACGGAACCAGATGGGTATGGGAGGTACCAGAAGGGACGTGTTCATGTAGCCCTTCTGCAATACCATAGGTAGTTTTGGAGAAATATTAACTCGTGCAAAGTTTCAAATTATGTGGTTTTATGTTTTGAAAGTTATCGTGCAAACCAGACGGACATGGCTCAAACGACTCTAAAAGTCATGAATCGAATTTTGTCCAAAGAATCTTAGGGTCTACGATGACTCATTCTATGTGTTACACTTTTCGTATCAAAGGTGTGGGTATAAATATAATGGGCGGGTTTGGATCAAAGGATTTGGTCCGGCCCATACAACCTCATGGACAAAAATGCATTTTGTGACGTACTACTACCCTTAGCGAGTTGAAATTAGTTGTAGATGCATTTGACAGCAATATCCGTGAGCAGTATAACAATGGGCAGCATAAGATTAGTAGGCGTGGTCCTGCCCGTTGAACCGCATATTCGAAAATGCAATATCTGGAGGAATATTGGACAATTCGACTTGAACTGAGATTCTGATTCGTTTGAGATCAGTATGCGTATTCTAAAAAAATTATCGAGATCGTATCATAAAACGGCATTCCTTAAAGCAACTCACACGTAAGTGTATCACTAAAGTTGCGGAATTTTTCATTTATATGCTTGACATCAATAATTTTAAAGAGTTTTGTCAGAGTTCATAGTCAAAGTTCATTACCACAGTCGTTGCGGTAGATTTTTAATACAAAAGCAGCTGTTTTGGTAAAATGTAACATACAAAATTTAAGTTTCATTTGTGAGAACTAGAAATTCGTTTTAGATCCATGGGTTTTTGGAGAAATTTTCTTAGAATTTTCCGCAGATTGGGAAATAAATTTCCACAATTTGTAAACGTAATTCTAGTCTAAAGCTTATATGGTTATTTCCCACAGTATACTGAAAAAAGATCAAACACACATCATTAGTATGACAGCTAGTTTAACAGTTATCCCTATCAAAAGTTCTATACGTCTATGAACTCACCCTTTATATGGTTTGTAGTTTCATTTTGAAACCCTAAATTCATGAATTAATTTATTAACAATATTAATATGTAATAACTAAATAACAATGAAAATATAAAAAAAGCACTGATTGAGATTCTAGAAACTATTGGCATGTCCTGATTTATCAAAAAAAAAACTATTTCAGCAAACTCAGAGAAGCTAAATATCTACCACTCTCTTTTCCATCATCAGCATTTTTAACAAAACGTACAAGAGCTTTCTTATGCGCTACAACGAAAAATGTATAGACTCTTATGAAAGAGAAGCACAACATAAAGAACATCTATTTTTCCTCTTTTTTGCCTGAGGCGAGTGTCTTCTCCTGTTGCTGTTGCAAATGGCACAAAAAAGAAAAAAAGCTAATTCATTTTCAATTAAAATCGCATCAGACTATGGAACGAATTCTTTTTGTTCACGTCAGTTATTTTTTTTTTTGTTTGCCACCAACCGACGCTTAAAGATATTTTGGTTTGTGTTTATTTTTTTTTTGCTGTTGTTTTCCAAAGCCAACAGATGTGGTGGAAAGTGGTTAAAGAATGTGCAAAAAAAATTAAACCAAATCAATATGTTAGAACAGAAAAAGTATAGCTATATGTCGACCACTTCTAGACCACTCTCCACAAATCCCTACCATCATTTAAATTGAGAAACAAACAAATGCATTAAATTCTTTTAAGAGACTCTATCTAAATAGAAATTTATTGGCAAATAGACAAAATACCACAACATTTATTTATTAATAGCTTTTGTTGTTGTTTCTAATCTGTACGGGTGTATGTGTGTATCTTTCTATTTGTCTTTGCAGTTCATCCTTTGGTACAAGTTCCCAATCAATTGGTGGGTGCTCCCGTCTTGACAGATGTCACTTTAATTTGCAATGTGGAAGCATCACCCAAAGCCATCAATTATTGGCAAAGAGAGAATGGTGAGTGAGTTTTGTTATTTTGTTTTACTTTAGTGTTTTATACGTTTTCGTATTTTCTCTTGTTGCAAACCTGACTGCTAGAGCGCTTGAGCGTCCAACCAAAAATTCCACAATTTTTCAATTTTCCACAATGTGATAGAGTGTAAAAAAAACAATTTTTCATTTTCAATACAATTTGTCTTTATTAACTTCGTGTTTAGTGGTTCAAAACGATTTTAACGTTTGAGACTACTCGACTCTCTCTTCCTGTCACCTAGTGGATTGAAAAACGTTTAAAGACAGATAATGCTTGGTATGAAGTCGACAAACATTTACCATTCGTGTGTACTCTTGGCGTCATCAGTGTCACACTGTCAACACTGGCGACTATTTGAGTGCATATGACATTTATTATAAACGTGACAGGACATCGTTCAATGCAGTCAGGTTTAAAAGAGATGAGGTTGTCTGGTTGTGTACATGGAGAGAATTTAAGAAAAATGTGTATATGGAAAAGTAATCACCACTTTTATATTGTAAATATTTTACTACATACAGCATTACTTGCTTTACTTAATTTATAAAACTTTATTACTTTAGTAATTTACATTAAACAAGTTTAATTTGTAGTTAGTCCCTTTAATTCTCCCAGTGCATTAGAATCTTTTCAATTCTTTCAAATTTTTTGTTTTGTGTTCCATCTATGCATTCACAATTTAACCCATAAAACATTTTTATCCACTACTCTTGCATCATCTAGGTGAAATGATTATTGCTGGCGACCGTTATGTCCTGACCGAAAAGGAAGTCAATATGTATGCCGTCGAGATGGTTTTACATATCAAACGTTTGCAGGCGAGTGATTTTGGCGGCTACAAATGCATATCGAAGAATAGTATTGGTGACACCGAAGGAACGATTAGATTATATGGTAAGATTGTAAAACTAATGACATACACAGTGGATACATCTATTATGTTTCTAATGAACCCTAATAGGAAATTAATGAAATGGAAATATTAATGATTCTGTGTTAACGTTTGTTTCCCTTTTTTTTATTTTGGTTGTAATGTTATAGAAATGGAACGTCCTGGCAAGAAAATTCTGCGGGAAGAGGATATGAATGAAGTGACGGTAAGTAAAAACCATGAAAATCGCAAAAAGTTAAAATAAGTAGAAAATCACATAAAATAACAGTAAATTATAAATGAGTTATGATTTACAGATCAGTTTACCATACATGGGTAATAGGGAAACTGTTCAATCTAAGATCATCCTATTAATATTATAAATGTGAATGTCTGTCTGTTTGTTTGTTTGTTTGTTTGTTTGTATGTTTGTTGCTCAATCACGCCTAAACGGCTGAACCGATTTCAATGAAATTTTGAAGACAGTTAGTGTACTATATGGAAATTACTATAGGCTATATATTTTGTAAAACTTTTTTTTAGAGCTAGAGAGATAAAATTTGATACAAAAACAAAACATTTTTTAGAGCTAGAGATATAAAATTTGAAACCCAGATAGTACTCGACAACACGAATATGAATATGCTGACGAAATTGTTATTTTGGACCAGTTGGCGAAGTGGGCGTGGCAAAATTTTTTTGAGAGCTAGAGAGATACAATCTGGTACCCTGATAGTGCTCGACAACACGAATATGAATTTGCTGACGAAATTTTAATTTTGGACAAAAGGGCGGTAGTGGGCGTGGCAAAACTTTTTTTTTTAGAGCCAGAGAGATAAAATTTGATACCCAAATAGTACTGACAACACGAATATGAATGTGCAGACGAAATTTTAGTTTTTGACCCAATGGGCGCAGTGGGCGTAGCAAAATTTTTTTAGACCTAGAGAGATACAATTTGATACCCAGATAGTACTCGACAACACAAATATGAATATGCAGACGAAATTTTTATTTTTTATCAGTGGGCGGAGTAGGCGTGGCAATATTTTTAATTTTTGACCCAATTGACGTATTGGGCGTGACAAAACTTTTTTAGGGTTAGAGAGATACAATTTGATACCCAGATAGTACTAGACAACACGAATATTAATATGCAGTCGAAATTTTAATTGTTGGCCCAATGGGCGAAGTGGCCGTGGCAAAACTTTAAGAGCTAAAGGGATACATTTTGTTACCCAGATAGTACTCGACAACACAAATATAGGCACATTGGTTATGGCAAAACTTTATGATATATACAATATGATACATACATACAATATGATATGATATGACAACACAAATACGAATATGCAAACAAAATTCTAATTTTCGATGAATGGGCGGATTTAACGTAGCCAATTTGTATTATAACCCTAGAGGGAAATTTTCAGTATTTTTAATCAGTGGGTGGAGGGCGTGGCAAAACTGTATTTTTGCTCTAAAAAGATAATATTTGATGCACATATAGTATTTGGTACTACAATTACAATTTGCAGCGGAAATTTTATTTATATTTTAGTACTCGAGATATGCAATACTAATGTATTGCTATGCGCAACAATTACAAAAGTTCAATTAGTGGGCAGATGGTCATAGTGAGATATAACATTTGACACAGTAGAACGTTGTTGATTGAATTGGTTTGGGAGTTACTTGGGGTAATGAATTGTTGTTTTATCAACGTTGACAATTATTCTATTAAGAAAGCAAGCCAAACATATTATTAAAGTTAAGGAAACGTTGCCAAAGTATGTTTTAAAGTGGCATATGCACAGCTTTTATAACTGTGAGCCAATTTTAATTGATATTTGTGTATTATACTAAATTAATTTTATAATATTAGTCAATTATGCAATAGCGAAGCATTGCCGGGTCCACTAGTATATCATATTTTTTCTATAATTGGCCAATGAATATTATCAATTTTGTAAAACTTACACCAAACATTTCACAAAAGTGGGCGTGGCAAAACATATTTTTAGAGCTAGGGAGATAAAATTTGATACACGGATAATGATCGGCAACATGAATATGAATATGAATATGTTTTTTAATGGAATTTCAATTTTGGATCAGTGGGCGGAGGTGGGTGGCCAAACTGGATTTTAGCCCTAAAGAAATAAAATTTGGTACTCAGATAGTAGTCGCCTACACGAATTTTAATATGCAGACGAAATTTTAATTATGGACCAAACAATAATTTAGCTCCAGAGAGATAAAATTTGGTACACAAATAGTACTCGACAACACGTATATGATTATGAAACGATATTTTAATTTTGCATCATTAGGGGAAATGGCAGTGGCAAAACTGTATTTTGGTCCTTAAGAGATAAAATTTGATACACTTATAGTAGTTGACAGCACGAATGTAAATATAGGTAGTACGCGACAAAACTATTAAGAATATGGAGACGACATTTTAATTTTGGATCAGTGGGCAGAGGGGTCGTGACCTAACTGTACTTTAGCCCCATAAAGATACAATTTGATACACAGATAGTACTCGGCACTTCAGGTTCAAATTTGCAGACGAAATTGTTATTCTCAATCGGTTGCCGAAGTGGGCATGGCAAAACTGTATTTTAGCCCTAGAGCGATATTTCATATACAGGTAATATTCGATAGTAAAAAGTACAATTTATTTTATCGAAAAGTACATTTATTCCACCAAAAAGTACAATTTATTATATCAAAAAATACATTTATTGTACTAAAATGTACAACTTATTGTATTAAAAAGTACATTTATTTTACCGAAAAGTAACATTTATTGTACCAAAAAGTAAATTTATTGCAACAAAAAGAACATTTATGGTACCAAAGAGTACTTTATTACTACAAAAAAGTAGAATTTATTGTAAAGAAAAGTACTATTATTGTACACAAAAAGAAAAATTAATTGTACCACAGAGTAACTTTATTTTACCAAAATTAGAGAATTAGAGAGCTTCACAAAGAGGTTTTTCGCATTTCGAACTTTTTGGGTACAAACCCGAAAATGGGAAAAATTGTTGCTATCACCCAGATCAAACGGTTAATAGGATTGTTGAGCCAAATGAATTGATTTTTGGAAATTCGTACTCCTTGGGATAAAAAGGGGCAAAGTGATATCGTGGCTCCGACAAAACACCTTAAGGTATAATCACCTATATGAAGTACAGATTTTGTTCAGGAAAAACTCACCCACTAAATTAAAATATTTCAGAGGCCAAAGTGATAAACCAAACGTTATTAGCATTCAACTGTACTCAACATCTTTTGCAATAATTTGTAGGCAGGACGAAGTCTGCCGGGCCAGCTAGTTTACTTATAATATTGTTTTAAAATAATTTTTATTATAGAAAAGATTATTTCGTCAATAACAAAAATATAGTGGGAAAGCTAGCGACGGTTTTTCATAATTTTGTAGCATAGTGTTATCTGTCTGACTCTTACCTTTGACAATTCTTCTGTCAACTCATTCCTCACTTCGATTTCTGTTTTATTAACTTTTTATCTTTTTTTCCAAATCTACTTGCAGAAAAACGAAATTGTTCTCAAAGAAAATCGCCACGAAGACAGTGCGCGTAATCAAAATGGACGTCTATACAAGGAACGTGGCTCTGATGCAAATCTTTACAATAACCACAGTACAGGACCGACAACAATAAAACCGCCATCGATACAATTAATAATTGTATTAATTACACTAATACTCTTATTGGCCTCGACACGAACGTTTAACGACGACATCAATGGACACAATCAAATCGTCGACGACAGAAGACATGGGTCCGGGCAATTGACCCAGTCCAAAAATGGATTATAGCTCAATTACAATGCTATCAATCATGATTAGTAATAATGAATACAACAACAACACGAACAGCAACACTATGCGATATCAATAACAAGTCTTAAACACCCTCAATGCTCGTAACTACAATTAAACTCATTTACCAGTCAGTCCTACTCTATCTCTATCTCTCCCCCCTTCCGCCTAACCAACTCCTTTAGACCGACCCCTTTGAATTACAAACAAACAATAATAAATTATTAATGATTAACTAACTAAACAAGAAAACTAAATAAATAACTAAATAAGAGAAATGAACAAATGATTAAAACCCCAACAACAACAGCTACAATAACAACAACATGGAAAGGTAAACAATAACGACAGCGATAGCAACAGCAACAGTAACAAACAAACAAAACTAAAAATATTATACATGCGATAAATCTAAACGACTTAATAATAATCAAGTGACAAATACGAGATACTACAAAAATAACTACAAAACTAATGAAATATGAGAATTTTGCTAAAGGAAATACATACTCTGTAATCATAGATCGTGAATTACTTACAAAAATAAAAAAAACACACACATAATAAACGATAGCAGACTACCAGACAACCGGAGGAGAAAAAAAGCATAAAGTTATATAAGAATACATATAAGACATAAGTAAGTAAGTTAGTAATTCTCTAAGAACTAAGTTAGTTATTTACTTTATATATATATAGTAAGTTCAGCTTAATTATTAATGAATGAGAGAGCGATTGTTTGAATGCAGTATGAATGGTTACCTCATTTAAATATGGAGTTATACTCTAAACTATATTGGATATAATTTTTGAATTTGTTATATGTCAACAAATTTATGCTACATAATATTTATATAAAAAGAAAAACAAATACTTAATTGTATAAGTGACAGATTATACTGCATCGCAATGTTATGTTAGGAATTTATTATTGTTAATTTCACTAATGTTTAAACTGGTGATGGATATTTATTTGCGCCCGTTGGAAATGTTCTTAGTATGAAACATTCTTTAAGATTTGTGTGTTAATTTGTCCGGCGTTAATAGTTAAAGAAAATTATAAATTCTATTAAATCGACTTACATCAACTTACTTAGATGGTCTATTTTTCTTTTCAATTATAAATTACCGAAACTAAATCTGAAAGCTGCCATGAAACATATGAATGAGGACCCTTTGGACCATCTAAATATTTTTTTGGGGATTAAAACAAATATGCTGAGAAAAGGACCTTAGAAAAGTATCTTATACACTTGTTCTCCTACTCCTAGTGTGCGTCTTTCATGTTCTGTAGTAGCCTGATCTTTCCAAGAAACAGCCAACGCAACCTCTGCATCTTTCGGGCAGTACAGAATCCACATGAAGTCGATATTCTTCATTAATGATGATGTTCCATATATTTTAGTGTATTCCTTTCAAATACTGACACAACCGATTCGTTCAGTTGTGTTACTACCCAGGATTTTGCGTTGGATATCAAAACAGGAAGATTTAGATTCTGATATAGCTTGAATTTTTTTCGTCGAGGGAGGACTTAGTTATTTAATCACTTGATTAGGATCTAGTAGCAAGCTAGATTCCTTTCCTACAGGGTGGCGCATGAATCGTGCTAATTATAACAGTAACAGCCAATGGGGAGCGTTATTAAAAGATGTTCTAGCAAGATGTAGCAACTGCACACATAGCCAGACCGGTTACCTGGTTTCCTGATTTGACTGCACCAGAAATATTTTTTATGGGGTTATGTCAAGCTGGAGGTGTACTCAACGAAACCAATGAATTTGACTTAATTTAAATAGTACATTAAAACAATAATTAAGGCGATCTCGACTTCAACCCTAAAGGCCGCAATGAATGATTGATTTTCTGGAGATGGTAAACCATCCATTATTGTCAAAACCAACTAGTTATATAAAATAAAATTGAATTTTGTATACAATAGAAAAAAAGAAGGAAATTTTATGATTAAAAAAAGTTTAATTTGAATTCCTTATTTTGCACAATTTGTGCGCCACCCTGTACGTTTCAGGCTGACGTTGTTTGATGTTTTGACAACAAAGCCAAATTTGATAAAATCATCTACAATGTCGAAGTTAGGTTAGGTAACAAAACTTATAGTTGACTCCTTCTGAATTTCTGAGAAGGCTGCAGTGACAAATCGTAGATTTAAGCCAATATTGTATAATTCTTCCGCAGCATAACGCTTCTGTCGTATTACTGCAGCTTTTTTCTTTAACATATCTATAAGTATGGGACCGGCCGTGGCATAGTGTTTAGAACATGCGACTAACATGCGGAAGATCACAGGTTCAACTCCTGGCTTCAGTCATCTTAAAAGAAAAAAAATAAATAAATTTTTCTTTCATTGTCGGCTCCCCTCGAATGTTGTTGACAGCAGTATAAGTGTCAAGTCAATCGGCATGTCTCGTAAGACCTTCTCTAACAGTGACGTTCGCATTCGTCGATAAACAAGTAGGTGCCGTTTGTTGTGAATCTAAAAATAGAAGGCGTGTTAATTCACAACAACGCGAGAAGCTATCCCATACCTCATTCATGGGGTATAAAGGGAAATTACGTTTTTTTGTTTTATCTATAAGTATGTTAAAGCGAAAATTTGCCGCCCTATTTAAGACCCCGTGTAGTTAAGAAATGCTCGGTAATGTCCTCGCTAATCCTTACAGAAGGTTAAGGCTATTACGCAAAGGAGTATCTCCTTCGTAGGAATACCAATCTACGTTAGATCATGTTCATTAAAATTGGTTTTAGTGCTCCACATAACACACTCAACGGGACTTTACATGCAATGGGTAAAAGACCTATTTTTCGGCAGTTGATGCAAATGCTGGAATTGCCT
Organism: Muscina levida; assembly: GCA_964034835.1. Taxonomy (NCBI): domain Eukaryota; kingdom Metazoa; phylum Arthropoda; class Insecta; order Diptera; family Muscidae; genus Muscina; species Muscina levida. Next base: position 48,072,544 of record OZ035882.1, read on the forward strand.
TTTTTTAAACACAGGGCATAGAAACCCAGATTCCAAACATCGTGAATGCACTCGTTTGGTAAACCTTATATATAAAACGTTTTGCATGGTCTTTATCAGGTCAACGCCACTGGTTTCCAAGAATTCCGCCGCAGTCCGTCAGCAAAGGTTGCTTTGTTGTTCATTAGCCGTGATATAACTTCTCCCACCTCTTGTTGGCTCGGTAGTAGGAAATGTAAGCCGTCATCGATAAGTGGAAGGAAAGTCTACGAGAGTTCTACATGCTAGGCATATTACAATGCGATCGTCAGCAACACCTGCAACACCCTGTTGTAATGCAACTCCACATCGAGCCCGAAGACTCTACCAGCAATTTCGGTTGAAACTACAGCCCGCGTGATGCTCCCACAAGGTGGCCAACAACCAACCGATCAGGCGGGAATATGTCCCGGGGCTCCTGATTCCCACGCTACCGGTCGCACTCACCGGTGAGAGTTTCATAGAGAAGCTGCTACTATTTGTGTTTTTAAAAACTAAACTCCTCAGGATTGATCGCCTTAAGCAGAAAAGAAAATTCAGACTGAAACTTTTACATACTCGCGAGTATCAATGCCTACACATTAGCACCCCAAAAAGATTAAACGAAGATACAATAAACCGCTTGACGATGGTGAAAGGCAACCATGTATTTAAAAGGCTAGGCACGTACTGAAGACCTTGCACGTGTGAATCCCATGTCACCCATGGGACCAGAAAATGGCTTCTGGTGGGACCTAGTAGAAACTACTACCAGTTTCAACTTCTTGCAGTTCAGGGACTGGTGCCGCCCCAACAGACAGTGGCAGACGTCATTAAGCAGAGCAAGATTGTGGGTTCGGCTTGATTCAACAGCCTTGCGACCTCAGACAATCAAGGTCATCAGACCCGCTTTAACAATTATATCGAAATAACTCTACGTCTCGCAGACAGTCTAGTAGCAAACTCCACAGCTATATCTAAAGCCCCTGGAGTAGAGAGCATCTCACCCACATGCCACTCACTCTAGTAATCGCTAATCCCTGGAGGTCCCTTATGTCATCATATAAGGGACAATAACAATATCCGCAGGTGCACGAAGCGACAAAGGCTGAAACCAAAGTCAGGGTTATTTACAACATACCTAACACTAGACAAAAACCTATAAGTAGCACGTCCGTTTTCGATCTGATCCCAACGTGTTTGTCAGCAAGACACGCTCGTCACAGAGCGCCCTATCCTGAGCTCTAATTATACCACTCTCTACTCCCTCAACAATCCAGTCCCGATACCCTTTCCTGAACTTAAAACCGCCGCACGGCGGATAATAACGAGAAACCTACAGGGCCACCGTCGGTACCGTACGGCATACTGGGAAACAAGCCAATAACACCACTCTCTGACAAGAGAGAGCCATACGATATCCGAAAGCAGTATTCACCACCTCGTACCACACAGAAGACCCATGACAACAAAGAGTCCCAGATAAACAGTATTGACAGCTCATCTACTAAGACCCCAGTCGTTCCTAAGCATTTGTTTCAGCTGGCCGATAGCCGATAGCCGATAGCTTGCCTTTCAACCTATCTAAATGCAGCAAATAGTTCATCCGTTTTCCCACGGCGACAACCAAATACATCACTTGCGTCGCATATTTAAGTACTGACCCATTCAACAGCCTGACTACGGTCTTACTTGGTACAATACACTCTACATAATAGTGACTAAATATTCATCCTTGCAAGAGGGTACCCACTCCCATAACCTTTTTTTCGTAATCTACTGGTACAATTTCGGGTTTTGCGCTATCTTTGAATCTCTCTAGAGCATCGCTCTTTGTATTGACGGGGTGCAGCTAAAATAAACGAATCGCTTGCTTTACTTTCTTCTTGTGTCATTCGCTAACAGCCCGGATTACAATTGGATATAACTTTACCCTACATGCAGTATCATTTTCCACGGACGGTAGATCACTTTTTTCCTCGTATTACGAATGGGCGCCATCTTTCATATCTATCTACGGGTGTTGCAAATGTTACCCTGGAATAACATACTGCTTATTCACTATGTTGCAGGAACATCTTAATTAGCGACGTTTGTTTGGCAGATTTTGTTGGAATAGACATTGTCTATCTCAGAGCTTTGCAGCCGTGCGATGTTTAGCTTTATTTGAAATTGTTTACGAGCGTTTTTGGCATTTTTTATTATGGTGGGTAACTTGGCTGCAGTTTGTAATGTGAGTCCATATCACCGTAACGCATAAGACATGCCTTCCATCCATGACCAAACTGGCTTCTTGTCTTTTGATCCGAAGATAACCAGGTTGCGTTGTAAATATCTTTGTGAGGTAATCTGGTTCCACTCACTTACACTAATCTGAAAGCCCTTACACAGTACTACTCATGATTTCTGAGAATTGCACGTAAAAGTAGACCCAAAAAAAAAGAACTTCTGCATCATTCGTTTTGCCAAGTTGGCTGCATTAATAATTCAATGTAGGTTTTTAGCACTTTTTCTATATTTAAACAAGGTTATAGAGCCCGATCGGTCAAAAACTACTCCCACCTCCCATAAAAACTCACCTTTTTTGGGGTCTGTCCCCGCGATTACAGCAGTAATTTAAGAGCAATCAAGCTGAAATATTGTACGCAAGTTTTGCTGCTCCAAATGGAGGTTGAGTTCTAAGATGAGCCCGATCGGTCAAAAACTACTACCACCTCCCATACAAACTTACCTTTTTGGGGGTCTGTCCCTGCGATTACAGCCGTAGTTTAAGGGCAATCAAGCTGCAATATTGTACGCAAGTTTTGCTGCCTCAAATGGAGGTTGAGTTCTAAGATGAGCCCGATCGGTCAAAAACTACTACCACCTCCCATACAAACTCCCCCTTTTTGGGGTCTATCCCTACGATTACAGCTGTAGTTTAAGAGCAATCAATTTTGTATGCAAGCTTTCCTACACTAAGCGGAGGTTGAGTATTAAAATGAGACTGATCGGTCAAAAACTACTCTCACCTCCCATACAAAATCCCTCTTTTTGGGAGTGTCCGTATGTCAGTCCCCGCGATTACAGTAGTAATTTAAGAGCAATCAAGCTGAAACATTGTATGAAAGCTTTTCTGCTCTACGCGGAGGTTGAGTATTAAAATGAGAACGATCGGTCAAAAATTACTCTCACCTCCCATACAAACTCTCCCTTTTTTGGGTTTGTACCTGCGATTGCAGCCGTATTTTAAGAGGTATATAGCTGACATTTTGTACGCAAGATTCAATATCTAAGCGGAGGCTACTTTCTAAGATAAGCAATGTCGGTCAAAAACTACTCCCACCTCCCATTCAAACTACCTTTTTTGGGGTGTCCGCGTAACTTCCCCGTTCGATTATAGCCGTAGGTTAGGAAATTTTGAGCTGATATTGTATATGCTAGCTTTAATCCTATAGTAGGAGCTTACATTGTAAGACGAGCAATATCGGACGAATACTTCTCCCACCTTCCAGACAATTTTCCCCCTTTTTGGGGGTGTCCGTCTGTATATCCCTATAGTTTATAAGCTTTCGGTTTAAAATTTGGTATGTAAGCTTGTGTCCAGAAGCAGAGGTTAATTTCTAAGATAGGCATGATCGGATTTAAACTACTCCCACATCCCACAAAACTTCCCGTTTTTGGGGAGTTACAAAATTCATAAAAATAAGCTCCAACTCACCAACTCATAAACTTATCGGTAAATCGAATAAAATCTATACAAATTTACTGACAAAATGGATGTGTGAAGCTAAAAGTAACGTCCACTTCTCACCAACTCGCCTGTTTTGTGGTACAAAGTATAATAAAATACAGTTGTAGTGCAAATAACCAGTTTTACCACCATTTTTACAAATGGTGAAGGGTATATGAGCTTCGGCATAGCCAAAGATAACCGCCTTACTAGTTTTATTTTAAAATGGAATATTTGATTTTCAATTGATTTTTGGAATTTCAATCGATTTTCTTTGAATTTCAATTGTAAATTCATATGAAATTTCGTCAACTTGTTAGTCTCTCACAAGTTACAGATTTTTGTACACAAATACGCAAGTAGTACAATGGCTTTGGTACGTATGAGTTATTTCTCAAAACTATATAAATAACACTCATACGCTCCCTTTGAACAATAACTTCATGTAAACTGCAATAGTTTACTTATGAGAAGCTTTTCCATACCTCATTCATGGGGTGTAAAGGGAAATTAAGTTAAAGTTTTTAAGTTTACTTATGAACTTTTCTCTTATTCCATTCTCTAAAACATTTGCATCGGCGCAAACATCTATTAATATTTCCAAAAACGTATACCCTAAGCTTTGTATGTAGTTTACTATTATTACTAAACATTAATTAAGCAAACAATTTGCATCAATCAATTTCTAAATTTCCTTAGCTAACTAAGTTTGTTTCGATAAGTTACAAAACTGTTAAAAATATAGAAAATTCAATGAATGAACAGCTTTAAACATTAACAAATGAATAAAAACCCCAAAAAAAAAAATGTATTTAATTTAAATTGGAACGCCACAATGTAAATATTTCCTATTAAAGTGTAAACAAAACACAACATGTATCGTTTATGCAACACTTGTATACTTTGCGAATTGTATTTATGTGAAGTCAACTACAAAATTTATTTCAATCCTTAACACCCACCCCCCAAAAACAATGTAAATAATTTGCACCCTTAGAGAATTGCCCATATGGAGGAAAAAAACTAAATTAAAAACAAACAGAAATAAAAAAAAAAAATTTAAAAAATTAATTTAGTAAATTATTTTGAAGTATGTATTTAGTAAATAAAATAAAAAAAGAAAATATATGAAAAACAAATGGCTATCAAAATCAAAATATATACTAGCAATGCAAGCGTATAAATTGATATTAATAAGAGTAAACACAACCGACGATATGCCATTCGTTTTGTACAAATAAATTATACAAGAAACCTCCAAATTAAAATATACTTTAATTGCTCAAAGCTTATACGAAAATTAACTATATTATAAATAATAAATAATAAAATACGAGTCGTGTATAAAGTTGAATAAATAAATTTATCAAGTAAGATATGTGCCAAAATTATAGAGCAACAGAAAAAAAAAAAATGAAATTCTTAAAATTTCTTTTTAATGATTCATGCAATTGTTCGTTCAAATTCACATGTTGTGTGTCAAAAGATATCAATTTTTTAAAATTCTTTTGACATGAGGCTATCAAGAAAAAAACGGCCCGACACCACTTTCAGTTGTATTTTTTATTCTGTGCACATTTAATAAATTCACCAAGGGCTTTTCATAGAAAGATTGATATTTTTTCGAAGTACCTGTTCATTACTTCTACGCTAGTGCTTGTGACGTTATGGATATGACGATTGGTATGTCTTTAATTGGATAACAAATTAAACGGAATTCATATGACATCTTTAATATTTTCAGAATTATTTTTCCATGCAAGTAACTTAAAGGATGTTCCTTGCCATTGAATAACAACCGCATCTAAGGAAAAATCGTAGTAATATTAAAGATTTTAAAAAAAAAAAATTAAATTCTTGTTTTTGGCCCCTTGCAATTAGGTTTGGTATCACATTTTAAAGCGTTAAGATGTGTTATCTAGAAAAGTTGTTGTGAATCTACTTTGACGGTATACAATTCTCCTATTTCAGGCGACACTGCCCGTGTGCAGGTGTGTTAGCGTAATATGAACTGGTTATGTAATGGAACATTTTAAATTGACGTTGCCATAAATAAAGACAATCGACATAGTGGTAAACATATCATTACAATTGGGCTGGGCTTGCCAACTGCCACCAGTATAATGGCAGTCAATAAAATGAGAAATAAGAGAAAAAGAAACCCCTAAAATGTTGACGACCACCGCAAACGTTTTAAGGACCATGATTTGAGAATATGCACTTAGAGTGTTAGAACTCTTTACCGACCAGGTGCCTCTATTCATCTGGCGGATGTCCTCGAAGAGTATAAGGCTGACATTACTGTTATACAGGAAATTCGGTGGACTGGATATGGATGCTCGCGGAAGAGGATGTGTGACGTGTACTACAGCTGTCACGCGGAAAAGCATGAGTTTGGTTGTGGATTTGTGGTCGGCAAAAGACTTCGACACCTGGTCTCTAGGTTTACTCCTGTAAGTGAACGAATCGCCACCATAAGACTAAAGGCAAAATTTTTCTACATCACGCTGATATGTGCTCATGCTCCGACGGAGGAGAAAAGTGACGAGGTCAAAGACGAATTCTACGCCCAACTTGAAGAAACATATGACCGTACCCGGGACATGATGTTAAAATCGTGCTGGGATATTTTAATGCCAAAATAGGCCGGGAGAATGTCTTTAGCCCCAATAGTCGGAAAATTTAGTCTGCATACTGACACATCGCCAAACGGAATCAGACTGATTGATTTCTCTGCAGCAAGGAACATGGCAATTAGCAGCACACGATTTGACCACAAAAACATTCACAAAGCAACGTTGATATCTCCCGCTCAACTAACGAGAAACCAAATTGATCACGTGGTAATCGATGGAAGGCACGCGTCACGTGTCTTAGACGTACGAGTGATCAGAGGTGCGAACATCAACTCGGATCACCAACTCACTGCAGTGAAGGTGCGTACTAGGCTAAGCAGAGGGAAAACCCTGCGTAATCAGGCACAGAAAAAGCTGGACATCGCTAAACCGCAGACCGCAGAGATAGCCAACGCCTATTCTGACCAACTCACTCAACTACTTCTTGATTGCCCACTCGATGGAAAGGACTGCGCGGTCCGTACTGGGGTATGTGAAGCCCTTTAACGATAATACCTGGTACGATGACCAATGCCGCGATGCCACCCGGGAACAAGATGCTGCATACAGGGCCAAACTGCAGCCAATGGCAACGCGAGCTGTTCATGAAAAGTATAGGGAGAAGAGGCGGGAGGCGACTCGACTCTTCAGGCGAAAAAAACGAGAGCTTAAGGAGCGGAATAATATGTGCATTGAAGAATACAGAAACAGAGGTGAAGCCCGAAAATTCTATCAGAAGATAAAAGGAAAGATACATAGAACAGGTCTTCCCTCCTGTAAAGACAAAGATGGTCATCTCGTTACTGACTCCGAGAGCGTACTGAGAATATATAAAGATCACTTCTGCAGCCTATCGATGTGTGAAAACTTGACGGAAGAAGACTGTGCACCAATCCGAGATGATAACATCGAGTGTCCACCTCCGAGCCAAGCTGAGATAACAACTGCCATATCCCTCCTAAAGAACAACAAGGCCGCTGGGGCTGATGGTCTTCCAGCTGAGTTGTTTAAGGCGGGTGGTGATGAGCTTGTTTTAAGCATGCAACAGCTCATACAGAACATTTGGCTTCAGGAGAGCATGCCAGAGGATTGGAATCTCAGTGTGCTATGTCCAATCTACAAAAAAGGTGACCGTAGTGAGTGTAAAAACTATCGTGGAATTAGCCTCTTACCGATTGCGTATAAGGTCCTGTCTAGCATACTGTGTGAACGTCTAAAGCCAATTGTGGAAAACCTGATTGGACCTTATCAGTGCGGCTTTAGACCAGGCAAATCCACGGCGGATCAGATATTTACACTACGGCAGATTCTTGAGAAAACCCATGAGAAGCAAATCGACACTTACCACCTTTTTGTCGATTACAAAGCTGCCTTCGATAGTCCCATCAGGCATCGACTATACGAAGCCATGTCTGAGTTCGGTATTCCTGCGAAGATAATTCGTCTCTGCCGATGTACCCTTTCGAACAACAAATCCTCTGTTCGGATTGGCAAGGATCTATCTGCGCCATTCGATACGATGACAGATCGTAGACAGGGTGATGATTTGTCATGCATACTGTTCAACATAGTGATGGAAAAGGTGTTAAAGAAAGCAGCGGTTAACATGTCTGTCACCATATTTAATAAGAGCCACATGATGCTCGCATATGCCGATGATATCGACATTATCGGTCGGACGATGCGAGATGTAACAGCTGTCTTCTCATCTTTTGAAAGGGGTCAGCGAAAATGAGTTTGGCAGTAAATGAGGACAAGATGAAGTTAATGGTATTATCGAACAAAGTGTCCACCAATTGGGGATGCAGCGTGAATATTAGAAACTATTTCTTTGAGCTAGTGGATGAATTTATCTACCTCGGATCCGCCATGAACAAAAACAACAGTGTCAGCCTCGAAATAAAACGGAGAATAGTGCTTGCTAACAGGTGTTTCTTTGGACTACGCGAGCACTTTATAAACACCACCCTATCTCGAACTACCAAAGTCCAGCTGTACCAGGTACTAATTTTACTGGTGCTGTTGTACGCTCCCGAATCTTGGGTGATTACACAGGCAGATGCAGCTCATCCGGCGGTGTTTGAGAGAAAAATACTCCGCAAAATATATGGACCCATTTGCGTAAACGGCGAGTTTAGGATTCGGATGAACCATGAGCTGTACGAGTTATACCACGACATTGATGTCGTCAAGCGAATCAAAGTGCAACGATTACGCTGGCTAGGCCATGTCGTGAGAATGGATGAGAAAACTCCAGGGCGAAAGTTATTGTATCAAGACCTCGAAGGGCGGCGCAAAAGAGGGAGACCGCGACTACGTTGGAAGGACCAGGTGGAGGAATCACTGACGCTGCTTGGTAGGACTGACTGGAGATGGTGCGCACAAGATCGAAGCGAATGGAAATCTTTAATCATTTCGGCCTCTGACTTAGGCACTAAGATATAAATATATATATATGTGTCAAGTTGTTTTAAAGGCTAATAATAATAAAACATATCATTGCACTAATATGTAAAACATATCATATATTTTCTCAAATTTCGTTGAATATTTTTGAGCTTGAAATTTAAATCATTAATATACCTTTTACCTACAGAATTAAGAGCGAACAAGTAAATGGGTTACTGGTGAAAACAAAAGATACTGCGGGAAGTATGTTATCCACAAGGAAATAACCCTCAAATAATAACTCCCGGTTACCTTGTCTGCAGCATCCGTTTTGCTCAGATAATACGCAAAATTCCAGTAATTGAGAGAGTCAATGTCAATAGGCACTCGCTATTTCGGGGTATGCATGCTTACTATATCAAGCTTTGTTAGCGTTTGGTTACGAAAATTTTTGGTGCATACGTTGCCTGAACTAAGTGGTGGTCGGAGTCTATAAATCGAAATTAAAAGCGTTTTTTGCTAAAATTGAGAGAGTTCTAGTAAATAGTAATGGCTATCTCGGTGGTGTGTAGTCTTACGATATCTAGCTTCTTTTGCATTTAGTTACGACTGTTTTTGGTACTGCTTAATCGCGGGCGTTACTTGGCTGCCACTAGGTGGTGATCCGAGTATATATTGGCAACTCGCATAATTAACACTTCCATCACGTTTGAGACATGCCGTTAATCAATTAACAAGTGATAAATTTGGTTTCTTGTCCTTTGATCAGAAAATATCAAAGTTGCCTTATGTGGTAATTTGGTTTCACTTACTGTCATGTTTCATGATTCCAACGTGAAACTAACCATATGAGTACCATAGATATAGATTGGATTTCTCGACTGCCAAGCCAATAGTATCTTTCCATTCTTCTTTTTGTATTTAAATCTCCCAGTTCTTGGTAAAAACGAAATTTTCCTTTACGTCCTATGAAAACTAATGCATTATTAAGAACTAGCTTTCCCGGCTCGCGTTGCTTTACCCGTGCTTATGAATACTAATGAATTTTCTTATGAATTTAACCAATACTGACTAAATTCAAACGCTTTGTAAGACGACGAACATCTCATTTATGTGACTGTAGGTTTATACCATTGGTCAGAGTGATTGTACCGCTTTAATCCCTAAAAGTATGAATTTCAAAAGATACATTCGTATCGCATAACTAAAATCCACTGTTACCCCCTCTAATTTCATAGGGAGCATGCCCAGATATGATTATAGCTTTTTTTACCCCTAAAAGCTCGAATTTCTAAAAATCCCATATGTTTTCTATATACATTTTCATACCTTAAAGTATTTGTCCTGGCCGATAGTTCCAGTTTTATCCCTTATCCTTATGTTTCCATGTAGCTATGATAGAGGCCCTACGGATAGAACCACACTGTAAAAATTTCATTGCAGATGGTCCATTTATTTCGCCGAGATAACGATTTTTTTAAACAGGCGTGGCACCGCCCTTTTACCATCAAGACGCAATCCTACTTGTACCAGTAAAATATGTAGCGAATCTCGTCTTCATACCTCTAATGACTCGTGCGATATGACCGAGTTAAATTTTGGTTTGTGTGGGCGGTGCCATGTCCCATTGTCTAACTATGTTTCCATGTAGCCTATGATAGAGGCCTTATGGAGAGTATCTCAAAAAAAAGATATAATTCTAATCGGAACATTTATTTGGCCCATTTAACTTAATATCCCTTTATACCCCATGAATGAGGTATGGGATATCTTCTAGCGTTGTTGTGAATATACACGCTTTTAATTTTTAGATTCACAACTAACAGCACCTACTAGTTTATCAACGAATGCGAACGTCACTGTTTAAGAAGCTTTTACTAGACATGCAGATTGACTCGACACTAATACTTCGAAGTAGTTAACGACGACATCGTGGGGGCCGGCAATGGAAAAAAGATTTTTTTTTTGTAACGATTTTCTAAAAAGTGGCGTGGCATCGCCCACTTTCCACAAACAACGTATTGTTTTTTACACGACCGATATACGTACCAAATCTCGACTTCGTACCTATAATTGTTTAAAAGATACTGTCACCCCCATTTTACTCACTTGCGTTCCGAACTTCCAAAAATGCCTTCTTAGTTCGCACTAACGTCATAAAAGATACAAGCCTTTTATTTATATAGATTATCGCGCATTTTATCTTTAGGGTCACACAACGACAACAACACGTCATTGTTGTTCTTGTATCGGATAAAGTCATTCAATTTTTTTACGGGAGTTCTAAGTTGAGGTCTAAGCCTAGAATTCTATTAGTCCTTAAATCCATTGGACTAAGTGAAGTAGTGTGGACTGGACAGTAAAATATGTGCTGAGAATCATGGTGACCCTGACCACATGCTGGGCATATATTAGGGATGGCACGGTCTATGTGGGAGCAGTAGGTGTTGAGCCTGCTGCTTTATCCGGAAATTTGTTGTTCTAAAAAACTCTTGTGTCCCGTGGCAGGTTTTTCGGTGGGCGGGACTATGGGCGGAGTACGACATTCATGCGGTACCCACTGTTTTGAAGGCGTCTCTATGAATGTCTTTCAAAGCTGCTGTATACGAAGTACTATCTAAGGCATCTTGCACCATAATTTCGTATGGTCTCCTCATATACACAAAGGTCCTTCCTGACGTGCCTTGGAGGAGCATCCACCTGCGTGATGTTACAGTAGTAATAACTCCTCCAGTGAAATCCCAGATGAAGCAGTTTAGTCAGCATGATGTTCATTGACTGAGAGGAACTTATGTAGGTGGTGTTGTTGCTGTTGTTGTTGTTGTAACAGCTGGACGAAGCAGCTGGGGCGATATTTCTTTATATCTATTTTTTGTTCAATTTATAGGCACTAGATCGGGCATGTAACCCGATTATCATACGATCATTGTTAGCAACTCTGTTTCATTCCTTTGTAGATAACAAGGTTTGTGTCAAGGGATTCTTAGATGTTGTTGTGAGTTTTAACCGCCAAATTCCTCCAAAGATGGCGCCAGCTAAACAACTTCCTTTTTTCTTGATCTTTGCGCTGTCTAGATTTTTGTAGTAGAAGCATCTAGGATGAGTTTTGTTGGCTGGAGAACTCGAAAGTATTTGATAAGTAATTTTTCATCGATGTTGATTTGGCAAGTGCCCCGTCAGGGAATTGAACCCGGCACCTTCGGATTGCTAGTCTACGTTGCTTCCACTGAGCTATCGAAGGCCAGAGTTGTGGCTCAGAGTTTATTGGTGGTGGTGCTCAGAGTTTATTTGCATACATCCAGTTACAGTCCATAGGGTAGCATGTTGGAAGCTTTGCATATTTGTCCACTAGTTATCACTCATCGAAAGATATAACAATGTAGCAGCATAATAAACCACTGACTGGCCAATTGTTTTGCAGGTAACCAACAAGTCTCTTTGTCCACACCCCAGGTGTTGCCGGCTTGAGCTTTGAGGACCTTAAAAATCTGGCCGTAATTGCAGTAGCATGATTTGAGGAGGTAAACAGACATTCAAATGTGACCGTCAACATTTTTGGATGGTTCACAGTCGGTTTTAGGATATCATCGCCTTCGACGCCTATATTAAAAACTAAAGAGTGTTGCTGAAGATATTGTGTATTTCTCTTACATAACCTTTCACTATATCGCATAGCTTGTCAACGTTTTGGCCCGTCGCCATAATGGTGCAGTCGTCCGCACACGATATCACTTGTGTTTAGAAAGGTAAACGCGAAAAAGTATAGGGGTAGGAGAGCGCCCTAGTTTACGCCTATGAGATTTTGAACACATGTCAAACTTGAACACAGCAACAACCTAACTTTGAAAAAAAAAGCTTAAATTCCTTTACACTCCATGAATGAGGTATGGGATGGCTTCTTGTGTTGTTATGAATTAACACGCATTCTATTTTAGATTTACAACAAACGGCACCTACTTGTTTGTCGACGAATGCGAACGTCACTGTTTGAGAAACTATACTAGACATGCCGTTTGACTCGACACTATACTGCGAAATTGCTGTCCACAACATGGAGGGGGCCGGCAATAAAAGAAAAAATGTAGATAACTGGAGCCGGGAATCGAACCACGGCTCACCCGCATGGTAGTTGCGTGTTCTAACCACTATACCACGGCCGGTCCCACACAGCAACACACAGCGCTGTTGAATAATTAATGAACATGTTGTAGTTTCCCAACAATCGTGCTCTCGTGCTCCTCCAAATATGCTTGAACATATTTTTCTGTCTTTACAAGTGTGTCTTGTCGTTGTGCTGAGCGTGAGAACGGACGTCATACTTATAGGCTTTTGTATAGTGTTAGGTTTGTTGGAGAGAACCTTAACTTTGATTTTAACCTTCATCTTGGTTTTCTGACAACAAGGCATGAGTCGCTTTATCCCTTATTGCATAAGAGAAGCCTGTCCGATCACGCTTTATGCACGAGTGGAAAACTTTCTGAAGACTGCATAGTTGCCCTATTTTATAATTGTTCTTTATATGATGATATAAGAGATCTTCAGGGATTTGCGATATCTAGAGTTGGCAATGAGTGGGATGTTTGTGAGATGCTCTAAATTAAGTAGAGTAATGAGCATAGAGCTATTTCGATATAGCCGAAGAAACGGATCTGCCGATTTGACTAGGCAGGTCATTATGGGGTGTCGGAGTTTGCAAGGTGGTTGTATTAGGCCGGTCCCACAATATTGGCCTGCCTTATCACGGTTGCCCAATGCCCGTTGCTGGGCACCAGTTGCAAAGGGTTAAAACTAGAAATAGTTCGACTAAGAGGCCGTGGGCGACATGATGATACACAAGTGTAAGGTGTGTTTCCTTATTCATCTGTGATCAATAAGATGATTTCACTCGGGTTCAGACGGGCCTAGCCTTGCAAATATATACATGGTTGCCGTCTGTAGTAACGATCATTCCACATCCTTGGATTTTTGAAGTGAAGTACTCGCTAGTATCTAAACGTTTTAGTCTGCTCTCTTTTTAGGAAGGGCAAATAATCCTGTATAGTACGATTCATGATATCAGCTTCACTGCGTTATTCCCACCAGTAAGTTTGCATGCCCCGGTACTTGTTCCCGTCTGATCGGTGGTGTATGCCCCCTAGTAGTAGGAGCATTATGCAAGCTCAAATGTGGAGTTGCATTGCAGCCGGGTGCTAAATTCTCACAGAGAAGCAGTCGTGTAAGGATAGGTCTCACCTTGGCCAAAAGGAGGTATGGGACAGTCATACCTAATTTGGTATCTTCCAGCTGGAAGATAAAACTGATAATTGCGACAGCTTACTCCCACAATTCCTGACTCCTATTCCTAGATAGCTAAAGCTTGCTTGATCTATACCTGTGGTTCGCTGGAAATTGCTCTGTTATATACCCAGTGTGTTAAGCACACTATGGGTAAGGCATTCACGGCAAGTCTCATGTAAAACTCTCGTGGACTCTGTCTATACTTGTGTCTGTTTTTGTGTTGCGAATGCGAACCGAGCGTGCGTTTTGTTCCTTTCATAGCACTTAATCATAAACTGACAGCTGTGAATCAAACAAAACTTTGGAGTATGTGTTGAAAAAAAAAAAACGAATCGGATGCCTGATACTGTCTATAATATAGACGAATCTGAACATCACCTGTTTGCAAGACTTTTTTACTGCCAACTAACTGTCGACAACATCAAGACTGCCTCCGATGAAAGAAATGTGGATGACTTAAATAGGAATCGAATTCTGTACCTCACACATGATATTCGAGTGTTATAACCACTTAAACCAATACCAATGAACACAATTCGTGTAATTTTTGCACATTGTAAATTATTATTGTTATACAAACTTAGTAGATACTTAAAATGAGAGAGCTAACCCCTTTCTATTCTAAAATTCCCATAAAAAATTACTGATTTCTACTTCGTGTATGTACCCCACACATAATAACATGGAAAACCACAAAGTTGCCAATAGTTAATAACCGTCTAAAGAATTATGAAAAAATCTCTTTATTTCATTTAGATCAACAATTCAAAATATGAGCGAAATAAGCTATGAAGGTACTCTGAAATTTATGCAATTTTGTCCGATGGACAAATGCGTAGACAAGAGTTTGTGTGGATTATGCTGACGTGTGGTCTTCGTTGATGCTATTTTCGCACCGGTGTGTTTGGGTTCTCGATTCTTTCATTGACCTTTAACACTTAAGGTTTGTAATGATTGGTGGAGAACTTACAGCAAAGGGTAATGATGATAGTTTAGTAAATATCGAAAAGCTATCCGCTCTGCCAGCTGCCCCATAATCCAATTCACCTAACACTTGTAAAACAAACTCAATTGGTAATAATTACCAATACTGAATGATCTTCAACCGAACTATAAAGTAATCATTAAATTATATTTTTTTGTAAGCCAATATATGTGTCCCAATTTTTCTAATGAACCTAGTTTGCCCACATAGGAAATGTTGTGGCCTGACCTCTTTCGAGTTTTTAACACATAAACAGATGGGCAAATCAACGACAGCTGTTACTTGTTATTCTAAATGCTGCGACACACATTTTATGACACGGGGCATAAACAAAAAGTACTTCACCCAGCAGTATGTTTATTCTGTAGTCCTTAAACAGAAGATCCTGCTGCAATATTTTTGTATATGTAAAGGGACATATATTTTTGAAATGTAATAAGACTGCCATTTTTCGCAAATTACATATTTTCACCAGAGTATGTGACGTCATTTCACTTAATGTGCAAAATATCTTCTCACTGAAATATGTTCTATGTAAAAATTAGTATCCAACTACATACTATACAAAAAAAAAACGTTTTACAATTTCACATTTTTACATAATTTCATAATTCTTTTTTTAATGTTGTTGCTATTAACTCGAATCAAAACTCATGATAAATATCTTCAATCACCTACTTAATAAATAAAACCTAAAAAAAAAACAGAAAAAAACCAAAACCAAACCCAAACAAAAACAAAAACATATATATATATATACTACTATACATATACATTTATCGTTAGAAATTATATGTTGAAAAGAAATAGAGTTAATTAAACTAGATTAACAAATGAAATGAATAAAATTAATTGAAAACATTAAAATTAACTTTAAATGTCTAAATTAATACAAATACAAAACAAACAAATATAAAAAAACAAACATGTTGTTAATTGCCGGAAACACAAACAGAAAATTTCCTCCAATCTAGATTATACATAAATAAATATAATAAATATAATAAATATATATATATATATATAATGATAAATAAATATTAATAAATAACAGGCAAACTAACTAAGTATATACGATTACTAAATGAAAATGGCATTCAAAATGGCTCCAAAAACCAAATCGAACAAATTCAAATCTCGTGTTATAAATAATCATAACTACACATACGTACATACATACATACGTACATAAAAATGCTGCTGCATTACAATACATACTTACCCACACACACACACACGCACACACAGAAACTGACATTGAGATCCGCTCTCTTCTATAGAGATACACTCACCTAACAGAGAAAAAAAAACAACAAAACAAAACAAAAACATATACATTAGTACTAAATTATATTCGTCGTAAAAGCGAAAAGATGAAAAAAAAGTATTATTAAAATTAATTGATTATAAATTGTAAATAATATTTGTATTGTATTATAACAAAAGAGAAACAAACGAAAAACCAAAACCAACAAAAAAAATACAAAAAACTAAATACTAAATATATTATTATTAAATAAATTACCAAAGTGGAAAAGGAAAACAAATAAAAAAATATAAATAATTAAAACAATTGTAAAGTGCATTTTAAATAATGAGAAATAAAGCAAATGAGGAATATGTGTAGGGGATGGTGGACAAATGGGAAATTCGAAATGTGAGTGTTAGGCAATTGTGTTTGCTGTATTTAATCACGTTAAGGTAAGTGATACTTAATAAGCCAGCCCACATTGTGGACGGATATTTCGTTCGATATTTATGTCATACTAGCTTTTCCGGCTCGCGTTGCTTCACCCGTACTGACAATGAATCTTCCTACGCATTTAAGCAATACAGGTAGAATGCAAACTCTTCATAAGACGATGGAACACTCCATTTATGTTATTGCAGCTTTATCCCATTAGTCTGAGTTATTGTACCGATTTAGTCCATTTTATTCCCTAAAGATTTTTGACAACATAAACTTATTGTGAACCTACTTATATATAGTGATGGGACAAGGGTAAATACCCAAATGGTAAATTGGGTATTTAAAGATAAATACCCAGGTATTTATCCAAGCACCTGGGTATTAACACAAAATATGAGTATAAATCAGAATAAAAAAAAATTAAAATAAATTAAGAGAATTTAATTTTTTATTATTTTATTATTTACTAGTGGGCCCGGCAATGCGTATACCAGTATTGGAATCTATGATGAATTCTAAAAAAATTTACTTAGAAACTTTATGTCTAAAATCAATTCCTAGTTCGTGCTGAGAAGCATGAAGATTTCAGGTGGCAATATTTTTTTAGTGAATGAGCAATTTCGGTTTGTGCTCATTTAAAAACAAAAAAAATCTCTATCTAAAATCTTCATGCTTCCCAGCGTGAGCTAGGAATTGATTTTAGACACAAAGTTTATTGGTGAAATTTTCTAACAATTCATCGTAGATTCCGATTTTGGTTACGATTTTTTGCGAATAAAAGAATTGGCCCACCTTACTGTTCATATCTCTAGGCGAACTGCAATATACTGTGGAATTTTTACAGTTATAACCGGCCGTGGCATAGTGGTTAGAACACGCGACTACCATGCGGGAGAAAAAAAAAAAATATTCATTCATTGTCGGCTCCCCTCGAATGTTGCTGACAGCAACTTCGCAGTATTAAGTGTCGAGTCAATCGGCGTGTCTAGTAAGAGCTTCTCAAACAGTGACGTTCGCATTCGTCGATAAACAAGTAGGTGCCGTTAGTTGTGAATCTAAAAATAGAATGCGTGTTATTTCACAACAATGCGAGAAGCTATCCCATACCTCATTCATGGGGTGCAAAGGGAAATTAAGTTTTATTTTTTTTGAACTGTTTATTTTAAAAGGGGTGTGGCACAGCCCACTTCCACCCTTACGGTAATTCATACTGCAACAACATCATATGTAACATCTTCATACCTCTGATAGTTCATGAGATATAGCCCTTTTAATTTTCAAGTTGTATGGGCGGTGCCACGACCCTTTATCCAATCACAATCTAGTATAGCCACGGACTATCAACAGGTCATCAGTACCACTTTGTCAGATTTTCGTATCAATCGGTCTATTGGAAAAGCCGTTAGAGCGATTTTTGACAGGGGGCGTGGCACCCCCCACTTCCACCCTGGCTGTAATTAATACTGCTCCAACAACATATATACCAAATCTCATCTTCACACCTCTGATAGTTCATGCGATATAGCCCTTTTGATTTTCAAGTTGTATGGGCGGTGCCACGCCCCTTTATCCAATCACAACCTATTATAGCCAGTGACTATCAACAGGTCAGAAGGACCACTTAGTAAAATTTTCGTATCAATCGGTCTATTAGAAAAGTCGTTAGAGCGATTTATGAAAAGAGGGTGTGGCACCGCCCACTTCCACCTTGACTGTTGTTAATACTGCTCCAACAACATATATACCAAATCTCATCTTTATACCTCTGATAGTTCATGAGATATAACCCTTTTGATTTTCAAGTTGTGTGGGCGGTGCCACGCCCCTTTGTCCAATTGGACCGAATTGTAAATCTAAACCACCCGGGCGCCACCCAAACGCATACAAATAAAATTATGCAAATAGGTCCAGCCGTTTAGGAGGAGTTCAGTCACAACACACGTACAGTAGAATTTTATATATATAGAGTATCGGCTCTCGAGCCAAGAGCCCAAATAAAGAGCTGCCAATTGCCCAAAAAAGAGCCAGCTCGAGAGACCAATTGAAATTTTGTGGCTCTTGGATCGCGAGCTAACTACCAAAGCTACGTACCAAAAGTACTTTTTTTATGCCAAAAAGTACTTTCATTGGCCAAAAAAAAAACCTTTCTGTTGCACAAAGTACTTTTTTGTACCAGAGTACTTTTTTGTACCAAAAGTACTTTTAATGTACTTTTCGGCACAAAGTACTTTTTTTGTACCAGAGTACTTTTTGTACCAAAAGTACTTTTAATGTACTTTTCCGCACAAAGCACTTTTTTTCGTACCGGAATAATTTTTTGTACCAAAAAATACTTCTTGTCATATAAAAGTACTTTGGTATAAAAAAAGTACTTTGTGCCGAAAAGTACATAAAAAGTACTTTTGGCACAAAAAAGTACTCTGGTACAAAAAAAGTACTTTGTGTTAAAGTACTTTTGGTACAAAAAAGTACTCTGGTACAAAAAAAGTACTTTATGCAGCAAAAAGTGTTTTTGGGCTAATATAAGTACTTTTTGGCCTAAAAAAAAGTACTTTGTGCCGAAAAGTACATTGAAAGTACTCAGAAACCAAATTTAATTGAAAGAACTTAATTGTTGAGGGAAATATTTAGAAAAGAATTTTACCATATACGGGAGGGGCGTGGTTCGTATGGGAGGTGGCTGTGGTTTTAGTCTGACCAAGCTCACTTTTGGTATAATAACTAAGAATGGTATGTTATGCTCAGCAACTTAATTTCATTGAAACAATTTTATCTTTGACTTGAATATCTAAAAAAAAACTTGTTAGTATATACATATGGGAGGGGCGTGGTTCTCAACCGGTTTTTGTGAAACTTCAGAAATTTCCTAATTTCACCAAAAACAGTGGTTGTAAAAAATTTTGAAGACGTTACACTGTGCGCCCCTTTTAAAAGAAACCGTTATAACAGCCATAATAATAGTTTGATAGTCCTGAAAATTGTATAGTGTAGTTATATAGAGATATAACCAGGCTATTTGGAATCAAGTTGGCAAAAAGAGACGAGGCGCCGCCCACACACACGAAACTAAAATAGCGGCTGGAGCCGATGGTCTGCTGCTGAATTATTTAAGGCAGGTGGGGAGGAATTAATTTGGAGCATGCATCAGCTCATGGAGAACATCTGGCTGGAGGAAAGCATGCACGGGGATTGGTTTCTGAGTCTGTTATGTCCCATTAACAAAAAAGGAGATCGTGTAAGAACTACCGTGGAATAAGCCTATTACCAATTGCGTACAAGGTCCTTACGAGCATATTGTGTGAATGTCTAAACCCAATTGTAGAAAAACTAATTGCACCTTATCAGTGCGGCTTTAGACCTGGTAAACCTACAACGGATCAAAAACGACAAATCCTAAAAAAAAATTCATGAAAAGCAGACCGACAACTACCACCTCTTTGTTGACTACAAAGCTGCCTTCGACTCTCCTATAAGGAATAGGCTATATGAGGCCATATCTGAGTTTGGTATTCCTGCAAAGCTAATTCGACTTTGCAGATGTTCCTTGGAAAACACTAAAACCTCGGTTAAGATTGGTTAGCAAAACTCTGAACCATTCAATAAAGGAAAGAGGTCTCAGGCAGGGTGATCGCTTGTCCTGTACACTATTTACGATATTTATGGAGACGGTGATGAGAAAGGCCTGTGTCAAAATGTCTAGCACCATATTCGACTAGAGCCACATGCCACTAGCCTATGCCGATGATATAGACATAGTTGGCTGAAATCTGCGGGATGTTACTACAGTTTTCTCACCACTATAAAAGGAGTCAGCAAAAATGGGTTAAGCGGACAACGAGGAAAAAACTAAAATAATGATTTCAACGAACAAAGTGTCCTCTCGATGGGGACTCATCTTGAGGTAGAAGATGAGTTTACCTACCTCGGATCTTCCGTCAATAAGAAAAATAATGTCAGCCAAAAAATTAAGCAGAGAATAGTGCTCGCCAATAGATGTTTTTGCGGACTTCGGTAGCACTTTAGTAACACCAACATATCTCGAGATACTAAGAAACAGCTGCACCAGGTGTTAATTTTGCCCGTTCTGTTATATGAAACATATATATATGAGTCGAAGGCGAGTTTCGCCATCGGAAGAACCATGAGCTGCATGAGCTTTACCATGACATCCATGTAGCTAAAAGAGTCAGAATCCAACGACTACGATGGCTGGGAAATGTTGCAAGGATGGATGTAAATGCTCCAGCGAAGATGGTATTTGAAGGCAGACCCAAACTTCGTTAGAAGGACCAAGTGGTTGGCAACGTGCCACCATCTGGTAGAACTAACTGGAGAACGCACGAAGAGTGTAGAAATTTGTAATGGTAATAATTATATATAATTAAGTAAGTATATATTTGCACTTGTATAGAAGTTTTAAAACTTTGTGTGAGTTTTTTTTTTGTCTATATTGATGGTTGAGCGAGCTATTTGCTCTCACGTCCTGTACTGGCTATGAAAAAACGAAAAAGAAAATGTAATGAACGACATCCCCTAATTTTGACGACCCCTGCAAACATTGTTAGCGCCATAATTTAAGTATATGTACCTGGAACGTCCGGAATCTATACAGAGAAGATGCCACTATCCGACTGACGGATGTCCTCAAACAAGACAAAACTGACATCACCGCCAGCCATGAGATGAGATGGGCAGGACAGGACATTACAGCTGCCATGCGGAAAAGCACAAACATAGATGTGAATTTTTAATTGACCAGAAACTCAGAAACTCTCGCGGTTTTTTAACCATAATCCGCATAAAGGCAAAATATTTCTACATCACACTAATTTGTGTCCATGCCGCGACGAAAGATAAAGACGATCATATTAAAAATACATTCTACGACCGCTGTCCTGGCCAAGACACTAAAATTATCCTGAGAGATGGAAAAATAAGAAGAAAAGATGTTCTTGATTCATCGATCGGTAAATTCATCCTACATATCAGACAATGCGTTTAGGTTGGTTAGCTTCGCAGCGGCAAGGAATGAGGTAGTGAATAGAACCAGATTTTACCATAAAGATATGCACTAGGCAACTTGGTTGTCCTCCAATCAAAACACCAAAAATCAATTTGAGCATGTGCTAATCGTTGGAAGGCAAGCATCTAGTGTCATAGATGTGTGCTTGATTCGCGGTGCTAACATTAGCTTGGGTCATTACCTGATGGCAGCTCAGGTGTGCACAAGACTTAGCAGAGCGAAAAACGCACGTAACCAATCACAGAGTAACGTTACAGCCAAATGTAACCTGGACTGTTAGGGAATGGCACAAGGAGACAGTAAAACAGGCAATGCCAGCTGTTTTAGCAAACTAAACGTCATATGAAGGATCGAGGATATAAATAGGTACAGGTATAGATGAGAAGCCCGAAATTTCAACCAGAAAGTAAAGCCCAAAGATTACGGTACTGGGATCCCTTTCTGTAAGGACAAGGATGGAAATCTGGTTACAGATACCAAGATTGCCCTGCATATACGGATGGAACACTTCCACCAGGCAACCCACGCAGAACTATTCAAGTTCTGTAGCGATGATTGAAATGTAAGCGTATTATGTTCTGTGCTGAGTAGAGGTGATTCACGCCGAGGGTTTAGCCTTTTACACATCGCAAATAAGGTATTGTCGAGTGTGCTATATAAAATACTAAAACCAGTGTTATCCAACCTTAAAGGGCCTTATCAGAGTGGCTTCAGATCTGGTAAATCAACCACTGACCAAATATTTAGACTTCAGCAAATCCTGAAAAAGATCCAAGAGAAACAGATCGAGACGTATTAACTTTTCAACGACTATAAAGCTGCCTTTTAAAGCAGAAAGTACTCAAAGCCATTGCTGAGGTTCATATTCCTGAGAACCTGATACGACTTTGCGGAATGATGCTAACTGACACGAAATCTTTAGTGAAGATTGTCAATGACTTTACTGAACCATTTTATACCAGACGAGGCCTAAGACAAAGCGACAGTCTATCGTGTGATCTCTTCAATATAGCGAAAGAGATGATACTGAGCCAAGCTGGAGAAAACACGAGTATCACCATATTTAACAAAAGCCACATGTTACTTGCGTACGCTGATAAAGTATACATTATCAGCCGAACACTGCGGTATGCGACTGCAGCCTTCTCAGGTATACAGAAGGAATCAGCACAAATGGATCTAACAGTGAATGAGGGCAAAACAAAGTTGAAAGTTTCAACGAACAAAGAATTTACTCGACGATGGTACTTTGTGTGAACGTTGACAACTATAATTTGTAAGTGTTAGCTTTGTCGTCAATACAGCAAACAACGTCAGCCTGGAACATATAAATGCTGTTTATTACTCGATGCTATTGCGCACTAAGCAATCGATTTAATACGGACCCCTCTTTCGACGAAAGAAAATACTTATACCAGATACTGGTTCTACCTGTTTTGATGTGTGATTCAGAATCCTGGAATATGACTCAAGCGGATGAATCGGTTCTGTCAGTAATCGCAAGCGAAATACTCCGTAAAATATGTATATGGACTCATCAACCGTATATGGACTCATTAACCGACACTATCGACGTCGTTCATAATTCATGAACTATACGAGCTATTTACCGAGACTGACTGGATCAAACGATATCATAGTACAGCGGTTGTGTTTTCTAAGACATTTGAGAATCTTTCACTAGACAAACTGATTTTCACGACACTATACTGCGAAGTTGCTGTCGACAACATTGTGGGGGCGCCGCTGAAAAAAATGTAAAGGACTGAGACAGGAATCGATCTCTGCATTTTCCGAGTGATAGTCGAGTGTTCTAACCATCATGTTACGGACGACCCCGAGGCATTCGAGTTTGCTCGAGTATGTCTATGTCGAAATATAGTCAACATACTAAAACTTTATGTTAGAAAAAAACTGTTAAAGAAAGTTTACTTATAAAATAAATTTATATGTATTACTTTTTCCGATCTAAGATAAAAATAATACATAAAAAACAGTGGTCAGACCTTCTGGGAAAAATTGTATTCATATTGTATATTGCTACTAGTGGTCCCGGCAATGCTTGGCTATTGCATATTAACTTGTAATATATTCACATTTAGGTCTACAAAGTACTTTGAAAACGGTACTTAAGCTCGACAATAATTTGTTGAGTTTATTAACTTATGTAACTAATTTCAAGTAACTCCTTAACATGAAAGTTAAATTCTAACTATCAGAGGCCCTATGACGATAGTAAAAAGTTCATCATCAAAGTCATATGTATAGTTCCGACATGAAGATTAAGTTTTGCCTGTAAGTAGGGCGAAAAAACACTTCTTTCACAAATCGAAAACAGATCAAAATTCAATTTTTATTTTTATCTGTAGTAGCGGGAACCGTCTGTTTATTAATTATCTCTTTGGGCGAAAAAAACACATTCGTCATGCCTTCTCCTCCTATTGACCGCAAATGAAAATTTCTTTTGAAGCTTCATGCCTTTAGGCCGAAAACTATCTTTGTATTGAACTCGTATTACCATTTTTTGAGATAATTCGGTCAACAACGTTTGGCTTAACAACGTTTAAAAGGGGTATGGCACAGTCGACTTCCACCCTTACTGAAATTAATACTGCAACAATAACATATGTAACAAATCACATCTTCATAGCTCTTATAGTTCATAAGATATAGCCTTTTTTACTTTCAAGTTTGTGGGCGGTACCACGCTCCTTTATCCAATCACAACTAAGTACACCCTAACAGCAGGTCATCAGTACCAGTTTCTTAAATTATCTGATAAATCAGTCTATTACAAAAGCCGTCAGTGCGATTTTTTAAAAAAGGGGCGTGGCACCGCCTTCTTCCTCCCTGGCTGTAATTAAAACTTCTCTAACAATATATATACCACATTTCATCTTGATACCTCTGATAGTTCATGAGATATAACCTTTTTTACTTTCAAGTTGTATGGGCGGTGCCACGCCCCTTTATCCAATCACAACCAAATATAGCCAGGGACTATCAACAGGTCAACAGAACCACATGGTAAAATTTTCGTATCAATCTGTCTATTGGAAAAGCCTGCAGAGCGATTTTTGAAAAGGGGGCGTGGCACCACCACTTCCATCCTGGCTGTAATTAACACTGCTCCAACAACATATATACGAAATCTCATCTTCATACCTCTGATAGCTCATGGGATATAGCCGTTTTGATTTTCAAGTTGTATGGGCGGTCCCACGCCCCTTTATCCAATCACAGCCTATTATAGCCAGGGGCTATCAACAGGTCAACAGTACCACTTGGTAAAATTTTCGTATCAATCGGTTTATTAGAAAAACCGTTAGAGCGATTTTTGAAAAGGGGGCGTGGCACCGCCTACTTCCATCCTGGCTGTAATTAATACTGCTCCAACAACATATATATCAAATCTCAATACCTCTGATAGTTCATGAAATATAGCCCTTTTGATTTTCAAGTTGTATGGGAGGTACCACGCCTCTTTGTCCAATCGGAACGAATTGTAAATCTAAACCACCCAGGGCGCCACCCAAACGCATACAAAAAAATGTATGCAAATCGGTCCAGCCGTTTAGGAGGAGTTCAGTCACAACACACGTACAGTAGAATTTTATATATATAGATTTATGTGCAATAAACTTTCATTCCAAAAACTGGATGATTATATGTTTTTGTTCGCCAATATAATTCCGTACGGTTTAAAATAATTTGCCCATCATGTTCCGCACTTTGAAGTTATGCAACAATATATTTGTTGAAAATAACTACACATGCATCATTCATATAAAAACAAGTAACAGAGAATAAAACGTCAGATATAAAAATGTCTTTATAAGTTATACTGTCTCAAAACCAATAATTTTTCTATAGATTGGCAGTCAACAAAAAACAAAAACGATAAAAAGTTTTATTGTTCAAATTGGAAAAATAATTTAATTTTTTAAATAAAAATTGGATGCCAAATACAAAATTGATATAAGCAAACTCTTTAATTAACTCTTTAATTGTGCTCAATAA
The DNA here is from genome assembly GCA_964034835.1 of Muscina levida. Taxonomy (NCBI): domain Eukaryota; kingdom Metazoa; phylum Arthropoda; class Insecta; order Diptera; family Muscidae; genus Muscina; species Muscina levida. The sequence goes on from OZ035882.1 coordinate 48,098,251, forward strand.
ATAATCATAATGACTGCTGCAATGTTACGAAAGTCGTCGGGTCACTCTTACCTATCCACTAGAGGCGTCAACTTTTTGGAAGCTGCTGTCAAAACCTTTTTCAGCTACGCCAATGAAATCGCCCATCCCATAAATCGCAAGCCGCCTAACGTTTCCCCCAAAGAAGCCGTCAAATGTATTAAAAGTGGTGATGTCGTTTTCTGCCAAGGAGCAGCTGCCACGCCCAATGTCCTGATCAAGGCCATGGTTGATCATGCCAAGGAAAACAACCTAGAGGGCATTACCGTCTGCCATATGCATACAGAGGGCCCCGCTAGTTATTGTGACCCCGAAAATGTGGATAGATTCCGTTCGAATTCCTTTTTTATGGGCGGCAATGCCCGCAAAGCTGTTGCCGAGGGGCGTGGCGATAATTTTTCAATATTCCTCCACGAAATTCCCAAGTTGTTTTACAAAAAAATCATTCAGCCCGATGTGTGTTTTATCCATGTCTCACCTCCCGATCGTCATGGCTTCTCCTCGTTAGGCACTAGTGTCGACTGTGTCCGGGCAGCTCTTTTGAATTCCAAGAAAATTGTGGCCCAAGTCAACAAACAAATGCCTAGGACGTACGGGGATGCATGTATACATTCATCGCACTTTGATTTTATGACCGAAATTGATGTTAAGCTGCCGCAACATGGCAAAACACCGGGCGAAGTTGAGAAGAAGATTGGAAAATTTGTAGCTGAGAATTTAGTGTGTGATGGCGCTACCTTACAGATGGGCATAGGTGTCATACCCGATGCCGTTTTAGATGCTTTGCATAACCACAAAGATTTGGGCATACATTCGGAAATGTTTGCCAACGGAGTTGTGGATTTGGTGAAAGCTGGAGCTGTGACCAACCGCTATAAAAACATGCACCAAGGACGCATTGTGGGCTCTTTTTTAATTGGTAACGAGGCGTTGTATGATTTTGTCGATGACAACACCTCTATCGAAATGTTAGCCATTGATTATGTTAACAGCGTCAGTGTCATTAAGACCTTACCCCGCATGACGGCTATTAATTCGGCCATAGAAATCGATCTAACTGGACAAGTTTGTTCGGACTCAATAGGCACACGTTTCTTTTCGGGATTTGGTGGTCAGGTGGATTTCATAAGAGGTGCTGCCGAGGGTATCGACGGCAAAGGTATGCCAATTATTGCTATGCCCTCGGTAACTAACAAGGGAGAGAGTAAAATTGTGCCAACGCTGAAAGTGGGTGCCGGCGTTGTAACCTCACGGGCTCATGTTCACTATGTCGTCACAGAACATGGCATTGCATCGTTGTTTGGCAAAAATATGCGCCAGAGAGCCTATGAGCTGATACAAGTGGCTCATCCAAATCATCGTGAGAAGTTGGATAAAGCAGCACGGGAACGCTTGAGAGTGGTGCCGTCCAAGTGTTAGAGTCTTTGAGATGGAGTAAATGAGATGTATAATAAATAAAATTATATTTAATAAAATAAAACTTTGTTAAGAATGTTTTGGCCGAATATGTGCTCAATGTTATTAAATACCTATCAAGGAAATGTGTGAAAAAGGATAATGTAACAAAAATATCAGCAGGCACTACAAAAGTGTGACGAAAGTCTTCCGTACATTTAGGCCACCTACACATACAGCTCTAGCGCTAACTACACAATTATGACCTTTTACCTTTAACCTCCAATAATAAACTCGCCCTCCAGTTACCTTTGAATATCACCAACCAACCCAATCTTCATACACAGTTTTAATTACTTTAAGAGCAATAAAGGGCGCGTGGAAACAACTTCAACCATGCCATCGGCCACCCTATAATCTTCATTTGCCATTGAATACAAATAGTTCTTCAATTACCTGAATGGCAAACAACGATCACACGACGACCATAAACGTTCGGCAATAAACGCGACTGCCACCAATGACACATTCGACATGACCGGCGAATAAGCACGGCGACCAACACCCAACAAAACGCATTCAGGAAACGACATCACAAGGAAAAGTGTTAATCGATGCAGTGTGATGCGATGTTATACTCATTACATCGAAAGCTCTACTTACTTAAATGATCGAGCATTTATCTTGGTAATGTGGTCGGTTGCTATCGCAGCAAAGATTATTGCTAAATTGCTCTGTACCCGATCTTACATGCCCTTCTTAAGGCAATAATTTATCGAAAGAAATATTCGATTGTTTATTCGGACTTCGGTCTGTTGAACTAACTTTTGTTGGTTTAACCCTGTTGAATCGGACTGTTAAATCGGAATTCGGATTGTAATATCGGATTTCGGTTTGTTGAATAGGACTTCGGTCTGTTAAAACGGACTTCTGTTAATTCGGACTTTGGTCTGTTGAATCGGACTTCGGTCTGATAAATCGGATTTCGGTGTGTTAAATCGGACTTCGGTCTGTTAAAACGAACTTCTGTTAATTCGGACTTTGGTCTGTTGAATCGGACTTCGGTCTGACAAATCGAATTTCGGTCTGTTAAATCGGACTTCGGCCTGTTGAATCGGACTTCGGTCTGTTGAAAAGGACTTAGGCCTATTGAATCGGACTTCGATCTGTTAAATCGGACTTCGGTCTGTTGAATCGGGGTTCGATCCGCTGAATCGGACTTTAGTCTGTTGAACTCTAATTTTAATTCGACTACGGTACGTTGAATTGGATTCCGGTCTGTTGAATTGGACTTCGGTCTGCTAAATCGGACTTCGGTCTGTTAAATCGGACTTCGGTCTGATAAAGCAGACTTCGGTCTGTTTAATCGGACATCGGTCTTTTAACTCGGACTTAGGTCTGTTAAAGCGGACTTCGGTCTGTTGCATCGGACTTCGATCCGCTGAACCGGACTTTGGTCTGTTGAATTGGACTTCGGTCTGCTTAATCGGACTTCGGTCTGTTAAATCGGACTTCGGTCTGATAAATCGGACTTCGGTCTGTTAAATTGGACTTTGGTCTGTTAAATTAGACTTCGTTCTGTAGAATCGGACTTCGGTCTGTTTAATCGGACTTCGGTCTGTTAAATCGGACTTCGGTATGTTGAATCGGACCTTGGTCTGCTGAATCCAACTCCGTTTGGTTATATCGACTAGTCGGTTGCACAGATTTCGGTCTGTTCGTCGGGTACGATTATTAGTTCGAATCCGGAATTAATACAACTACGTGTGGCAGAAGTCGATTTATCATCAGCACGATCCTGAATTGCGGATACCAAACTGATCTACCGATGACAGCCGAAGCATCGTTATATTCCCGAATTTCGAAAATTAACCTGAATACCCGTCAAATCCCGAATCCCCAGACGGCCAGGTATTCCTAATATAAACTTGAACCACCGACAAACCCGAATCATCAAGATTAACCAGTATTGCTGATTTAAACCAGAATAATCAACATCAACCCGAATCACCAATACCCTTCTGAATTGTTGACATTAAGCCGAACCACCGCCAAACCCGAGTCATCAATCATCACTTGCTGATATTAACCTGCAACCTCGACAATACCCCAATCACCAAGCTGACAACTTATCACATTTCTGAGTACCGAAACGATTCTGACCTATCTGACCTCTACAGTTTTGGGGTTCCCGAATATCTTAAATCAATTCGAGTCCCGAAACCTGGCCACATCAGTACTCGCCGAGAGTATACTAAAAGTTATCGGTCATCTAAAATCGGTCTGGGTACCAATTACCGGACAGGATAACATCGCTGTTACTGAATCCGAATCTGAATTTTTTTTGTATCTAAATAATTTATCCAGTAGATTATAAGTCTGCCCTAGTCAGGGAAAATCTACTAAGTACTTATTCTGTAAGGTTTTGTGGGTACTTACGGCGATCCTGGCGAAGACTGGAGTTTACCTCAGCCGATGAGAAAACCACGTTACAAAAGTTTGGCAGGATCCAAGTTTATGACAACACCCACCATGTATGAAAACTGCTATTGTTACAAACGGTAGTATTTACTATATGTAGCAAATCATAATTAGTGGAAGCACATGGGCTAGACCCAGGAACAATTAATAAATATTATACACCCAATCTGAATTAATTCAACTGCACCTCTCTTGGTTATAACTACCCAGCGGCGAAAGGAAGGTCCTAAAAGGCCTTATAGAACGCCTATAAGAGCAGTCAGTAGACCTTCCCTCTGCATTCCCTTCTGCTTTCCAAATAATATATGGTGTCGATGGGAGGCAATACCTTTCATTGTCGGTTCCTATAAGAAGGCCTTCTATCAGAAGGAAAACGAAATGTGTATAAACACTGAATGGTGGAATAACAAATCATCGAAGACCCTTCTTAAAAAGGGCCTGCAACATTGGTCTTTAAAGAATAGAGTAAACATGTGCTCAGGATATTTTAGAAAGAAAGGAAAGGCCATGTGTAAATAAGGTCTTGATGACGTGACGTCTGAATCTCTCAGAACGCCTCGAGATGCACGCCTGCTTGAGTAGAAGTCCTTGCAAATGTCGCCGCTGAGTTTAAGCCACATACCATTTGTGTGTAAGTGTATCATCCTGCACTATCATTTGGTTGAATATTAATATAAATTATGGTACCCAGAAAGCAATATCCCTACTATAGAATTTACGCACTGTTAATTATTATGTTGAAACTGCAAAACACATCCGATGTTACCTGCAACTACATCACAAAGAGATTTGATCTCTATACAGTCCATATGTATATGTATGTGTGTGTTTGTTTTAGTACATAATAGTACTGAATCAAAACACTGTATTCCTGTTGCTGCACCACCAGTTGGCAACAAAATGCTGTCACAGATGTAGTCGATGGAAGTGTTTTTGTAGTGCATGTGTCAGATATTAAGGTCGTCTTGTTCCTGCTCTTTGTACCAGCACCACCACCACCCTGTATTAGAGACACACGGATACTGTCAATCATGCTATATGTCAGTGGGTTTTTGCATATTCATGCCATGATGCTGATGCTGTTGCTGATGATGATATCTACATAAAAATGACTTTATTGTGGCTCCATCCTTTGGGGATGGAAATTTATAAAAATGCTATGCAAGTTAACCAAAGAGAGAGAGAAAAAAAAGGAATCTGAAAGACAACAAAGTAATTACAAAATATTTTTGTATACAATGTATTTTATTTTTGTCATGTCCTTCATATCACTACTCCATTGCCTAGTCTGTTCTGAAACCACTTACTTTAAGTTGCAAGTGCTGTACATAAATTTCATGGTTAACGAAATTCTCTTCTGCTTATTGTTGTTGTCCACCTCCTCCAGTCCCTCCTACGCTGTGGAGTTTCCATCAAGTTATGCAAAATAACCTTTATTAAACATTTTATGTTTCCTTCGTTATCCCTCGTTTCAATGTAGTAGGAACTGATATCGTCATAGTGCAATGTTGTTAACGTTCCATTCTCCAGCAACATGTACAGAAATTATGTGCAAATATCTTAATTTCATGCTTTCAAAGATCTCTTGACATTTCCATGCCTTTACTCATAACTACTAAAGATAATGATAGTGATAGTGATGACGTTGTTATAGATGTTGTGATGTTGTGGCTGCAGTCTATGATGAATATGTTCCACTGGCTAAGCATAAAACTTCTAACCCCCATTAGATTGCAAACCAGCATTCATGCATAGCATTTTTGAGACTGCAAATCGTTTGTATGCACCTACAACTAATGCTCACAATGCAAGAATACACGCAACATTGTACTACAGTGCCTCATGATGGGAAATATCATAATGGTGCAATGGTGAAGAATTCCGTTATCTTTTTTCTTGGTGAGCAAAATACATAACTAACCGATCACATCCACTCTTAAGTCTGACAAAATATACAAGGCACGACAAACTTTGGCGTTTCTTATTCAATTGACACTGAACATTTAATAGAGATTCATACCTAACGGAGCCCTGATTGTCTGAGATCTTTACCGATCAGCGAGTGTTTTGTAGAATACCTTTACAGCACAACATATGATTTTGGGACTCATTTCTGAGAACTGCACTTGAAAGTAGCCCCAAAAAAAAGAAGTTCTGCATCATTCGTCATTCGCCATAATAATTTAATATCGATTTGAAGTTAGTTAGTATCGTATAAGGAAATTTGTCACGTTTTAGGCTCTTAAAGCAGGGCACTGGCGGTGGCATAGTGGTTAGAACACGCGACTATCATGCGGGAGATCCGTGGCACGATTTTTGCCTCCAGTCTACATATTTCTTTCAATGCCGGCCGACCCGAAGTTGTGTACAGGAATTTCGCAGTATGGTGTAGAGGCAATCGGCAGGTCTAGTAAAATAGTAAAAAGCTTCTCAAACAGCGTTGTTCGCAAAGAAGCTCATGGTTCATTCGACGACGATATTTGTGTCATTCTATGCTGTAGAGCAATACATGTACGATCAGTGTCTGGTATATATATGGCTTAGCGCATAGTAGCAGTCATTTTGCTATTAATACTTGTCTCTTGATTTTCAGGCTAACATAACTAGTTTTGTTTACGGCAGAGCTAAGGTAGACAAAATCATCTACCATTTCAATGTTATATAACTTGGTTTTGTCCTCACTTATCACCATACGCACTTCTGCCGACTGCTTCTCAATGCTCGAAAAGGCCGCAGTAACATGACACAGTCCTAGGTCAATGATATCAATTTCATTGGCCAACGCCAGTAGCATGTGACTGTTGTTAAAGATGGTACCAGTCGTGTTACTCCAACATTCTGTATGATCATCTCCATTATGATGATAGAGAGATCGCATAACAGTCTATGGCCTTCCCTAAGGCCTCGCTTGGTAGAACATGTCTATTTTCAGATTTTTGCCTATTTTCCCCAGCTTCGCGGGGATACGAAACTCAGCCATAGCATCTAACAATTTCTGTCGTATCGGACTGTCGAATGCAGCTTTGCAGACGATAAACAGATGGTATGTGTCGATCTGCATTTCTTGGGTCTTCTCCAGAATTTGTGTAGTGTGAATATCTTGTCTGTCGTGGATTTACCAGGTCTAAAGCCACACTGATAAGGTCCAATCAGGTCCGAAGGGTGAAAGGCTGTTCTCCCGAGATAGTTCGTACACACACTTAGATCGTCTTTCTTAAGCACAGCACATAGAACACTTAGATTTCAATCATCGGGCATGCATTCCTTTAGCCACATTGTGTTTCTGAGCTGGTGCAAGCATGTTGCCAGCTCATCGCCGCCGGCTTTAAAAAGCTCTGCCGGTAGTGTATCGGCTCCCGAATCTTAATAATTTGCAAGTCTTGCGATCGCCGTGCTGATCTCGTTTTGGCTCGGTGGTGGACAATCTACACCGTCGTCTATGATTGGCGTGATTTCGTCACTTATGCTGCATTTGTGAACGAGTAGAGATCGAAGTTGTTCCTTCCTTCAGATTTCCGTCTCTGTCCTTACAGGAGAGAATCCCTGTTCCAAAACGTTTGTTTTTTATATTTTGGTAGAACTTTCGGGCTTGATCTTTTTATACCATCACCCTTAGGGATGAGGGTATATATCATTTGATACGACCCAAAAGTGTAACACATAGAAGGAGTTAGTTCAGACCCTAGGTTTCTTAGAACCAAATTCGATTCATAACTTTTGAAGTCATTTGAGCCATGTCCGTCTGTCTGTCTGTCTGGTGGCTGTCCGGCTGGTTCGCACGATAACTTTCGAAAGACGCAACCAAATGTCTTGAAATTTTGCACGAGTTAATATTTCCCCAAAACTACTTACGGTATTGCAAATGGGCTACATGGCTCCGCCCCTTCTGGTACCTCCCATACAAATACATCATTCCGCCCACTTTAGAAATCGAGTTATAATATCAATACACCCAACGGGATCGTACCCAAATTCTGTACTTAGTAAAGCTATTACAGAATAAAGTTTTGGAAAAAAATTGGAAGTCTAGCCACGCCCCTTCTGGTACCTCCCATACAAATTCACCTTTTCGCCCACTTTAGATATGGAGTAATAATATCAATAAATCCATCGCGCTCGTACCCTAATTCTTCATTTAGTAAAGCTATAACAGGATACAGTTTTTGAGAAAAAAAACTGAAGTCTACCAACGCCCCATCTGGTACCTCCCACACACATCTGGTACCGCCCACTTTAGAAATCGATTAATATTATTATTAGAACTACCGCGATCGTAACCAAATTCTGTATTTAGTAAAGTTCAAGCAGGATAAAGATTTGGAGAAAAAATCTGGAAGTCTGGACACGCCCATTCTGGTACCTCCCATACAAATGTACCTTTCCGCCCACTTTAGAGATGGAATAATAATATCAATACACTTGACACGATCGTGCCTAAATTCTGTATTAAGTAAAGCTATAACAGGATAAAGTTTTGGAGAAAACATCTGGATGTCTAGACACGCCCATTCTGGTACCACGCCGCCCACTTCTGTACTTCTGCCCCAATTCTGTATTTTATTAAGTTATAATAGGATAAAGTTTTGGAGAACAAATTGGAAGTCTAGCGGCGCCCCTTATGGGACCTCCCATACAAATGTACCTTTCCGCCCACTTCAGAGATGGAGTAATAATATCAATACATCCAACGCTATCGTGCCCAAACTCTGTATTTAGTAAAGCTATAACATTATAAAGTTTTGGAGGATAAACATAGAAGTCTAGACACGCCCCTTCTAGTACCTCCCATACAAATTTACCACTCCACTCGCTTTAGAAATCGAGTAATAATATCAATATAGTAGCAATTTTTTTATTTTCTGAGGGTGATGGTATATGTAAGTCGGGTCGCCCGACTGAAATTTTCTTACTGGTTCATTGTGGTTTTCGATATCCTGGCTCTCTCTATTCTTCCATTGATGCTTTTTCCGCCTGAAGAGGCGTGTCACCTCCCTCCTCCTCTCATTATAATGCTCCGTCACTGCACGCATTGCCATTGGCAGCAGTTTTGCTTAATATGCAGCATCCTTATCTTCAGACATTTCGCGGCATTCATCATCGTACCAGGTCTTGTCTGAGCATGGAATTCGCATAGAATTCGCAATATGGTGCCGTTGAAATAATTGAGAGAGTTGGTTGGAGTAGCCATTGGCTATCTCGGTAGTATGCAGCTTTGTGATGTCTAGCTTCCTTTGCGTTAGGTTAACGCAAACTGTTGCCATTTCTTGCCACCATTCTGACCATTGACGACGTTTGGAATGGTCAAGAGGCTTTAGTTTTTGAGTCATTTAATTGACCAAAAAATCACGAAGTGCACAATATGAATTTTCATTTGAACGCCCATTTTCAAAACAAGCCTGAATAACTTTAACGCGTTACTCGATTGTGTATCTTTCCATCGTTCAAATTGAGATAGTCTAAAATTGAGAAATGTCAAATAAAATGCTGAAAAAACTTAACGTGGTTCACATTCAACATCGGCCCTTAGTAAAATAATAAAATTTGGTAGATCTTATCACCTTTTTATACCATCACCCTAAGGGATGAAGGTATATATCATTTAATACGACCCAAAAGTGTAACACATAGAAGCAGTGACTTTAGACCCTAGGTTTCTTTGAACCAAATTCGATTCATGACTTTTTAAGTCGTTTGAGCCATGACGGTCGGTCTGTCTGTCCGTCTGCTGTCCGGCTGGTTCGCACGATAACTTTCGAAAGATGCAACCAAATGTTTTGAAATTTTGCACGAGTTAATATTTCCCAAAACTACTTACGGTATTGAAAATGGGCTACATGGCCACAACCCTTCTGGTACCTTCCAAACAAATGTACAATTCCGCCCACTTTAGAAATCGAGTAATAATATCAATACATCGAACTCAATCATTCCCAAATTCTATATTTAGTAATGCTATGACAGGATAAAGTTTTGGAAAAAAAATTTAAAGTCTAGCCACGCCCCTTCTGGTACCTCCCATACAAATGTACAACTCCGCCCACTTTAGATATGGAGTTATAATATTAATACACTCAACACGATCGTGCCCAAAGGCTGCATTTTGTTAAGTTATAACACGATAAAGTTTTAGAAAAATATTGGAAGTCTAGCCACGCCCCTTCTGGTACCTCCCATACAAATGTACCACTTCGCCCACTTTAGATATGGAGTAGTAATATCAATAAATCCAAGGGGATCGTACCCAAATTTTTTATTTTAGTAAAGCTATAGCAGGATACAGTTTTTGAGAAAAAAAAAACTGGAAGTCTATCCACGCCCCATCTGGTACCTCTCATACAAATGTACCACTCCGCCCACTTTAGAGATGGAGTTATAATATCAATATACTCGACACGATCGTACCCAATTTATGTATTTTGTTAAGTTATAACAGGATAAAGTTTCGGAAAAAATATTGGAAGTCTGGCCACGCCCCTTCTGGTACCTCCCATACAAATGTACTTTTCCGACCACTTTATATATGGAGTAGTTATATCAATAAATCAAAGCGATCGTACCCTAATTCTGTATTTGGTAAATGTATAGCAGGATACAGTTTTTGAGAATAAAACTGGAAATTTAGCCACGCCCTTTCTGGTACGCCCCATACTGATCTGGTACCGCCCACTTTAGAAATCGATTAATATTATTAATAGAACTAACGCGATCGTGCCCAATTCTGTATTTGGTAAAGTTCAAGCAGGATACAGTTTTCGAGAGAAAAACTAGAAGTCTAGACACGCCCCTTCTGGTACCTCCCATACAAACGTACCACTCCGCCCACTTTAGAAATAATAGAGTAATAATATCAATATAACAGAAATTTTTTTGTCTTACTGAGGGTGATGGTATATGTAAGTCGGGTTGCCCGACTGAAACTTTCTTACTGGTTTTAAAATCTTTTGCAACATAACCTTTCAATTACTCGATTATCCGTAAGGTGCCCTCTACAACATCAGGAAAAACAATCACGTCACAACCGTAGAACGAAGCTTAACTTAACACATAGAGTGCAAATAAGTTTCACTATCTGATTCCTAGAGATATAAAACATGTCACCCATATTCAATATCCATGCATTCCCGTCCAAAAAGTACAGCATTGAGCTCCGTTTAAATTTTCAATTTCTTTACTTTAATCGTAATACGAAAGAGAAAACGAAACGGGGAAAACTGACAAAGTTTCCCTTCTGGTTTTGTGTGTACGTTTGTTTGTTTGTATGCTTGTTTAAATCACATTAAAATCATAAATTAATTTTTAATGTTTTCATAATGTTGTTCGGTCTTTCGTGCATTATTTGTATTTCATTTCTTTTGCACCATTTTTCTTCGCTCATTTCATCTTTTTATTTGTCTGTTTGCCTGAGTGCGCGTCTCCTTGTATTCCACTCCGTTGGTTCGTTGCTGTTGCGCTATCGCTGCTGGCGCTGTTATTTTATTGAGTTAATTCAAATTTAACTTCAAAAACTTTTTCCTTTAACATTCATTTTTTTATGATTATTTTGTTGGGGGATACACTCTTACGCCTGTAATCATGAATTCCGTTAACACCTTTTCATTAGCCACCGACACAAAGTTGGTGCTGCAACCCGAAGAGAGGAAGGATGTTAATAATCAGACAATTTCGAAAAATTTAAGAATATTAAAGAGCCATAGCTGATGTTTAATTTGTAATCTTGAATATTGTATAATATTGTCTAATACTTGTTTATTAGTGTAACTTGTCAAGTCAATATGCGAATGGCAACTCCACGGACTGTAAGGCAACTTTTAAATACGTCAAATAACAAATGCCATAATTGTTGGCAAAAGTTGGCAAAAGTATCGCTTTAGTAGCAATTTAATTTAAAACGCCAACAACGTTGGACCTCGCACACAATCTAGGCAAATAGTTCGATGTGGCCTTTAAACAGATACTCTAGTATGCATTTCACAAACATTTTTTTCGTTGATTAAAATTAACATTATATCAATAACACACAGGTGGCAAAAAATAATCAATAGTTCAAATTAAAGTATGCCACTAAATAAACCGCAATTTTCACTAACATGAAAAAAATACTATATACAAAAGTTTTTCTTGTGGAACCCCCACATTTTTTTTTATCATTAATTTCCAATATAAAACAATATACAATATTATTATTGTTTATTTCATTATACGCTTTTATGTTCATACGTATTCTTTGGTTTCCACAAGAGACGTGTGGGAGGCTGGAAACCGTTGGTATGTAGTATTAGTAGTAGTAGTATACAACAAAATATGGATACAATTAAAGTTGAAATTGTTTGTTGTTTTGAAATAGGTTTACAATGTTTGCAGAGGACGGTGAACATTGCTTTATTGTATTTGTACATTGTTGATTAAAGGTTTCACACACGGCAATGATCAAATTTTAAATTATCTATATATATAAAAAATTGTTGCAAGTGTGTTGTGACTTAATAACTCACGAACGGCTGGACGGATTTGCATAAATTTTTTTGTATGCGTTTGGGTGGCACCCCGGTTGGTTTATATTTACAATTCGGTCCAATTGGACAAAGGGTCGTGGCACCGCCCATACAACTTGAAAATCAAAAGGGCTGTATCTCATGAACTATCAGAGGTATGAAGATGAGATTTGGTATATATGTTGTTGGAGCAGTATTAATTACAGCCAAGGCGGAAGTGGGCGGTGCCACGCCCCTTTTCAAAAATCGCCCTAACGGCTTTTCTAATAGACCGATTGATACGAAAATTTTACCAAATGGTACTGTTGACCTGTTGATAGTCCCTGGCTATAATAGATTGTGATTGGATAAAGGGGCGTGGCACCGCTGATACAACTTGAAAATCAAAAGGGCTATATCTCATGAACTATCAAATGTATGAAGATGAGATTTGGTATATATGTTGTTGTTGCAGTATAAATTACAGTAAGAGTGGAAGTGGGCTGTACCACACCCCTTTTAAAATAAACAGTTATAACTGTCAAAATTTCACAGTATATTGCAGTTCGCCTAGAGATATGAACAGTAAGGTGGGCCAGTTTTTTTATTCGCAAAAATTGTAACCAAATCTACGATGAATTGTTAAAAAATGTCACCAATAAACTTTGTGTGTAATATCAATTCCTAGCTCGCGCTGGGAAAGCTTAATTTAGTGCAGAAAACTTAAATTTTGATATGAGTGTCTTAAAGCTGAAGTCTGTAAGCTTTCAATAATCATGGGGCAACGAACGTCACTTCTAAAAGAAGCGCAAAACGGAGTAAATAAACGAAAAATCCTTTTATCTTAAAAAAAAGCATCAGGTAGGATTTTGATTCATGTGGATTTTTAATGTACAATTGACGCCCAACAAAACCCCATTTACCGTTTTTGTTGCCATTTTAGGTCAACAAATTCATCATTCAGGCGAGTTGTGTGAAGTGTGATAGACTTTCATTGAGACTTTGTTTGAAAAATCATCATGTAGAGACTACACAAGAACAACGTTTACAAATCTTGCAAATTTGTTTTCAAAATGCGCGTTCTGTTTGCCCTTTGTGAAGTTAATGGTGCATATACTCATCCATCTGAGCAGCTAATAGAAGCCATCGACGCTGTAGACGTAAGTGTGACAGCGGACTCGAATTTATCGAACCGACCGATTTTCATTTTCGGTCAATAGGCGGAGAAGGCATGTCAAAAGTGTTTTTTACGCCCAAAGAGATAGTTAGTATACAGATGGTTACTGCTACTACATTGAATTTTGATCTTTAACGGAATGTCTGTTTCCGATTTGTAAAAGATATGACTTTGCTGATGAACTCTTTACTATCGTCATAGAGCCTATGATATTTAGAATTTAAAAGAACAACACTTAATTAGTTAACTTTCATGTTAGGGAGTTGCTTGAAATTAGTTACATAAGTTAATAAACTCAACATATCATTATCGAGCTTAAGTACCGTTATCAAAGTACTTTGTAGACCTAAATGTGAAATATATTACAAGTTAAAATGCAATAGCGAAGCATTGCCGGGCCCACTAGTTTCAAATAAATATATTAACGAGCCTTTGGGGTTTTCCAATTTGAGGTTTCTTGATCGCCCAAGTTGCTCACAATGCCGAATTTTGACGAGTATACTCAATAAATATAAGTCTGAGATTATCGCCATACAGGAAATGCGAATGACAGGACAGGGATGCACTTTACCTAATCATATATTCCCTTTACATTCCATGAATGAGATTTGAAAGAGTTTGTGGCATTATTGTGAATTAACACGCTTCTATTTTTAGTTAGACACAAAGGCACCTTAAGTTTAATGACGAATCCGAACATCAGCAGTTTGAGAAACTTTTACTAGTAGACATTCCAATTGGCTCGACCCGAATGCGAAATTGCCGTCGACAAAATCGAGGGGGCCAGGCTGAATCATTAATTGAACCCTGGTCTACCGCATGTTAGCCGTGTCTACTAACCATCATGTCACGGTCGGTCCCATGACAAAAGAGTTGTAACAATATTTGGTTATTCTTCGACCTTTTCTGTATATCGAGATCGAGGTCTTGGCCCTCTAAAACCGGGTCCTTGATCGTAGGTGGTGAAATCACTACTTACCTGTTCTTACTTTGCAAACCCTAAGAAATGCATGATGTACATTTGGTTTTTTTGTATAAAATGTCCGCAAATAGGATTAATCGCCACTACATGGTTTACCGCGAACTAGTGAAATTGGTCCCCATGAAAAGGGTACTTACATAGGTAGTCATGCTAGGGGAGGATATATGAGTACCCAAAAAACCTTAATTTCCCTTTATACACCCCATAAACAGACCGTAATCCGATCCGATTTAACAGACCAAAGTCCGTGTCAATGGACCGAAGTCCGACTCAACAGACCTTAGTCCGATTCAACAAACCGAAGTTCTATTCAACAGCCCGAAGTCCGATTTAACAGACCGTAGTCCGATTCAACAGACCGAAGTCCGATTCAACAGACCGAAGTCCGTTTCAATAGACCGTAGTCCGAATCAACAGACCGTAATCCGATTCAACAGACCGAAGTCCGTTTCAATTGACCGTAGTTCGATTCAACAGACCCTAATCCGATTCAACAGACCGAAGTCGATTTAACAGACTGAAGTTCCGAAGTCCGATTTAACAGATCGAAGTCCGATTCAACAGATCGAAGTGCGATTTAACAGGCCGAAGTCCTGTTTAACAGGCCGAAGTCCGATTCAACAGACCGAAGTCTGATTTAACAGACCGAAGTCCGATTTAACAGACCGAAGTCCGTGTCAACGGACGGAAGTCCGACTCAACAGACCGTAGTCCGACTCAACAAACCGAAGTCCTATTCAACAAACCGAAGTCCTATTCAACAGACCGTAGTCCGATTAAACAGACCGAAGTCCGATTCAACAACCGAAGTCCGTTTCAACAGACCGTAGTCCGATTTAACAGACCGAAGTCCGTGTCAACGGACCGAAGTCCGACTCAACAGACCGTAGTCCGATTCAACATACCGAAGTCCTATTCAACAAACCGAAGTCCTATTCAACAGCCCGAAGTCCGATTTAACAGACCGTAGTCCGATTCAACAGACAGAAGTCCGATTCAACAGACCGAAGTCCGTTTCAATAGACCGAAGTCCGTTTCAATAGACCGTAGTCCGATTCAACATACCGAAGTCCGTTTCAACAGACCGTAGTCCGATTTAACAGACCGAAGTCCGTGTCAACGGACCGAAGTCTGACTCAACAGACCGTAGTCCGATTCAACAAACCTACGTCCTATTCAACAAACCGAAGTCCTATTCAACAGCCCGAAGTCCGATTTAACAGACCGTAGTTCGATTCAACAGACCGTAATCCGATTCAACAGACCGAAGTCGATTTAACAGACTGAAGTTCCGAAGTCGATAAAACAGAGCGTAGTCCGATTCAACAGACTGAAGTCCGAATCAACAGACCGTAATCCGATTCAACAGACCGAAGTCCGTTTTAATATACCGAAGTCCGAATCAACAGACCGTAATCTGATTCAACAGACTGAAGTTCCGAAGTCCGATTTAACAGATCGAAGTCCGATTCAACAGACCGAAGTGCGATTTAACAGGCCGAAGTCCCTTTCAACAGACCGAAGTCCGATGTAACAGACCGAAGTCCTATTCAACAGGGCAAAGTCCGGTTGTCTTTGTTCGTTGCAACAAATAACTTGGTTTTGACCCTATTTATCACCCGACCCACTTCCCGCAATCCACGGAAAATGATATCTATATCATCGGCATACGTGAGCAGTGTGGGACTTTTGTTAAAGATGGTACCATTCCTGTTTACTGCAGCCTTCTCCATTACGATGTTAAAGAGATCGCAAGACAGACTATCCCCTTGTCTACAGCCTCGCTTGGTAGAAAATCGCTCAGTTAGATTTTTGCCAATTTTCACTGAAGACTTCGTATCAGTCTGTGTCATCCCGCAAAGTTATATTAGCTTCGCGGGCATACCAAACTCAGCCAAAAAATGGAAGGTGTCAATCTGCATTTCTTTGGTCTGTCGTAGTGTGAATATCTGGGCGGTCGTGGGTTTACCAAATCAAAAGCCACACTGATAAGGTTCAATTAGGTTCTCAATGGTGGACTTAAGTCTGTCACATAAAACACTAGAAAGGACTTTGTATGCGATGGGTAAAAAGCTGATCCCGCGATAGGTGGCACACGCTTTACTTAAGCACCCTCAAAAGAGAAGATCGGGTACAAAGCAATATAGCAATAAACTTCGTAGCAACCGACTATTTATTAAGCAAAATGCTCAATGATTTAAGTAGGTGCAGCTCTCGATGTAATGAGAATTGCATCGCACCACACATTTTGGTATGCATCGATGCAAACTTTCACTGTACTAGCAGTTTTTTGATTGTGTCCGGTTGTATGTTTGTCACACTCATACGCAGTTCGTGGCGGTTACCGAATGTATGTGCTGCGCCGAAAATGTCGTTTGTGATGGTCGTGTGCAAAATGGGGACGATTTGTTTGCCCTTAAAGTAGTTGAAGGTAAATAAAGGTTTTGTTGGTTTCAGATTATTAGAGATAATGTTCAGGTTAAATAAAGGGCTAGTCTATTAATGGTAAGTAGAGATTAAATAATAATCATAGTAGTGTAGTTATCGATACAGCTATCTGTGCAGGTGGCATATATCTACGGACGACTTTCTTCACGTTACAAGCGCATACTCGTTGTTTCATGTGAAGATTGTCGAAGACATTGCAGAGCATTTCTTTACCAGACGAGGCCCTAGACACGGCGACAACTTTTCGTGAAATCTCTTTAACGTTCTTATGGAGATGTTAATGATGAAATCTGCTGCAATAATACTAGCGCGATTTTTAACAGATGCCACATGCACCATTGGCCAAAAACTGCAAAATGTGACTGCAGCCCCCTCAGGTATCAGCAAGGAATCAACTATACGGTTGCTAATATTAGTTGTTTGCTTCAAGGAACAAGGAACGTGAAATTGACAACTATAACTTCAATGAGATAGATGATTTTATTTATATCGGCTTTGTTGTCAGTATTGCAAACAACTTCAGCCAGAATGTAGGATTTGCCAAAAAAAAAAATTATTACGGGTAAGCACTGACTTACGACTGTAATACAATATAATGGTATATTTATCTATTAGAGTAATTGGTTAATTGTCAATTTTTCAAAATTATCTTTTATTCCTTATTGCAGTTAGTTTTTTTTTCAATATTTTTAGAATTCAGCCACTGTGCGCAGGGTCAGACAGTGATATTATAAACGACATATAATTCATGTCAGTTCTACTAAAACTTAGCAAGCTCTATTTTTTTTCTTTCCTCTAGCCAATATAAGTCTACAGATAATGAATTTTTTGGAGAAAATATATTTTCCATGTTTTTGCATGTGTTCGAAAAACTATTTTTGAGCAATTAGCTAAGATTTTTAAACCAACAGTTGAATGCTATGTGAATCGGTCAATTATTTTTTTTCACACCCCTTTTACAAGAACTTTTACAAATTGCCAATACCATTTGGCCTCTCTTTTTATATATCATCTGCGCAATGCACATACTTTGCATTGAAACAAGTATTTTTTTTTGTTATTTAAAGAACCGCGACGTACATATTCGCATAAATATATGTAAGTACCTGCAATGATAACAATGAAGTACAAATAACACATTTATATCATAAATAAAATTTATTTCGAATTAAAAATACGTTGGTGTTTTTTTTTTGTTACCAGCAAATATTTTAAATGTTTCATGTGTAAATTTACATGAAAACATGCAAACAATAACAACAACATAAAAAATAAAAATCAAATGAAATCAACATTGAGTAGTAATAAACGAGAAAAAAATTGACAGGGATGTAGTTTATGCTATATAGACTTTGCCGAACGTTTACTCGTAATGCTATGAATCAATTGATCCTGGACAAACAATTGTTCGTGGA
Source organism: Muscina levida (assembly GCA_964034835.1). NCBI lineage: Eukaryota > Metazoa > Arthropoda > Insecta > Diptera > Muscidae > Muscina > Muscina levida. The sequence goes on from OZ035882.1 coordinate 48,116,638, forward strand.
AAGGATACTAAAGTTTACATATTCATTTAAAAGCCAAAACAAAAAGTTTGATCCGATTAATAGCTATGTAGTTTCGTTTCCAATGAAAAATTTTTGAAGCCGTGTCCTAAAAATGCTTCAAAATATATAAGAAATTTGATAAAGACAGATAACACACCTTTTAATAACGTTATACTTTCGTGTAACTCTAAAGTGGCGGAATGATAAACAGTTGTCAAATTAACATTCTATGAATGAGAGCTTTCCAAATTTAAGTGAGTTACCACTTTTAACGATGAATCCGAGCATCAGATTCGCTCATCGTCTCAGTATTAGCTTTGCTTATCTTAACTTTTACAACAAAAAGTCCAGATTCTTCCTGAATTTTTCTTTTATGAATTTGTTAACCCCCCAGATATGGGGAGTTTGTACTAGTATCAGACGTTGAAGTAGTTTTTGTTCAATCTTCCTCATCTTAGAACTTTACCAACTCTTAGAGGGTACTTTGTTTGCATAACAAATTTCAGCTCGATAGCTCTTAAACTATGGTAATCGCGGCGGAAGACCCCCAGAAAGGGGCAATTTGTATGGGAGGTGGGAGAAGGTTTTGACCGATATTGCTAATCTTAAAATTCACCCTCCGCTTAGAGGACAGAAGCTTGCGTACAAATTTCAGCTCGATACCTCTTAAACTTCAGCTGTAATGGCGGGGACAGACGGACATTTTAAATCGACTCAGAATTCGATCGTGGTCCTCCACCTATCTATATATATATATACAAACAAGTTTGTGTATGTTGGCAGGAGGATATATATTATTTGATACGACCCAAAATTGTAACATATAGAAGGTATCAGTTGGGACTCTAGGTTTCTTTAAACCAAATTCGATTCATTACATTTTGAGTCGTTTGAGCCATGTCCGTCTGTCTGTGTAAGCACGATAACTTTCGAAAAACGAAACCAAATAGTTTGAAACTTTGCATGGATTAATATTTCCCTAATACTACTTGCGGTATTGCAAATGGGCTACATGGCCACGCCCCTTCTTGTCCCACCCAGACAAATATATAATTCCGCCCATTTTAGAAATCGTGTAATAATATCAATACACCCAACTCGATCGTGCCCAAATTCTGTATTTAGTAAAGTTATAGCAAGATAAAGTTTTGGAGAAACAGCTGGAAATCTAGTCACGCCCCATCTGCTACCTCCCCTACCTGTATTTTGTTAAACTGTAGCAGGGTAAAGTTTTAAAGGAAGCAACAGGAAGTCTAGCCACACCCTTTCTGGTACCTCCCACACAAATGTACCACTTCGCCCAATTTAGAAAACGATAAATAATATTAATTCAGCCAAGGCGATAGTGCCGAAATTATGTATTTAGTACAACTATAGCAGGGTATAGTTTTGGATAAAAAACTGGAAGTCTAATCAGGTCCATTTTGCTTCCTACCATACCAATGTTCAATTCCACCCACCTTAGAAATCGAGTAATAATATGAGACTGATTGTTACTAAATTTTCACAAAGTGGACGGGATCGAATCAGTGGGCGTGTATACATACATCTTGAAACTTTAAACGTCTGTATCTCATGAAATATCAGAGGTTTGAAGATGACATTCGGAATATGTGCTGTTCGAATTACAGCCAGGGTGAAGTGGACAGTGCCACATCCCCTTTTCAAAAATCGCTCTGACGGCTTTTCAAATAGACCAATTGATACGAAACTTTTGCAAAGTGGTACTGATGACCAGTTGATAGTCCTTTGATATACTTTGTTGAGATTGAATAACGGGGGGTGGAACCGCCCATACAACCTTAAAACGCTATATCTCATGAACTATCATAGGTATAAAGATGACATTTGGAATATATTCTGTTCGTTCAGTTCGAATTACAGCCAGGGTAGAAATGGGCGGAGCCACGCCCCTTTTCAAAAGTAGTTTTAATGGCTTTTCTAATAGATTCGAAAATTTTACAAAGTGGTATTGATGACCTGCTGATAGTCCTTGGCTACACTTGGTTGTGATTGGATAAAGGGCCGTGGCAACGCCCATACAACTTTAATATGGCTATATCTCATAAACTATCAGAGGTATGAAGATAAGATTTAGTACATGTATTGATGGTACAGTATGAATTGCAGTCAGAGTGGAACTGGGCGGAGTTACAACCTATTTAAAAGAAACCGTTATAACAGCCATAATAATAGTTTGATCGTCCTGAAAATTTTCCAGTATGTTACAGTTGGCCTAGATATATGAATAGGCTATAGTCCTGAAGTGTTAAAGAATTCCACATACTTCGGTCTTCTGCGCCGTCCTTCAGGTTTGCCTTCAAACACCTTTCCCGCTGGAACATTTAGAGAGGCATGTGGCTCTTGTGGAATATGGTGCCAGATATGTTGACACAAGCCTTTCTCATTACCTTCTCCATAACTATATTAAATAGTGTATAGGACAGGCTATCGCCCTGCCTGAGACCTCTTTCCGTGTTGAATAGTTCAGAGTGATCCTTACCAAACTTAATAGTGGATTTGGTGTTTTTCAATATACATCTGCAAAGTCGAATTAGTTTTGCAGGAATTCCAAACTCAGATATGGCCTCATATAGCCTAATCCTAATCGGAGAGTCGAAGGCAGCTTTGTAGTCGATAAAGAGGTGGTAACTTTTCATGAGTTTTTTTTCTAAGATTTGTCTTAAAGTTATCAGTCGTAGCTTTACCGGGTCTAAAGCCGCTCTGATTAGGTCCAATTAGTTGTCCTACGTTTGGCTTTAAACGTATGCAATTGGTAATATTCTTATTTCACGGTAGGTCTTGCACTCACTACGATATCCTTTCTTGTATATGGGGCATAACAGACTGAGACTCCAATCCCCAGGCATGCTCTCCTCTAGCCAAATGTTCTTCATGAGCTGATGCATGATCCTAATCAGCTCCTCCCAACCTGCCTTAACCGATTAAGCCGGGAGACCTTCGGCCTCAGCCGCTTTGTTATTTTAAAGGCGGGATATTGCCACACGTATCTCGCTCTGGCTCAGAAATGGGCAATTAATACCGTCGTCATGGATTGGTGTGGGGGGGGGGGGGGGGGGGGGGGGGGAGTTCTCTGAAGTAGTTTCCGTTTCCAGTAGATTACTAAAATGTTTTCTCTCTACATTTTCAGAACGTTATCCGGGTCCGTCACTAACTGGCCACCGCTCTCCTTGCGGGTGAATTTTCGGGCTTTCTCCTTACTTCGGAGCAACTATGTGCACTCATCCTGTCTCTTCTTCAGCTCCTTCTTTCTCCGTCTAAAAAGATGTGCCGTTTACAAACAGCTCGTATTGCTATTGGCTGCAGTTTCGCCATGTATGCAGCATCCGTCTCTCTCGTGACATTGCAACATTTATCATCGTACCAGGCATCTTCTTGAGACGGCTTTGAGTACCCAAGTACGCTTCTCGCAGTCCGTTATATGAAGTCGGCTATATATTGCCACTGCGAGGTTAAATTACCAGAGGTTGGTGCATTCCGCAGCAGTTGAGTTAGGTGGTTGGAGTAGGCGTCCGCTCCCTCTGTTGTCCGCCTTGTTTTGCTGAGTAATATCTATATACCACAAGTTGTATCTCTTTAGGGCTTAAATACATTTCTGCCATGCCCCCTCCGCCCAACTGATTGAAAATTAAAATTTCGTCTGGAAATTTCAACTAGTCCCGTCGAATTCTATCTGTGTATCAAATTTTATCTCTCTAGGGCTAAAATAAAGGTTTGCCACGCCTTTTGTCACGCCTGACTGCTGAATATCCTTTAGATCACCAAAAAATTGTTTACGCACTAAACTGTTCTCTTTTATACGCTTCACATGTAATAACCCTTATACCTGTTCCTGCAATCCATTTCCTGGACGCCACTGAATTTGACAGTGTACATTTGTTTAATCATTGCAGTTGCATTTATTATCATTATGATCCTGACTGAAAGCTTCCTGTAGTTTGCACATAACTACAAACATTTGCTGTATGTTTTTTTGGTGGTTGTTGTTGTTGCATTTTTATGCAATTGCACCAAATAAAAATCCGTTTTTAAATACTTTGCTCTATGTTGGTTGCAAAGCGCATCATGCCCAGCGACCCACTGCTGTTGTTGAGGTTGAGGCTGCAGTTAAACACCAAAGGATGGCAGTCAGTGGTGTTATTTTTGATGTTTACACATTTCACTTTTATGTTTTTTGTTTTTTGTTTTTGTGTTTTTGTGTGTTTTGTTTGCTGTGAGATTTTAAATGTTTGTTCAACTTTAGTTTTGTTTCGTTTGCATTCTCTACTGACCTCTGACCCGTGGTGTTGCAGTGCTGCTGTGGATATATCCCGTTTGTATTCATGTTAGCCACACTATTACCGTTTTCACTGAATCGCACAAAATTCCATCCAACAACTATGTATGTCTGTATGAGTGAATTCGTGTGAATGGGGCTTACAGTTTTTTATCTGATTCTTATGGGTACTTGCATTGTTGTTTCATTGTTAGTGTGGTTGTTGTTGTTGGTTTTGTAGTTATTGTATGGCTTTTATTATGTTAAAACATCATTGCTTTAATAACATTTGTAAACATAGCCGAGGAATTGAAAAACAAACCACTAGAATCATGGTTTGGTAACAGGGTTGCCAAGAGGTTTTTCAAGGAAATTGAAAAAAAAAATTTCAATCTTATGGACCCAGATGAAACTTTATATGCGATATCTTAAAAAGTTAGTAGAAAAACTGTTACAAACTACATATTTTTCTCATTTAGAATTACAAAAGTGTGTCACCACACTCTGGCATCTCTGTGACGGCCTTTGTTCTTTCAGCTACAGCAAGTGTTCGGACTCAACTCGATTCGATAAAAACAAATGCAACACAACAAAACAATAGAGGAATATACTCAAATATTTGTTTAAAAATCGCATGAATTAAATAAGAGTATTGTTGGGAAGTTCATGTGGAAACATTACAAGTTGAGAGCCAAAAAGCTGTTCAGATTTAAACCAACATTGAGACAATTGCAATGCGATTGTTTTCTATTATTTTGGTTGTATTTGTAATAGTTTTGTGTGTGCCATTAAATAAATACAATGTCATCTTTTATTTAAATAAATAACTATTTATTTAAGGAGCGTAGTTTATATAGTTTATTGTAAGCTTCAAACTAAAAACGTGTCGTAATATCAGCTATTACAAGAATTGAAGAAAATTTTTGGATGGAGTTTACCAGCAAGTTAAGGAAACTTCATGAATTTCTTGTTACTGAGCGTAAACAACAGATATCGATGACAGTAGCCCGGGCCATGATGTTAAAAACGTGTCAAAATAGGCCGAGAGAATGTCTTAACAGCCGGAAAATTAAGTCTGCATACTGGCACATCGCCAAATGGAATCAGACTGATTGATTTCTTAGCAGAAAGGAACATGGTAATTAGCAGCACACGATTTGACCACAAAAACATTCACAAGGCAACGTGGATATCGCCCGATCAAGTTACAAGAAACCAAATAGATCACGTGGTAATCGATGGAAGGCACGCGTCAAGTGTCTTAGACGTACGAGTGATCAGGGGTGCGAACATCAGCTCGGACCACCAACTCACTGCAGTGAAGGTGCGTACTAGGCTAAGCAGGGCGAAAACCCTGGGTAACCAGGCACAGAGAAAGCTAGACATCGCTAAGCTGCAGACCACGGAGATAGGCAACGCCTATTCCGACCAACTCACTCAACTACTTCGTGATGCTCCAACTCCAGAAAATGCTAGCACGCAATGGAAAAATATTGCCCACTCGATGGAAAGGACTGCGCGGTCCGTACTGGGGTATATGAAGACCTTCAACAATTAAGCCTGAAGAATGCCGCAAAGCCACGATAACTGCTGCGTACAGGGCCAAACTGAAGCCAATGACAAGTATAGGAAGAAGAGGCGGGAGTTGACTCGACTCTTCAGGCGAAATAAACGAGAGCTAAAGGAGCAGAATAATATGTGCATTGAAGAATACAGAAACAGAGGTGAAAACCGAAAATTCTACGAGATGATAAATGGTAGGGTACATGGAACAGGTCTTGTTCCCTCCTGTAAAGACAATGATGGTCATCTCGTTACTGACTCCGAGAGTGTACTGAGAATATGGAAAGAACACTTCTGCAGCCTTTTGATGTCTGAAAACTCGGCTGCTGAAGACTGTGTACCAATCCGAGATGATAAAATCGAGTGTCCCTCTCAGAGCCAAGGTGAGATAAAAACTGTCATATCCCGCCTAAAGAACAATAAAGCCGCTGGTGCTGATGGTCTTTCAGCTGAGTTGTTTAAGGCGGGTGGTGATGAGCTTGTTTTAAGCATGCAACAGCTCATACAGAACATTTGGCTTCAGGAGAGCATGCCAGAGGATTGGGATCTCAGTGTGCTATGTCCAATGTACAAAAAAGGTGACAGTAGAATTAGCCTCTTACCGATTGCGTATAAGGTCCTGCCTAGCATACTGTGTGAACGTCTAAAGCCAATTGTGGAAAACCTGATTGGACCTTATCAGTGCGGCTTTAGACCAGGCAAATCCACGACGGATCAGATATTTACACTACGGCAGATTCTTGAGAAAACCCATGAGAAGCAAATGGACACTTACCACTTCTTTGTCAATTACAAAGCTGCCTTCGATAGTCAGGCATCAGGCATTGACTATACGAAGCCATGTCTGAGTTCGGTTTCCCTGCGGAGATAATTCGTCTCTGCCAATGTACCCTTTCGAATAACAAATCCTCTGTTTGGATTGGCAAGGGTCTATCTGCGCCATTCGATACGATGACAGATCGTAGACAGGGTGATGATTGGTTTGGCAGTAAATGAGGACAAGATGAAGTTAATGGTATTATCGAACAAAGTGTCCACCAATTGGGGATGCAGCGTGAATGTTAGAAACTATTCCTTTGAGCTAGTGGATGAATTTATCTACCTGGGATCCGCCATGGACAAAAACAATGGTGCCAGCCTTAAAATAAAACGTAGAATAGCCAACAGGTGTTTTTTTTTGTGCTACGCGAGCACTTCATAACCACCACCCTATCTCGAACCACCAAAGTCCAACTGTACCAGGTACTAATTTTACCGGTCCTGTTCTATGCCTCCGAATCTTGGGTGCTTACACAGGCAGATGCAGCTCATCCGGCGGTGTTTGAGAGAAAAAATACTCCGCAAATACTACACGCCGTAAACGGCGTGTTTAGGATTCGGATGAACCATGAGCTGTACGAGTTATAACACGACACTGATATGGTCAAGCGAATCAAAGCGCTGGCTAGGCCATGTCGTGAAAATGGATGAGGAAACCCCAGCGCGAAAGGTATTCTATCAAGACATCGAAGGACGGCGCGATAGAGTGAGACCGCGACTACGTTGGAACGACTAGGTGGAGGAATCACTAACGCAGCTTGGTAGGACTGACTGGAGACGAAGATCGGAGATCGAAGCGAATGGAAATCTCTAATCATTTCGGACTCTGACTTAGGCACTAAGATTTAAATATATATGTTATCAAGTTGTAAGAAAGTTTCAGTCAGTTAAATCAACTTACATATACCCTCAACTTCAGTACAACCATACAATTTCTAAATATACAAATTTTAGGGAGGTAACAGATGAGTAAGGCTGGATTTTCAATTCTTTATCCAAAACTTTATCCTGTTATAACTTTACGAAATACAAAATTTGATCACGATCGCGTATACATTATTATATTATTCGATTTTTTAAGTGGTCGGAGTGATACATTTGTATGGGAGGTACCAGAAGGGGCTTGGCCATATAGATCATATTCAATCCCGTAAGTGGTTTTGAGAAAGAATTAACTAATAAAAACTTTCGAAACAATTGGTTACGTTATTCGAAAGTTATCATGCATACCAGCCGGAGGGACAGACAGACGGCCAACGACTTAAAAGTCATGAATCGAATTTGGTTTAAAGAAACCTAGAGTCTAAAAAGACTTTTCTATGTGTTATACTTTTGGGTCATATCAAATGAAATAAACCCTCTTATATATATTATAAATTAATCTTCTGTTTGCGATCGGACTTACTTACTAACTTACGTAAGTGGCCCATTACAACATACAAACATGGTTCATAAGTTTGAGGCCTGAAGTAATAAAGAATTCCACACGCTTCGGTCTTGTGCGTGTGTTCTCCAGTTAGTCCTACCAGATGGTGGCACGTCGCCTACCACTTGGTCCTTCCAACGGAGTTTGGGTCTCCCTGCTCTGCGCCGTCCTTCAGGTTCGCCTTCAAACACCTTTCTCGCTGGAGCATTAACATCCATCCTGGCAACATGACCCAGCCATCGTAGTCGTTGCATTCTGACTCTTTTAGCTACGTCGATGTCGTGGTAAAGCTCATACAGCTCATGGTTCATCCGATGGCGAAACTCGCCGTCGACACAGATAGGTCCATAAATTTTTCGGCGTACTTTTCTCTCGAACACTCCCAGGTTTTGTATGTCCGTTGTCGCAAGCACCCATGATTCGGCAGCATACAAAAGAACGGGTAAGATTAGCACCTGGTAAAGCTGTTTCTTATTATTCCGAAATAAGCTGGTGTTACTAAAGTGCTGCCGAAGTCCGTAAAAACATCTATTGGCTAGCACTATTCTCCGCTTAATTTCTTGGCTGACATTATTTTTCTTATTGACGGAAGATCCGAGGTAGGTAAACTCATCTACTACCTCAAAACAATAATTTTTAACGTTGACGCTGCTTCCCCATCGAGAGGACTCTTTGTTCGTCGAAATCATTATTTTTGTTTTGTCCTCGTTGACCGCTAAACCCATTTTTACCGACTCCTTTTCTAGGGATGAGAAGACTGCAGTAACATCCCGCAGATTTCGGCCAATGATATCTATATCATTGGCGTAGGCTAGTGGCATGTGGCTTTTGTGGAATATGGTGCCAGACATGTTGACACCAGCCTTTCTCATCACCTTCTCCATAACTATATTAAATAGTGTACAGGACAGGCTATCGCCCTGCCTGAGACCTCTATCCGTGTTGAATGGTTCAGGTTGATCCTTACCAATCTTAACCGAGGATTTCGTGTTTTCCAAGGTACATCTGCAAAGTCGAATTAGATTTGCAGGAATTCCAAACTTAGACATGACCTCATATACTACGGCCTAACGGAGAGTCGAAGGCAGCTTTGTTGTCGACAAAGAAGTGGTAGGTGTCGATCTATGGTCCTGGAATGTTAGAACACTGTATAGACCAGGTGCCTCCATCCAACTGGCGGAAGTCCTCGAAAAATACAAGGCTGACATAACCGCTTTACAGGAAATCCGGTGGACGGGACACGGGTGCTCGCGCAAGAAGACGTGCGACATCTACTATAGTGGCCATGCGGACAAGCACGAGTTTGGTTGTGGATTTGTGGTTGGCAAGAGACTGCGACACCTAGTCTCAAGGTTCAACCCGGTGTGTGAACGTATAGCCATCATAAGAGTCAAAACTAACCCCGACGCCGTTTGCGATCGGACACTTAAACTTAATGTTTCCACATGAATATTGACGGCTTCCCATCCATTTCAAGTTAATTTTCCAACATATTTCAAGATGTGATTTCAACTGTATCTTAATGATTTCCCAACTATTGTATGAAAATCATAAATTAAGCTTCATTTTGTTTTATAATCTAAAAAGTTTCACTTTTTATAATCTAATAAGTTTTACTTTCCACCGATTTCAAGTTGAGTTCCCAACTATATCTTAGAGATTTCGCAACTATTGTACGGTGATCACACGTTAAGCTCTATTTTGCGATTGGACCCTTAGTTCAGGAGATAACGCCAATTAGAATTTTTCGTATGACTACCTACAATGGCTGCCCACCGATTTCAAGATGAGAGAAAATAATCAACTATCAGCACTTTTCAAATAAATTTTCATATTTCTTAAGGAAATTTTAATAAAAACATCCTTTCAGATTTGCCAAAAGAAGCATAAACAAACTTCTATATGACGATTTTCGCAGAAATATCTTGCCAATGTTCTGTAAAAATACTTTCTAAGTGATTCAACCTATCAGAAACTCGGTTAAACCGGGTATTCGAAATGGCATTTTTGGAAAAACCGATTTCTGAGAAAAAAATACTTGCAGATTTCCATCTACCACAATCATCAAAGGAGAATAATAGTTAATTAATACATTTAAATAAACTACATTTCCTTGTAATGACATGACACGACTCACAAAGTCCGTTATGATAACGTTAAGATATTAATATATTTCTGGAATTTTTCAGCTGTGAGGTCAATAAACTGCAATCGTTCCGCTTGATATCACAGCGAGTAGAAATGAGTGGAGTACATGTTAAGTCTAATGTCATAACACTATGCAACAATATAACAAAAAATCAGTACAGAAGTATCAGTCAGGCAACTGTCTATTAAATACCCTCACCCTATGTATGTATGACATTGCTTAAGCCTTGAGTTATTTAAATTAACCGATTTTTAATAGAAATTCTGTATTACTTACATTTCCGATTACCTTTGCTTCGCTGCTACTTAAACATGGATGCCTATTGGTTTCTGAAATAAAATTTAGCCTATATCACTCAGTGATAACGTAACTTTCTACTGGTGAAATAATTTTTAATATCGGTTGTGTAGTTTAGATAATTACCTCTTACATACAAATAAACAGACAAACTCACAAACATCTACAATATTAGTATGGAAGTGTCGATTAGTATAGATTATAGATACATAGATAGTTTGAGATAGGACTTTAGGTCGTAAGACCAGAATAAACATCTGGTAAATTTAGTTAAACTGTATTAAAAGGTTACAGCCTCCATATGGCTGTTACAAATGGAAGAACAATATGAATATATCCTTCACTCCGTCCGTGCGCATGGTGTAGAGTATAAATACAGTGGTTATACTGACATTTTGTAAGTGTTGCATAGTGTTATTTGTCTAAAATGGCCAACAAAATTAGATTGTATATACCAACTTACGTATATGGCATTCATTCACAAGCGGTGTTTGTTTGTATTGAAGTAAATTGCATCACATGACACGGATAAATAAATTTGAATATAAAAAAAATGGATTGGAACTGATATAAAACAACAACGTATAAAGTGCTGATGAGAAATGTGTTACTGTAGAACTGTTAAAATCAGCAATGCTTCATTGGCTAAATAAAGTTGGTTGTTTTGTTTTCGTTAGCCAAATGCAATCATCGTGTGTAAATGTGTTTTTATAACTTTTGTCGGATTTAAATTAATTCCATCAATTTCAACAATTTTATTAAACTGTCAAATGGATATCGTAGAATTGTTGCAGTTATAACATACATGAGAATTTACTGTAAAATGACAATACTAAAAATAAATAGTTTACCTGTTGTTTTGCCGACCACTATCAACATTTTGAGCTTACCTGTAACAATAAAAGAGAGACAAAAAATTACAAAAAGATTACACATTTAAATGTTATTATTCTAAAATATTTTAGCAAAAATCTATGGAATACTACAAGTTCCACCCACATCCTCTCCTAAGCCCATGACATAATACAAATTTCCGCTGGGCAGGAGCAACAACCATCAACATCCATCAACAATTATAAAACAAGACCAACAATAACAACCAGAACATCAAATGGTATTAAGGCAATTGAATGTATACAGGGAACAACATTAAGGCCAATAATGACTCCAAGGAGAAAACAAGAAGACCAAACAGCAGCTTTAACTGAAAGCAGTTAAAACTCAGACAGTTAATACACTTAAAAGACTAAGTCTCAAATAAACCCCTCGGCTATACAACCACACGCACATACATAGACAGACCGACAGCCTGATATGCTGTACAAGCACTAAACTCACGCATTTACAAAAATTTCGTCGGGCGTAGATACAAAAAAAAACCAACAAAAAATACAAGATTCCGCCAAAGTAGACAATGAGATTAAGAGAAGTCTAACAACAAAATCCGTTGTTCAAATAAGGGCATAATATAAAAAAGACTGCCAAGAGTGATATCAACACACACAGACCAAAGAGGTGTTTTTTTTCTTATTCTTTCCCCCACCCCCATTTTTGCCTTAAAGTATGCAAAGAGAAATAAAAGAAACAGATTAAACACCTAAAACAATAATACGAACAAAAAAAAAGTAAATTTAATAAGGAAATAACGAGGAACTGAGAAAAAGTTCCATAGACAGTTTAAAGCTACAACTTTATTGGATTTCAATGCTTTAACAATTATACTTGTCATTTCTTCACAACTTGTGTTACAGCCCTCGCATTTACTTTACAGTGCGTGCGGACCACAGCATCTTTTTGCAGCTGAAAGTTCAGTAAAAATGTAGGAAACGAAAAAAAAACCATACCATGTTTACATTGCGGTCAAAATTTACGCGAGTATACGAAGCATAAAATCTTACATATACACCTCTAGCATTCGCAGTACTTCCCTAGCCCTCACCCTCGCCCTTCACCACCAGTCGCATAATAAGAAAATTGTTTTAATTCTCTTCATCCGGTTCCTGCTTAACTTTCCCCTATGTCGGTTGTGTTTGTTGCCACCAAAAAAAGCAAAAGAAAATCCAATTTAGTCCAAAGTAAAATATTTGAGTTCTACTAAAAATTTACTGCAAATTGTACGAAAATCTCAAATTGTTCTTCTAAACAAAACGCACGAAGAAAAACTCTGGAAATATACTCTTCTACAAGGAAGTAAAGAAAAATGTAACACTTATCTGTGAGTGAGAGAGAGCGTGAACGTTTGTCTGCGTCAGTAAGTAAATCAGATTATAAAACACAATTTTGTTAAACTAAATTTTCAATTACATTCTTATCATGTGTGCAATTGTGTAAATATGGTAACATACGATAGAGCGAGCGCATATCAGAGGTAAACAGGGGTGGATTGGTGTGACAAGGACATGACGGAAGACTGTAAAGCTAGAACGTTTTTAGAATCAGCGTACTTGAACTGTCTGCTGTTTACAATTTAGTATTTATACCCTTATCCAAAGGGTAGGAGGGTATGTATCATATGATACGACCCAAAAGTGTAACAGATAGAAGGAGTCACTTAAGACCATAGGTTTCTTTGAACTAAATTCGATTCGATTCATTTGTCTGGCGCAACCACATGTTTTGAAACGGTATTGCAAATGGGCTACATAACCACGTCACTTCTAGTACCTTCCATACAAACATATTATTCCGCCCAAATAATATCAATACACCTAACGCGATTGTACCCAAATTCCTAAATACAGAATTTGGGTACGATCGTTATCAAGCTATAACAGGATAAAGTTTCGAAAAAAAAATTGGAAGTCTAGCCACGCCCCTTCTGTAACCTTCCACCCATTTTAGCGATTAAGTAATAATATCAGTACTTCCAACGCGATCGTACCCAGATTATGTATTTAGTAAAGCTATAACAGGATATAGTTTTGGAGAAAAAATTGGAATACTAGCCACGCCCCGTCTTGTACCTCCCATACCCATCTGGTACCGCTAACTTAATAAATCGAGTAATAATATCAATACACTCAATGCGATCGTGCCTAATTTCTGTATATTGTTAAGATCTAACAGAATAAAGTTTTTGAGAACAAATTGGAAGTGTAGTAACGCCCCTTCTGGTGCATCCCATACAAATGTACCATTCCACCCACTTTAGAAACCGAGTAGTAACATCAATATACTCGACAATATAGTGTATTTTGTTGAACTATAACACGATAAAGGTTTGGCGAAAAAAAATGAAGTCTAGCCACGCCCACAGGCCCTTCCAGAGTGGTTAAGATTGATAGGACAGAGATTCTCACGACTTAAGAACTTTTAAATCTTCATCTTTTAAAGCTGTCATGCCATGAGGAACGGGCGATTTTCTAAATAGAGAATTTTAATTGTTGTTCACCTGGGAATAACCAGAAGCTCTTTTTGGAGGTCCCTAGGCAGCTCACAACGAAAGATCACGTATTCCCCGGGCAATGCCATTGAACATCCATTCAGTGGTAGCAAATGTGAGAAGTCGCAATGTTGAGTAACCAAATGGCATGCTTCCACTGATGCGGCTTAGGAAGTAGGTAACTGAAGCTCAACACAATGGCTCTCTTAGTGGCTTTGACAGCCCCAAGAAACTAGAATCAGGCGCGGTGGCCTAAACTCTCATTTAACAAAACCAATTACTATGAAAACACGAAGAAAAGAAATACCAAGAACCCCTCCAAATGTTGACGACCTCCGCAAACACTATAAGGACCATGATTTGCGGATATTCCCCTGGAATATCTAAACTCTCTACACAGAATGTGCATCTATCCAATTGGCGGATGTCCTCGACAAATACATGCCTGACTTCACCGCCATACAGGAAATGCGATAGACAGGACAGGGATGCCCACGTCGAAAGAACTGTGGCATGAAGAATGACACGAACTTGTGTGTGGATTCATAGTCGGCAAGAGACTTCGACATCTGGTCTCGCGGGTTAACCCTGTAAGTGACCGAATAGCCACTATTCGCATCAAGGCGAAATATTTTGACATTACGCTGATTTGTGTATACTTCCCGACGGAAGACAAAGATGAAGATATTAATGATGTATTCTTTGAGAGCCTGGAGGAATATATGACCGCTGCCCTGCATATGGCATTAAAATTGTTCTGGGAGATTTGAATGCAAAAAAGAGGAATGGGAAAATGATCTTGGTCCATCGATCGGTAAATTCAGCCTGCATACCGACATGTCAGATAACGGGTTTAGGCTGGTAAGCTTCGCAGCGAAAAGGAACATGGAAGTGAGTGGAACCAGATTCCAGCACAAAGATATCCACAAGGCAATTTGGCTATCTCCCGATTAAAACACCAAAAATCAAATTGATCATGTAGTAATTGATGGCAGGCATGCATCTAGTGTCATGGACGTGCGTGTGATCCGTGGTTCTAATATTGGCTCGATCATTATCTGGTTGCAGCCAAGGTGCGCACAAGATTGAGCAGAGCGAAAAACGCACGTAACCAAACACAAAGAATGCTGAACATCGCAAAGCTGCAAACCCCAGAGATAGCCACGGCCTTCTCAAACCAGCTCTCCCAACTACTACGAAACAACGCCTCTACTTCTGACGTTCTCGATACACAGTGGAAGCATATTGCGCATTCTATGGCAAACGCCTCAACAACCGTGCTAGGATATAAAAATAGCGCTCAGACTAATACTGGTACGAGTAAGAATGTCGCATAGCGTCTGAGGGACAGGATGCCCGTTATAGGGCAACTCTACAGTCAATTGTAACCCGGGCTGTTAGGGAACGGCAGCTATATATTTAAGCGAAAAAAAACGTCAGATGATGAAACGGGAGAACGAGGATATAGAGCAATACAGGGATAGAGGTGAGGCCCGAAAATTGCAGAAAGTAAAAGCAGAAGGCTACGGTAATGGGCTCCCCTCCTGTAGGGACAAGGATGGAAATCTGGTTACAGATACGCAGAGTGTGCTGCATTTATGGAGAGAATACTTCCAGCAACTGCTAGTTCCAGAAGGCAGCGCACGTCAAGGTATCACGCCAATTGTCGACGACGTCTTAGGTTGCCTACCACCAAGTCAAGCCAAGGTAAGAAGAGCAATATCGCGGCTGAAAAATAATAAAGCAGCCGGTGCCGACGGACTTCCGGCAGAGCTCTTTAAGTCCGGTGGTGAGAAGCTGATAACGAGCATGCACCAGCTCCTACCCACGGTTTGGCTTAACCAGTGCATGCCCGACGATTGGAATCTAAGCGTATTATGTCCTGTGCTTAAAAAAGGTGATCCAAGTGTGTGCTCCAACTACCGCGGTATTAGCCTTTTACCCATCGCATATTAGGTCCTGTCGAATGTGCTATGTGAAAGACTAAAGCCAGTGTTATCCAACTTGATCGGGCCTTATCAGTGTGCTTAATCAACAACTGACCAGATATTCACACTTTGGCAAATCCTGGAAAAAACCCAAGAGAAGCAGATCGACATGTACCATCTTTTCGCCGACTATAAAGCTGCCTTCGACAGCCCGATACGGCAGAATTTACTCGAAGCCATGGCTGAGTTTGGTATTCCAGCCAAGCTGTTACGCCTTTGCGGAATTGACAAGGACCTTACGGTGCCATTCTTTACCAGACGAGGCCTAAAACAAGGCAACGGCCTATCGTGTGACCTCTTCACCAATTGATAAAGATGATAATGAGGAAAGCTACAGTAAACAAGAGTGGCACGATATTTAACAAAAGCCACATGCTAATCGCGTACGCTGATGAAGTAGACGTCATCGGTCGAAAACTGCGGAATGTGACTGCACCATCCTTAGGTATCTCAATGGTGAACGAGGAAAAAACGAAGTTATTAGTTTCAACGAACGAAGAATCTACTCGTTTGGGAAAATGCGTGAGGGAAAATGCGTGACAACTATAATTTCGAGGTGGATGATAATTTAATCTATCTATGCTCCACTATCAACAAAGCAAATAATAAAAGCTAGCGATTTAATGACAGAACTCACTCTCTCGACGAACAAAAATCCAGCTATACCAGATACTGGTTCTACCTGTCTTGAAGTATGGTTTAGAATCCTGGGTTATGACACAAGAGGATGAATTAGGTCTGGCAGTATTCGAGACAAAAATACTCCGTAAAATATATGGGCCTATCATCGTTAACGGAGAGTATCGGCGTCGTATGAATTATGAGCTGTACGAGCTGTACACTAACAATGACGTGATCAGGCGCATTAAGGTGCAACGGTTGCGTTGGTTAGGTACTGTTGTACGCATGGACGAAAATACTCCAACTCCAAAAGTCTTCGACAATAAACACGATGGACGGCGCAGAAGAGGGCGACCAAAAGACCAGGTTACTGAGAATCTTACAGAACTTGGTGTGACTAACTGAAGAAGAAGCGCAGAAGATAAAAGCGCTTAAAATATTTTTTACGTGCGGTATATAATACAATTAGATTGCAAAGAAGTACCCGCTAAGTAAGTAAAGTAAGTAAGTAAGTATTGCTGAATTTTGTATCATCGCTCTTGTACGCCGATGGTCGATATTTCATACGGTATACCGAGATATATATATATATAGGACCGGCCGTGGCATAGTGGTTAGAACACGCGACTACCATGCGGGAGATCGCAGGTTCAAACCTGGCTCCAGTCATATTAAAAAAAAAAAAAAATATACATTTTTCTTTCATTGTCGGCTCCCCTCGAATGTTGTTGACAGCAACTTCGCAGTATTAAGCATCGATTCAATCGTGTCTTGTAAGAGCTTCTCAAAACAGTGACGTTCGCATCCGTCGATAAACAAGTAGGTGCCGTTAGTTGTGAATCTAAAAATAGAAAGCGTGTTAATTCACAACAACGCGAGAAGCTATCCTATACCTCATTCATGGGGTGCAAAGGGAAATTAAGTTTTTTTTTTTTATACCGAGATATAACCGTGTTATATGTTGAATGTTGAAAAACTGCTAAAAACGCACCTTGAGCAAAAAAAAAATCGTGTGCGCATTAAATTGTTAATGCAACCAACGAATGATGCAGAAGCACTTATTTTTGGGGCTACTTTCACGTGCAATTCTCAGAATTTTGTCCCGTCATTCTGAAAATAGAATTTGACTCAACTTTACAGCCTGCCAATAAGTTATATACAACTTTCAATCCACCTGCATTCAACGGGCCTCAAACCCCTAAATCCATCACATAACTCTCCTAAAATATATCTATAAACATATGCCGAACAATATAAACTGTCACTTACAATGTGATCTGCGAATATCTTTTGCCTTGTTATGCTGCCTTAGTAAGTTGGGTTGATGGCACATATATATATATATATATAAACATTTCGATACAAATGCAAATAGGCAAACAAGCGCATTGGTGGAATGTCCTCGTTGTTGAAAACTTTTGTCTGCTCTTATCGTACATACATATATACTAAATTGAGTATGCAACTTAGACACCCAACACTCGAGTGCATACAAGGAAATCATGGCGCCCTGTGGCACAAACTCCCGATGGGGGGCGGGCGAAAGGGCTAGAGTTGGTGATGGTGTTGGTGTTGGTGTCATTCAAATCTGTCACAAGACAAATTTCCCATTGAGTGTCGTCGCATTGATTGGTTTCATTGAGGATGCGAGTACTCGTATCAACGATGTGTGTGATACATCTACAAAAAAAGAACGGATTGGCGTTGTAGTTGTCGCAGTCTTTTTATACTAGATTATTCTTGGGAACATTATTCTTTTTTCTTCGTTGGCTTTTGCCGGCAGCAACACCCTTCTCTACATGTGATGATATTCAAATGTTATGGGTTACAAATGGCTATGAAAGTGTGTGACATCTTTGTTCTTTTTTTATTTTGTTGAATACAACAAAAACTCAACTCAATTTCAATCGATCACTTGTCAGAGTCAACAAATAATAAAGTGCATTCAAAGCTTATTGTGTGTCGTCTTTTTCGTTCTGGTTCTTTTGTGTATAGCTTCAAATCGAATCAAATCACTTTGTTTTAGGGTTTACAAATTGTGAATGCATTGGAATCGAGCACGTTCCAGTGTCTCTGAATTACAGCAACATATGTTTACATGTGAGGAATATATTTGAGTTGGTGTGGGTGTGTGTGTGTGATTATGTAAATTGCTTAATGGTTCGTATTCGTTTGAAGAGGCAAATAATTTATTTACAATTGTGTAAGTTGGATTTGGAGAGTATTTTAAACATAAAAACAAAAACGGAAGAGGGTATTCGATATACTGGCAACAAATTTCAAGTATACTGTTTTATATAGTTAATGTAATAGGTTGTTAATTTAAAGAGATATGTAATTTCATTGGATTGTTCACACAACCTATTTCTATTTACCTATCAAGAAGTTGTATTAATCGAGTGCTGAAGCTATATACGTTACATTGCAGTTGAAAATAGTCCCCACTTTTTTACGATATTTACCAAATAATTTAGTTTACCGAATTGGATTTACACACAGCCATATTATACAAGGTGGGCCAAAAGAGATCACCCTATTGGAAGATGCTCTAATTTTTAAAAATGGTCAAATCTGTTTTGACATTTGTGGACTAGACAGATGTAGAATACAAGTGAGCAAGCCATGGAGAGATACACTCCCCAAGAACGCGGAATAATCGCGCGAATTCCGTCGCCGATTCCCCGGCCGTCCGACACCGACTGCGCAAACACTGCGCCGTTTGGCCACCAAACTTGAAGAGTATTGGACCACACGAGATGTTGCCAGGAGAGCCCGACCTCGTAGCGCCCGTTTTAGCCGAGAATATAGCCGCTTTTGCCGAGGATGTCGAGCTGTCGCCGGTAACATCGACCAAACGCTGTGCCTCGCATTGTGATCAAAGACCTGCGCATGTTCGTGCTGTCGACCGCCGGACGCGTTTAACCTAAGCCCAAGCCATCCTCAATTTCGAGGACGAAGTGGACGATTTTTCGACCAAATTCATAATGAGCGATGAGTCTCATTTTCCCCTTATATCTCGTTTTGCACTGGCCCGCAAAAAATGCCCGATTAAACCTTTCCATACTTTTTTGTGGGGTTTTTTGAAGACCCGTGTTAACGTGAACAAGCCCGAGATCCTGGAAGCTCTCAAGTACAACATTCGACACGAGTGCAAGAAACTGTCGCCCGAAGTTCTCGCCGAAGTGATGAATAATGCCATAAAACGAGCCCGTATGGCAATCAATTGTGACGGCGCCCATTTGACAGATATCATCTTCTTGACTTAACCAATAAAATTCTAAAGATTCAAATAAACATAATCAAAAAACAGAATCAAAGTTTTTCATTTAGAAACCAAATGTGAGCCAAACAACATAGGATGACTTCTTCTGGCCCACCTTGTACGTTTGTCACCATAACACAGTGCAGCACATGATTTTGGGACTCAATTCTGAGAATCGCATGTGAAAGTAGTCCCAAAAATAAGAACTTCTACATCATTCGTTTTGTCAAATTGGCTGCATTAATAACACTATGACACAATTTGATGGTCATTGTCTCGGGGGTGAACCAAACCAATATCAAACGATAGCATTTGACCTCAGTAACAAAACCCTAAACTCCATTTTGCTCCACTACGTCACAAATTTTTTTTACAGTGTTTTAAAGTTTGATTTTTTTGGTCAAAAGTCGAATCAAAGAATATGAAAAATCATCTGTAAAACACGTTTGGGGTATTTCATGTCTTCGGAGACCTATATTAAAACAATTAAGGGAATATTTTCTCGGAACATTTTAACCCTCTAGCTTCCACCCGAATGGGACATTTTTGGCCCAATTTTGAAAAACTGTTTAAAAGTCAACTTTGGACGGAGGTCAAGGATTAGAATCTTCGATAGAAATATTCTCCGGAAAATTTCCCTAAAAGTCACCGAAGACAAACAACCTCTACGAGTCAAAGGTTCCAAAATAAAATCAAAATGACATGTTAATGAAATGTTAAAAAGTCTATTTTTGAGCAAACAGTTCAACGCACTTTTTTGGGAGTGAACTAAACCAATATCAAACGATAGCATTTGACCTCAGTAATAAAACCCTAAACTCCACTTTGATCCACTACGTCACAATTTTTGTATGCAGTGGGTTAAAGTAGGATTTTTTAGACAAAAGTCAAATAAAAGAAAATGAAAAATCATTTTTAAAAATAGGTTTGGGATAGTTTATGTCTGCAGAGACATACATTAAAATTTTCAGAGGAACATTTCATCAGAACATTTGAACCCTCCACCTCCTACCTTTAGGATGAATTTTGAAAAACAGCTTAAAAGTCAAATTTCTCAAAATGTTCAAAATGAGTGGCAGTTAGAGGGTTAAAATGTTTTGAGGAAATATTCCCCGGAAAAGTTTTATGTAGGTCTCCGAAGACATGAACTATCCCAAATCTATTTTTACACATTATTTTTCATTTTCTTTTATTTGACATTTGTCCAAAAAAATCTAACTTTAAACCATTGTAAACAAAAATTGTGACGTAGTGGAGCAAAATGGAGTTTAGGGTTTTATTACTGAGGTCAAATGCTATCGTTTGATATTGGTTTAGTTCACTCCCGAAAAAGTGCGTTGCACTGGTTGCTCAAAAATAGACTTTTTAACATTTCAGTATTATGTCATTTTGATTTTATTTTGGAACCTTTGACTCGTAGAGGTTATTTGTCTTCGGTGACTCTTAGTGAAATTTTCCGGAGAATATTTCTATCGAAGATTCTAATCCTTGACCTCCGTCCAAAGTTGACTTTTAAACAGTTTTTCAAAATTGGGCCAAAAATGTCCCATTCGGGTGGGAGCTAGAGGGTTAAAATGTTCCGAGAAAATATTCCCCTAATTGTTTTAATATATGTCTCCGAAGACATGAAATACCCCAAACGTATTTTTACAGATGATTTTTCATATTCTTTGATTCGCATTTTGACCAAAAAAATCAAACTGTAAACCACTGTAAAAAAAATTTGTGACGTAGTGGAGCAAAATGAAGTTTAGGGATTTGTTACTGAGGTCAAATGCTATCGTTTGATATTGGTTTGGTTCACCCCCGAAAAAGTGTGTTGCACTGTGTAATTTAATGGCCCTACGAACTTTTTTTTCTCAGGTTGGATTTTTAGCACTCTTTCTATATTTTATATCTCGATATACCATACGGAATATCTCTACTGTGTCTGAAGCAAAGTTGTAGATATAATATTGCACTTTTTGGTACAATAAATAGTACTTTGTGGTATCATATTGTACTTTTGAATACCATAAATTGCTCTTTTTGTTACAATAAATTGCACTTTATATTACAATAAATTGTACTTTTTGGTACAATAAATTGTACATTTTGGTACCATGAGTTGTACTTTTTGGTATCATAAATTGCACTTTTTGGTACAATAAATTGTACCACAAAAATCACTTTTTGTTACAATAAATTCTAGTTTTTGGTACCATAAATAGTATTTTTGGTACTATAAATTGTACTTTTTGTCAGCATAGATTGTATAAATTGGACTTTTTGGTTACATAAGTTGTACTTTTTGTTACCATAGATTGTATTTTTTGGTACCGTAAATTGTACTTAAATATTGAATAGGTAATATTTTGTAATTGTTGATACCATCAATTGTACTTATTGGTACCATAATTGTACTTTTCGGTACCATAAACTACACTTTATGTTACAGTCAATTGTACTTTTTGGTACCATAAATTTTTATTTTTGGCACAATAAATTATAATTTTTGTTACCTTACTTTTGGTACTAAAGTAAAAGTAATATGTAGTTTTAGTACTATAAATTGTACTTTTCAATACCATATATTGCACTTCTTGTTAAAATAAATTGTGTTTTGGTACCATAAAATGTAGTTTTTGTGTCTTAATTAGTACTTTTTGGTACAATAAATTTTACTTTTTGCTCTCATAGATTGTACTTTTTGGTACCATGAATTTTACTCTTTGGTACCATAAATTTTACTTTTTGTTACCATTGATTGTATATTTTGGTACCATAAATTGTACTATTCGGTACCATAGATTGTACTTCTTTGTACCATAAATTTTTGTTTTTGGTAGCATAAATTGTACTTTTTCTTACCATAGTTATTTTTGATACCATAAATTGTACTTTTTGTGATCATAAATTGTATTTTTTGGTACCATAAATTGTACTTAGATATTGAAAAGGTACCTTAATAGCACATTTTGGCATCATAAATTGTGTTTTTTGGTTCAATAAATAGTACTTTTTGGTACCATAAATTTTAGTTTTTGAATCCATAAATTTTAATTTTTGGTACCATAAATTTCACTTTTTTAACATAAATTTTTGTTTTTGGTAGCATAAATTGTACTTTTTCTTACCATAGTTCTTTTTTGTACCTTAAATTGTACTTTTTGTTACCATAGATAGTATTTTTGGGTACCATAAATTGTACTTAGATAGTGAATAGGTACCATAAATTGCACATTTTATTACCATGAATTGTACTTTTTGGTATCATAAATTGTTCATTTTGATACAATAAATTGTAATTTTTGGTGTCATAAATTGTACTTTTTGGTACAATAAATTGTATGCTTTTTAAATTGGTATGCTTTTTTTCCGGTAGTTTGTTGCGCATTTTTCTCCTATTCAATATTTCTAACTTTGCTGCAGACACAAAAGAGATGTTCCGTACAGTATACCGAGATATAACCGTGTAAAAATAAATAAAAAGAGCTAAAAATCCACCTTGAGCCATTAATTACACAGTACAACATATTTTAGCTCATTGATTTGGGACTCAATTCTGAGAACTGAACGTGAAAGTAGCCCCAAAAAGAAGAAGTTCTGCATCATTGGTTTTGTCAAGTAACATGCATTAATAATTTAATATCGATTTGAAGTTAGTTAGTATCTTATAGGGGAATTTGTCACATTTTAGGCTCTTTTGTTTAACATAACTCGAGAACCACTAGTTCGATTTAGCTGAAACAATTTAAAAACAATTACGAGTTACAATTCCTTTAATCTGTTCATATAACGTTTCCCTACATAAGCAACAGTGTCACTTTTCCATTCTTCAAATGATTTTGAACTGGGTTTATTTTGTAGCAGTTACAATAAAACTGTTGCAGTTGTGAGTAATATGAACAATTTGAAAATTTTAATTATTTTTATTGGATAATTCAACACCCAGCCGCAAATAGTAACAACATTAAGTGCCATGTAATCACCTAAATATCAGCAAAACGAGAATTTGGCCTCACATCACAACGTCGTTGTACAAAGTGACATACAAACCGTCCTCACATGAAATGACTCGGTTATACATCATAGATATTCCTCACCTAAGTGATTTCCCCAACCAATATCCATCTGCATCTATGTAATTTTCTCACAATTTCTAATCTTAAACCAATCTTAATTCTCATTTCGTGAGTGGCTTCAAACTAAAATCAGTCTAAATGCGTTGAACTGATTCAAAGCCTGAGCAAGTACTAAAGCATTGAAATAAAAATCTGTTATCAATTAACTTACAAATAAATCAAATCCATTAACAACAGCACTTGGCACAGACGGCGCTTCATTCACACGTTCTCTTTGGCTGGTCTGGTCTGGTTTGGTAGGGTCTTGTGCATTCTTGCACTTCGAACGTACGAATCCACCTTCAAAAACCGCATGGCATTCTGACACACACACCCACACACATTCTACGATCCTTGCAATGCTAACCACATAAGAAGCACACACAAATAAATGCTACTTCCTTAAACGAACGAATTTACACTTTCCTGCTGGTAAATATATCCTTTTTATCTCTAGCCAAGCAGCAGTGAACCCCCAAAAAATTGATTGAGCGCGTGAATAATGTTCTTTTCTACTCAAAACACGAAATGTATAACATCACTTGCAAACTCCTTCGAACAGACAATAAAATTGCATCTAGTATCTTAAGGATTTTAGATACAAGTACTATGAACATGATATCGACTCTTTGTTGAACTTTAGGTAAACTAAAAAACAAAAATACCGCAAAGAACTGGGAAATACAATGCAGCACAGTGGGAGAAACTAAATTAAGACAGCTAGGATAGTTTTGTCATTTAATCGCTTGCTTAGCGTAAGGTAGCGGCTGTTTGCGATCAATACACGTCTCTTGATTTCCAGGCTGATATTATTTTTTGAAAGTGTTTTCATCGTTTGGTTCAAGATATATATCTAATAGATTTTATTTGACAAGAGTTGTGTGTAATGGATTATGTTGACAGCTGGCAGGGCGGATAGCTATTTCGATAGTTGCCAAACTATCATCATCAGCACCCTTTGCTGTGCCTTCTACACACATTATCACAACCTTAAGTGTTAAAATTTTCGTGAAACCTTCAAGAAGCCCACACACACCGCTTCGAAAATGGTATCAACGAAGACCACACGTCAATATAATCCACGCAAGCTCTTGTCTATACATTGTCTATCGGACACAATTGCATAGACATGTTTTTGACACAAAAGGGCCAACCCAGTGTACCTCCTGTGTTTGATTTGCTCTTGTTTGTATTGTTGATCTATATGTATTTTTGATCTATCTATTCTTTTTGTTTATGGCGGAGTCAAGGTAGACAAAGTCATCTACCACTTCACAGTTATAGTTGTCATGTTCACACAGCATCCCAAACTAGAAGACCCTTTGTCAGTTGAAACAAATAACTTGGTTTTATCCTCAATTATCATCAGACTTACTTCTGCCGACTGCTGCTCAATTCTTGAAAAGGCCACAGTAACATTCCGCAGTCTTCCGCAGATATCTGTATCATGGGCATACGCGACAGGATATGTATTTTTTTAAAGATGATACCAATTGTATTTACTTTGTATTCCATTATTTTGTAAAAGAGACCACATGATAGACTATTGCCTTGTTTAAAGCCTCGCTTGGTTAAAAATGGCTTTGTCAGATTTTTGCCTATTTTTACTGAAGATTTCGTATAAGTCAGTGCCATCTCTCAAAGTCATATCAGCTACACGGTGATACAAAACACAGCCACAGCATCTAATAGTTTCTGTCGTAACGATCTGCGTATACAGCTTTATAGTCAATATACAGATGGTAGGTATCGACCTGCATTTTCTCCAGTATTTATCGTAGTGTGTATAACTTGTCAGTCGTGGATTTATCAGAGAACGGTCGTGGCATGATAGTTAGAACCGACTATCACTTGGGTGATCTATAGTTCGATTCCTATTTGCAGTCATTTATATATTCTTTCATCGGCAGCTCCTTGGAAGTTGTCGACAGCAATTTCCAGTATAGTGTCGAGTCAATCGACATGTCTAGTAAAAGTTCCTCAAACTGCTAATGTTCGCATTCAATTCACAATAACGCGAGAAGCAATCCCACATCTCTTTCATGGGATGAAAAGGGAAATTAAGTCAAGTAAATATAGTGATAGGAATATATAATATGATATAGATATAGGGACCGGCGGTGGCATAGTGGTTTTAAAACGCGACTCACATGCTGGAGATCCGTGGTTTGATTCCCGGCTTAAGTCATCTACATTGCCGACACCCTCGATGTTGTCGACAGCAGCTTCGCAGTAAAAGTGTCGAGTCAATCGGCATGTTTAGTAAAAGCTTCTCAAACAGTGACATTCGCATTTGTCGATAAACAAGCAAGAAGTTATCCCACACCTCATTCATGGGATGTAAGGGGAAATTAAGTTAAATATAGTGATAAGGTCCAATCAGGTTCGTTAGGATGGACTTAATTCTTTTACATAACACACAAGCCACGACCTTGCATGTGATGGATAAAAAGTTGGTCCCAATATAGATGGTATACAAACATGGATCGTCTTTCTTAAGCACATGCCATAGAACACTCGGATTACAATTGACAGGCATACATTCCTTGAACTATTTCGTGATTATGAGCAGGTGCATGCATGTTGCCAGCTCATCACCGCCGGCTTTAAAAACCTCTGCCGGCAGTCCAACGGCTCCCGCAGCTTTCTTATATTTAAGCCGTGCAATTGCTCGGTGGTGGACAGTGTACTCCATCGTCGATGATTGGCGTGATTTCGTCACTTGTGCTGCCTTCCGGAACGAGCAGAGAACGAAAGTGTTCCCCCCATATTTGCAGCACATTCTGAGTGTCCGTGACCACATTACCGTCTCTTACAGGTGCAGATCCCTGTTTCAAAGGCAGCAGTCATATATTTCCTCCAGGCGCTCATAGAATGCATGTTTAATGTCCTCGTCTTTGTCTTCCGTCGGGATGTGCACACAAATTACCGTAATGTAAAAATATTTCGCTTTGATGCGAATAGTGGCTGTTCAGTCACTTACACTGTTAAACAGCGCGATCAGATGTGAAAGTTTTTTGCCGACTATGAATCCACATCCAAATTTGTATCTTTCTGTATGGCAGTGTTTTAATCCCTGTTCTGTTTATCGCATTTACTGTATGGGGTGATGACAGCCTTGTATTTGTCGAGAACATCATCGATTTAGATAGAGGCACCATGTCTGTAGGGATTTAGATCATTGCAGGAACATATCCTTATATCATGGTCCTTAAAACTTTTGCGGGGGTTATCAACATTTGGGGACGTTTTCTTTTTCTTTACTTCGTGTTATTATAAAAGTTTGTTTTTATTATTTAAGTAGAGTGTCTAATTAGGCCACCGAACCCGATCCTAGTATTTGGGGATCACAATGATTGAATGGATGAATTTCCTGGTACACCTAGTGAGGGTGGGTGAGAAAATGTTGGGTGTGGTTGGACGAGTACATTGTGTCCTAAGGAGTGATTGGGCCCTCAGCAGACGAGCTGTTCGCTCAGTATACAGCGGGCTGTTTGTTGCATGCGCAACTTACGGCGCACCTGTATGAGGCGAAAAAGTGAAGTCGAAAAATACTGTCGTGTCAACGTGTGATGTTATTAGCGTATGTGCCTATGTGTCATACGGTCTCTACGGAGGCCCTACAAGTGTTGGTGGGGGTTCCTCCTCTTGACCTCGAGGTTATGAGTAAATACATTATTTTTTGGCTAAAGAGGGGAACCATGTTGCAGAATCATTAGATTGCATATGAGAATGCAGTAGTTATGAGTGTAAGTGAGCGAAAGAGGTATTTGGATGAATGTCTCCTATCTATCTGGCAATCTAGATGGGTCAATAGTGTGAATGGTAGGGCTACCTACTGCTTGGTGAATGATGTCCAGTTTGTTATGGATAACCAAGATTTTAGCTTTGGGCTTTGTCTGGGCTTCATAATAACCGAGCAAGGGTGTCCCTACATGCATTTCTCCATAAACGGAGTTTGTATGACAGGGCCAGTTGTAATTGTGGTGCCAATAGTGAGGATTGGATGCATGTTTTGTGTGAATGTCCGCTGTACGCGCATTTTAGGTAGTGACCAGTGCGGAGCAGTTTGGGGCTCATTGGTAGTGGCTTCGGTCACGAGGTCTGACCAGAGACATAATTCTTGTACCACGGGAAGATCGGTCTAGAATTCCCATTTCAGGCCGATTGGTTGGCCCTTCAGGGAGATTCGTGGTGGTTGTAATTTATACCCATATCGCGGGTAGGGATTGGA
Organism: Muscina levida; assembly: GCA_964034835.1. Lineage (NCBI taxonomy): Eukaryota > Metazoa > Arthropoda > Insecta > Diptera > Muscidae > Muscina > Muscina levida. The sequence continues at coordinate 48,144,758 of OZ035882.1, forward strand.
CCCGGCGTGGAATTGCGTGGGTTATCCAACATCCGTGTGTCGTGACCCATAGAACGACAGGAGTGTTAGATAGGCTCCAACCCTCAACAAAAGGGGAAGTTATACCCAAACGCATAACTTCAAATCTGGTGCTTGGCTAGCTGTGGTTGTCTCGCTAGGGTCGATAGTCTACGCATTGTATTCACCTGTGTGCGAAGAGCACTGTGACGCATATACCATTTTATTTAAAATGCAACTTAGGCCGGATAAAGTTTGCCGGCAGAGCTGGTTTGATTTGCAAATTAACATTTTTATATACTTTTCTATACTCATACAAAATTTAAATTTGCAACGATGTTAATGATGAAAAGTTATTGCAAATTTATTCTAAAATATGTTAAGTAAGACACAAATTTAAATTTTCCCCTAATGTGCAGCGTTTGTCAGACATTCTCTGCTCCACCCCCCATACATACGTAATACTGATATTACAAGTAGTTTAACAACTGCTTATACAAAATGTAGAATAAAACCAAGAAATACTACGTTCTTACCGTTGTTGTGGCTGTTCTCACGGAGTGCCAATGTGGAAATGTGCAGCAACGGCAACAACTGCACTTTGCCGCAAGACAAACACGTAATGTATAAATTGTTTGTCTGTCCTTCCGTTTTCTTTCTGTATAACTGATGGTATATCATGACAAAGGGTTCTCTGTGGAGGAAGGAGACAACCACTACTCCTTTCCCCTAACTGTGTGGTGGTATTTTCAATCACTCTATGCGTGTATCACCCTTTTGCCACGTAGTTCAATGTAATCACCGTATAAGCTAACAAGTTATTTGGATTTTCACTTACTTTGCAGCCAACACCACATCATGAAAGTGCTGCATCATAAGATGCAAAGGAACTGGTAAAGTTTTTTTTTTCTTTCGTGTTTCCTATTTACGACTACGACTCTTCTTAGCGGTAAAGACTTTGAAACAAGAGTTAAGTCAATGTCTAAGCGTTTATCAAGCAGCGAGCGTAACAGAACCGCAGGGTTGAAGGGAACTGGCAAAAGTATCTTCGCTCAAAATCCGTTGGTAAATACATAAGATGTTGTTATGTTTCGTTGAATCCTTAACTATTTATTTCTTTGTTTTAAGATCTTCTCCGGTTGTTTTGTGCTTGTTGTGCGTGGAGGAAAAAAGTTCATTGTGGCATTTTGTCTGGTGGCAGCGCTAAAATAATGTGTGCACCAAAGCGTTGAAGATGAAGTGAAAGCATGAGCGATGAGTTGTACAATTGTAAATGTTAAGGAAATTTGTATGATGTGTCAAAGATAGCGTGATAGTAAATGGTGCAACATTTGAGATGATTACCAACTTACTGCATTACAGTCAGACATAATAAATGCTAAGAAGGTGCAAACGGATGGCAGGGATAGCAGCAATAAGAAAAGGTTACATTAGAAGTCGACACTGTGGGACAAAAGGAAGGAAGTTTGTGTTAAGGACGGTAAATAAAACCAAAGAACTATCATCAGAAATGGAACGTATATACAATTGGCGGATTTACTCGGGAAATACAAGGCTGACGTCACCGCTATACAGCAAATGATATGGACGGGACAGGGATGCGCTTGGCAAAAGAACTGTGATATCTTTTATAGCTGTCATGCAGAAAGACACGAATTTGGATGCCGATTCATAGTTGGCAAGAGACTACGACATCTGGTCTCGCGGTTTAACTGTGTAAGTGACTGAATAGCCACTATACGCATTAAGGCGAAATATTTTTAAAACACGCTGACTTGTGTATTCGCCCCGACGCAAGACAAAGACGTGGACATTAAAGATGAATTCTATGAGCAACAGGATGAAATATATGACCACTGCACATGATATTAAAATTGTTCTGGGAGATTTTAATGCTAAAATAGGAAGGGAAGATGCTCTTGGTCGGAAAATTCAATCTTCACAAAAGCACCTCCACTAGTTAGCTTCGCGTCGAAACATAGTAGTGAGTGGCACCAGATTCCCGCATTAAGATATCCACAAAGCAACCGGGATATACCCTGACCAATAGACAATAAACCAGATTGATCACGTGGTAATCGATGTAAGTCATTTCTCCAGCGTTATGGTCGTGCGTAAGATGCGAGGTGTAAATATTGACTCGCATCATCATCTAGTTGCAACAAAGGTTCAAAACAAATGGCACAGACATGTTTCTCGACGAAAGCGAATGTCACTGTTTGATAAGCTTTTACTAGACATGCCGATTGACTCGACACTATAGTGCGAAGTTGCAGCCGACAACATCGAGGGGGATGATAGAAAAATTTAGATGACTGGAGCCGAGAACCGAACCATGGACCTCCCGCATGGTAGTTGCGTGTTCTAACCAATATACTAAAGCCGGTCCTAAAACAAAGGTACACATGAGTTTCAGCTGGAAAACAAACGCAAAGAAAGCTAGACATCACAATGCTACATACCACCGAGATAGCCAATGCCTACTCCATCTAACTCTCTCAATCACTTTGAACCAACCTCCCTAATTGTGTTTATTCCGACACTCAGTGGCAGCATATTGCGTATTCTATGACCACTAACGCAACGACCGTACTGGTTTATGGAAAACCACGCTCAAACAAGCTCTGGTACGATGAGGAATGTAGCGAAATATCTGAGGAAAAGGATGCTGTATACAGGGCAAATCTGCAGCCAATGATAACGCGTGCAATGGCGGAGCGTTATAACGAGAAGAGGAGGAGGAGGAGAGAACTACAATATCGAAAGTACAGGGATAGAGGTGAAGACCTCCACCAACATTTTTTGTAACAGGGATCTTCAAACTGTAAGGACGGAGATGGAAATCTAACCATTGACATTCACAGTGTGCTGCACATATGGAGGGAACACTTTCAATCTTTACTCATTCCCAAAGGCAGCATAAGTGACGAAATCCCGGCAATCATCGACGTCGAAGTAGATAGTCCACCACCGAGCGAAAATGACATCAGCACGGCCTTTGCACGGCTTAGAACCAATAAAGCTGCGGCAACCGATGAATTGCGGGCAGAGTTTTTAAGGTCATCGGCGATGAGCTGGCAATGTGCATGCACCAGCTCATTAACATGATTTGGCGAAGGAATGCATTTTCGACAATTGAAATCGTATTGTTTTATGTCCTTTTCTTAAGAAATGCGATCCAAGTTTGTATAACAACTATCGCGGGATCAGCATTTTAGCTATCACATACAAGGTTCTGCCAAGTGTGTTATGTGAAAGACTAAATCCCATTTTAGCGAACCTGATTGGACTCTATCAGTGTTTCTTTAGACCTGGTTAATTTATGACCGATCAGATATTCACACTACGACAAATGCTGGAGAAGACCCATGAAATGCAGATCGACACCTACCATCTGTTTATCGACTACAAAGCTGCATTCGACAGTCCGATACGACAGAAACTATAAGATGCTAAAGCTGAGTTTGGTATCCCTGAGAAGCTGATACGACTTTGCGGGTTGACACTGACTTCAGTGAAAATAACAAAGCAGATAGTAGATAGCAGACTAGGCGATAGAATGTCATGCGATCTCTTTAACATTATAAGGGAGATGATCATGCGGAAGGCAGCAGTAAACACGTCTGGCAACATCTTTAACAAAAACCGATGATATAAATATCATTAGTCGAGGACTGTGGGATGTTACTGCGGCCTTTTCAAGCATTGAGAAGCAGTCGACAGAAGTTGGTGGGGCGATTAATGAGGACAAAACTAAAACTAAGATATAGATGTCATTAGCCGAGGATTGCGTGATGTTACTGCGGCCTTTTCAAGCATTGAAAAGAGGTCGGCAAAAATTGTTGTGGTGATTAATGAGGACTAATGCAAATTATGTGTTTCAACGAACAAATAGTCTGCTCGTATGGGACGCTGCGTGAACGTTGACAACTATAACTTTGAGGTGGTAGATGATTTTGTCTACCTCGGCTCCGCCGCAAACAAAAATAATAATGTCAGCCTAGCAATAAAGAGACGAGAATTGATCGCAAGCAGCTGCTACTATACGCTGCGCAAGCGTTTTAATGATAAAGCCTCGACTCTGTCTCTGTATTGCTTTACAGGCGGATCAATCTATTCTGGGAATTTTCGAGAGCAAAATTCTTTACAAAATATTTGGACTCATCATCGTTAACGGCGAGTACCGTCGCCGAATGAATCATGAGCTGTACAACGACATCGACGTAGTCAAGCGCGTTCAAATAGACCGAATGCGATGGCTTGGACACGTTGTACGAATGGAATGCTTCGGCTCGAAAAGTATTCGTCAATAAATTCGATGGGCGCCGTAAGAGGGGGCAAAAGACCGCAAAAGACCGAAGCGCTTGGAATGCTTTTCTACGTGCGGCTACTGATAGATAAATGTCTGCTGTTGCTGCCATTAAAGATGGTGAACCTCCTAAACTACAGTTGTGATCGCAAGGATAGACAGACGTACATCTTAAAGTCAACTCAGAATTCGAAGCAGACAATTTATATAAGTACAAGGTGGGCCAAAAGAAGTCATCCGATGTTGGTTGGCTCTCTTTTTTCTAAATGAAAAACTTTGATTCTGTTTTTTGATTATGCTTATTTGAATTACTTCTCGCCGGGAAATGGGAGATGCCACACCCTTTTTTAAAAAGTCATTATGTCGGTCATATTGAAGCGATTGTAATACAATTTTTATAATCTAGAAGGTGGGCCAAAAGAAATAACACGATGTTGTTTGGCTCTAATTTTTTTTCCAAATGAAAAATTTTGATTCTGTTTCTTGATAATGTTTGTTTGAATCTTTAGAACTTTATTGTTTAAGTCCAGAAGATGGTATCTGCTAAATGGGCGACGTCACAATTGATTGCCATACAGGCTCGTTTTATGGCATTTTTTATCACTTCGGCGAAAACTTCGGGCGACAGAAGTCTCGTACTCGTGTCGAATGTTGCCCTTGGGGGCTTCCGGCCTGTCGGGCTTGTTTACGTAATTATAAGGTTTCAAAAAACTCCACAAAAAATGTCTGGAACGTTCAAAAATAAGAGCATCTTCCAATAGGATGACTACTATCGGCTACCTGGTATAATGTCATTTCTGCAATGCCTTCTTATGGAAGAACAAACTGAATTAACCCTTCGGTCGGGTATACAAATACTCATTCCGAAAAATAATTATTTTATTCTAACTTTACTTGACTGTCATAATGAAAGCATAATGATATTGATAGCAACATAATTTCCAATATAAATGTCTATATCAACTTCACATTAATCGAAGTTTACTTGTCTATTTACATACATAGATACATAAATAATCATAAGTAACGATTGAATTCGCTTAACCGTACTGCTTTTTTAATGTACGACTGATGCCACTAAAATAATTTCCCCAAATCAATATCAACTGTTTGAATAATATTGATACAAACAACTAGTTTTAAACTTAAATTCTGTCAATCAAACCTATCATCGATTATACATTGTTTGATACTGTGCCTTCCCCCTCACAATGCACCCCAAACCGCGTTAGCTTCGCGACTAATTGAAAATTTTAGTATGCAAATAAATGTTAAATACAACAACAACAACGGCAAAAAGCTCATTAGTTTTTAGGGCAACACTTTCCCCAAAAATAATTCTCTGTTGATGTCGTCACTCATTATCGCGAACAGGACCACATGTCCACAAAACTAACTATACATAACACAATCAGGATGCATCAATGCAGTTCAGTTGCATGGATCAAACGCCACTGCGCGATAGCTGCGACGCCAAGGCCACACCACCATACTGACACAAGCAGAACATGGCATAGAGGAGCAGCACTCAACACTAATCGATGTAGAGAATGGGGGTGTGGGGGAGATATCGATTTTTGTGAAAATTATATTTATTTTCATTTAACATTTTATCAGTATTATTGACAACATCAAATGCGAACTCTTTTGGGGCACAAATGCAGCAAACGTGGGAAAACATCAAACCTCAGTTTTACCTCAAAAACAAAAAAAAAATTAAAATGAAAAGTTACCAAAGACTAGATTATTTGCCGGACAACGTAATAGACTAAAAGTGCGCGCACATATCGTATTTGTGTTAAATTTAGTGAAAATTAAGTTAGAAATTAAAGGGGGGCCCGGTTGTGTTTGTGTGATATCACAATGTTATACAGTTTCAATGAAAAATTCTTTGAAATAGCTATAAATTGTGTAGGTTTGTAAAGTTTCCGATCAAATAAATGTATGGTAGTCGCATGTTATTACCATCATGCTATGGTCATTAGCTTCATATGAGCTCAAATTAAAGTATATTATTCGTTACAGGTCTAAATGCATATTTCTTCAAAGTATAAATACAGTAGGCGACCTCTATATATGATACTAGCTTTCCCGGCTCGCGTTGCTTCACCCGTACTTACAATGAATCTTCTTTAGAATTTTATCAATACAGATAAAATGCAAACGCTTCAGAAAATGAACGAACAACCCCATTTATGTGATTGAAGCTTTATCCCATTGGTCTGAGTGATTAAACCGCTTTAATCTCTTTTATCCCCTAAACTTCGAATTTCAAAAGATACTTTCGTATCGCACGACTAAAATGAATTGGTATCCCCTCAAAGTCTTTAGAAAGCATTCCCACATGCGTTTAAAGCTTTAGCCGGTTGGTCTGGGTGATGCTACCAGTTTTATACCCTTTCGGACTTTTTTACATAAAAACCCCACCTAGACATTTTCGTAATTCTACCTTTAGGCATTTTGTCTGTTCGATAGTACCAGTTTTATCCCTTTTCTGTATTTTTACACCTACAGAACGAACTTCGAAAAATTTCTTCATATCGCACAACTAAAATATTCACTTTAATTTTTTAGTACCAGTTTTATCCTTTTTCGGCCGTTTTAACACCTAAAAAGTACGAATTACGAAAACCTTCCTTGCTTCATTCTAATTCTACAGGGGGCAAGCTTATATAAAATATCATGATTATATTGCTTTTCGATATTTTTTACCCAGAAATATCGGATTTCGAAAAAACATTCAATACAATTTGCCCATATCAATTTTCGCGATTATAGCTTTGGCCGATTGGTCTGGGTGATGGTACAACATTTATCCCTTATTGGTCATTTGTACACCTAAAAGTAGGAATTTTCAAAAATCCATTCTTAGCTGACGTTTACACGAAAAGGGGAACAATCTCCTCAAATTTCATCATCCTATCTACAGCCATTTCACACAATCAGTTAGTCAATTTTAAATATATAGATTATGAAAATGTTATTACAAATGCTCTATTAATATGACCGACATAACAATTTTAACAAAAGAGGCGTGACACCGCCCATTTCCCAGTGAGACATAATCCTCCATGTACCATTTAAATATGTAGCAAATCTCATTTTCTTACCTATAATGGCTCGTGAGATATGACCGATTGAAATATTGGTTTGTGTGGACGGTGCCGCGCCCCTTTGTCAAATTATGTATTTATATAGCCTATGATAGAGGCCCTACGGAAAGTACTAAACAATGAAAATTTCATTGCCATCGGTTCATTTATTTCGCCCAGATAATGATTTTTTTCAAAAGGGGCTCATTTCCCAGCGAGACGTAACCCCCCATGTACCATTTACATATGTAGCAAAACACATCTTCGCACCTTTAATGGCTCGTGAGATATAACCAAATGAAATATCGGTTTGTGTGGGCGGTGGCACGCCCCATTTTCTAAATAAGGTTTCATGTAGCCTATGTGGCCTTAGTTTTCACTGCCCTGCGGACAGTGACAATTTCATAACAATCGGCCAATTTATTTGGGCAATATTAAAATTTTTCAATAAGGGGCGTGGCTCCGCCCGCTTTCCACAAACAAAAATTATTTTCCGTGGAGGACCAACATATGTATCAAATCTATTTTTCGTACCTATAATGGTTTATGAGATACAGACATTTCAAGTTTCGAGTGGTATTGGGCGGTGCCACGCCCTTCTTGCTCCCTTGCAGTCCGAATTTGACAAATTCCCCTATACGATACTTACTAACTTCAAATCGATATTAAATTATTATAGCATGTAACTTGACAAAACTAATGATGCAGAACATCTTCTTTTTGGGGCTACATTCACGTGCAATTCTCAGAATTGAGTCCCAAAATCATGTGTTGTACTGTGTTAATAATATGTTAATATTAATCATACGTTATGTATGTAGCGAGTGCAATATGCAAACCCGTTAAATATCTTTTGTCATCATATCGTATAATAGAAAGACGAATACAGGTTTTTTACATATCCGGAATTTCTAAAATCTTTCAATGCATATTTTTCTCCCTTTGTTATTTGATTTAGTCTAAAATACACAATTTTCAATTTAAATTTTGTGCTTAAAGTCAAACAATTTCATATCAGCTCTAAACATCTCAAAACTTCTTTTTGAAAATGCACTGAGAAAAAACCGCAAAAACCATACCAGCGCAGCGCAGCGCAGCGCTGAAACGTTGAGAATATGTCTGGTTACATTAACAAAAACAACAACAACAATAGTAGAATGTTAAAATTAGCAAACTATCAAAACTGCATTTACACAATCAAGGAGTCAATAAATCGTTTGCAATGTCAATGAATACGATGCGATGAATGCAACGATTTGAATGCGAGCAATAGACTGAGAGACAAATATGGTGTTGAAAGCGATAGCAGTCTACGGTGAGACAGTCAGACAGTCAGTCAGTTAGTTTGGAAAGAGTTATAAATCTGCTCAACTCGGTAGTCTTTCAATTCGTTTGTCATTCTAATCGCACAGTGGTTTTGTGGTCAAAAGTAGCGTGGATTGGATAAGACAGAGAATTTATCTTTCCTACAGAAACTGCTCTGAAACTGCGGACAAACAGACGGACATCACCAAAAAGGGGGTGTAAGATTGGGAGGTAGAAGTGGTTTTTGTCTGTTATTGCTCATATTAGAACTTAACTTCCGCCTGAGGGATAGAAGCTTGCATACAAAATTTCAGCTCGATTGCTCTTAAACACGGCTGTGATAGTGGGCACAGACAGACGGACACCCCAAAAAGGGGCGTATGTATGGGAGGTGTAAGTAGTTTTTGTCTGATCTAGATCATCTTGAAACTTAACCTCCCCTTAGAGGATATAAGCTTGCATACCAAAATTCATACCGATATTTCCTAAACTACGAATCGATGGGGGCAAATAGGCGGACACCCCCAAATGGGGTAGTTTGTATGGGAGATGGTATTAGTTTTTAGACGATCTTGCTCTTAGAGAATAACCTCCGGTGATGAAATAAAAGCTTGCCTACTAAATTTCAGTTCTATGACTCCTTAACTACTGCTGTAATTGTCGGGACAGACCCCAAAATGGGGGAGTTTGTAAATGAGGAGTAAGTAGTTTTTTCCCGACCTTGGTCATCTTGGAATTTAACCTGCCCTTAAAGGATGTAAGCTTTCAAATCGAACTTCAGCTCGATAGCTCTTAAACTACGACTGTAATCGATGAGGGCAGATAGACGGACACCCCCGAAAAGCGGGAGTCTGTATGGCAGGTGTAATTGATTTTTACCTGATATTGCTCTTCTTGGAATTTAAACTCTTCTTAGAGGATATAAGCTTGCATACCAAATTTAATACCTTAACTACAGCTGTAATCTCCGTGGCAGGGCGGTACAAATGGAAGAACGAAATGAATATATTGAATATAATGAATATTATGAATATAATGAATATAATGAATACAATGAATATGATTAATACAATGAATATTATGAAAATGAATATTATGAATATAATGAATATAATGAGTACAATGAATATAATTAATACAGTGAATATAATGTATATAATGAATATAATGAATATAATGAATATAATGAATATAATGAATATAATGAATATAATGACTATAATGAATATAATGAATATAATGAATATAATGAATATAATGAATATAATGAATATAATGAATATATTGAATATAATGAATATATTCAATATAATGAATATAATGTGTATAAACTTCATAGTTTACACTTATTAAATACGTTTTATTTGAATTGTCAACTATATAAAAAACCTATAGTGATTGAATTAAAAAGTACTAGTATAAGTTTAAAATAGTACATTACAAATTTATTGTTATCGATAAATATTATTGTGAATTGTTACTAAATGGATAAAAGATATAAGAAAAGAAAATGTAAATGTCGAGCGAAGATGCTTCCGTCCAATCGTCCACTTCGTCAGCACAACCCGCACGGTGAGCACATCTTCTAACTCTAATAAACCACTGAATTAAACTAATTAATTTTGGGTTTTATTTCTCTTCCCTACACTTCAACATTCTAAAACTTATTGTATAATTTCTCAATAATTGAGAAACTATACAATCGTTGATAGCGCCAATTCTTAAGCCCAGAACTTACTGCACGGCACGCAAGAATTGGCCCTAAATTTATTATACCAACAATTCTCCAACATACAGTCCACCAGATCCCACTGATACCAGTTGCATTGCTCAGCAACAACACTAGAGATTTAACCTGGATTAATCTCTCATTAAATCACTTCATGGTCATTCGAGCCTCTATTAAAAAGAGAAGAACCAAGCCAAGCCCTTCACCTTGTTCATCATCCTATCGAACATTCTAAGAGAGGACAGCGTAAAAGGGAATTGCAAACAAACCATAACGACTGCAAAAATGAGGTAACTAATGGTCATTATACAGAAACGAAATTAGTACTTCGCGTTCTCGGTAAGTGAAGAAACACTTGCGCGGTGATGATTTTTTTTAACATATATGCGTGGTTGAGTGTAATTCTCAACAATCATATAAAATTCCTAAAGCAAAAAAAATTCCTATTTCGAAAAATATTACATTAAAAACTTGAACAAAAACGTGAAAAAAAACTATATAAATAAATATTTTGTGTATAACCTTAAAAACCTTAAAAAATATATAAAAACGAAAAAGTCGCATTAAAAACTCTAAAAAATACAAAAACCTGGAAATATACATATAATTGTCGAAATCAAAAATTATTTTAGAAAATTACATAACATACATACGAAAATAAAACAACACAATTTACTTAACATTATGTAATCGGCCCAGAACCACCAGAAAGTTTAAAAACTTGTAAAACTGAAAGTTAAAACGTGAAATTAAAAGTTCGTTCGGGAAAACGTCAAAATTAGAGGAATACCGAGGTTTAGTTATAAAAAACATTTAAATAAAAAAAAAATACTAACTAATCCCAACGTTCGTTTCGCTTGATAAATAAATTAACACAAAACACATTATTAAAACATGCATTAGCCACGACTACAGCCGCTGAATTTTAAAATACCGTAAGTCGAAATTTCTTCATTTAAAAATTAGCAATTTCGGTAATCTACATTGAAAAAACATTGAACACATAACCTAAATATTGGAAAAATTGCAATTCTTTAACATTTAAAAAGTTTGGTTAGAAACTAAAACCTTGTTGCTACCCATAGTCCGTTATTTGAAACATGTATATGAATACATGAATTTATATATGTACATATACATATATATAAATATATATTTATACATACATAACAAACATATGCTGTAAAAAAAAGGAAAAACACGCCAAAAATAAAAAAAAATATGAGAGATCAAGAAATATAAATATAACGGAAAACAGCTAAAAGGGGAAACATATTTCACTCACATAACATATTCTACTCAAACATGATCTCCTTGGTTCAACTATTCAAAAGACAAGGAGAGCATATTAATATATTTCTTTAACTCAGCCTTGAGTATTTGAGCTAACTTTAAATATCTCTTGCATTGTCGCCTATTAGCTGAGTATTGTTGTACCGATAACCAGCCACAATAAGAGTTATCGTGTTCGACTTAAAATTTCTCTTTCATCTATTCGTTGTATTCTCTGGAACATAATGGAGAAAAAATACAATTAGCAGCAAAAGTCTACGTCAAGCTTAGAAAAAAAAACATTTATAAACTAATTCATATCGGAAGGAACACATGATAATACAGGCTCTATGAAAAATGCCCCAAATGCAAAATGCCCCAAAAAAAAAACGAAAAATTACCCAAAAAAATTTCCATACAAAATTGGGGAATTTTTCATATGAAAAATCCCCCATAAATTTTGGGGAACTTTTCATTTATTTTAGGTAAAATTTCGTTTTTTAATTTTGGGTCATTTTTCATATGCAAAATGACCCAATTTTGCAGATATGAAAAATACCCCAATTTTTTTTCATATAAAGAAAAATAAAAAAGCATGGTGTAGATGATAAAGAAATGGGGGGGGGGCGGACGCCCCCCCCCTCTCTTTATTTTTCGACTTATGAAATATGACAGAGAGATAGTTACGATACTGACTTCGACGTATGCGGCGGGGGGCATGCATTCGTCTTTTTATAAAGCTAAAGAGAGAGTATAGAAACTGATAACGACGGATGCGGCGGGGGGCGTGCCCCCCACCGCATTCGTCTTTTTATAAAGCTAAAGAGAGAGTATAGAAACTAATAACGACGGATGCGGCGGGGGGCGTGCCCCCCACCGCATTCGTCTTTTAATAAAGATAAAGAGAGAGTATAGAAACTGATAACGACGGATGCGGCGGGGGGCGTGCCCCCCACCGCATTCGTCTTTTAAAAATGCTTGATTTGTTTAGAAGAATATTTTTTGGGGTATTTTTCATAAATTTTGTGGGGTATTTTTCATAATTTTTGGGGAAAATTTCGTTCTTGAGTTTTGGGTCATTTTTCATTTTTTTTCGCCCAATTTTATTTTGGGTAATTTTTCGTTTTTTTTTTGGGGCATTTTGCATTTGGGGCATTTTTCATAGAGCCGATAATACATAATAAAATCTATAAAACAGAATAAACAAATTTAAGGCTTACAATACAAAATAAAGTACAAACGAAACATATACTTCTACAATAAAAAAAAACAAAAATTAAAAAATTACAACGATCTAGCAAATACAACGTGAAATTATCAAACAAGATAAATATTACAATTTAAAATTTGCTTAACGAACTTATTAAAAACCAACAAAAATTCGTTTAAATATATTATTGCTGCACATTTATTTATATTAAATATAATTTTTCTTTTCTTATCAACTAACAAAACTAACTAACACCAAACAATTAAGGATTTTATAATATAATAAAATTGGGAAAATTTAAATCTCGTTAGAAACTATACATAAATATTTGAAAAAAAAGAAAAACAATAATATTTGAAACAACTGTCAATCGTTGCGTCAATGTATATGCCTGGCAACAGCAAAAACCACAATTCTGCTATAATTTTGGAAAAAAAAAATCTGATTTTGTGAGGAAAAATTTTATTCTCCTCCATTTGTGCGTCCAAATTTAAGTCATATTTACAAAACCATATTAAGTTACCCAGAGAATATTAAGTTTATATTATCCTAGCTTAAAATAAGAAGTAAGCTTTTTAAAATTTTCGGCGCTGCCTTCGAACAAATTAATATCGTTTGGGTGTTCTATAAATTTAACATTTGTATTAAGTTCTCTAGGGCCCCGTCTTTATCTTCATCCTTTGGATCAAGTTATACACAGTACTCTACAATATAAACTAATTCGCTAATCAATTTTTTCTCGAGTCATTTGTAAAACTGCAATGGCTCCTCCAGTTCCACCTACTCTGTCCGATAGATCGAATGCTATCGAAGATGATGATAATGCCAATGTTTCTAACACCACCAATGCTTCGCGTGCAGGCAAAGGTAGGGAAAGTATGTCTTCAGAACACGATCGTTTTCTTTTTTATTGCGATCAACTCATCAACCTGTGCACAAATATTCAAAACCTGGACATCCAGGAACAAACAGATTCTATGCTGGAAGTTAGGTTAAACGATTTAGATAGTTGGTTTAAAAAAACGCAAAATATCTTCGAAATAGTGCTGTTATCGCCTGCGTCGGATAATACCCGAGATTTTAAGGAAAACGTCAAACTTAATTTCAACGTTTGTTCTGAAGCGTATTACGCCGCAAGGGCTCACATGTTGGACATGTTAAGGTTATCAGAGGGTTGCACGGTTTCTGCAGGAGCGTCAAGATTTTCTCTCCCCCCTCCTCCAACACTTAATTCAAATATAGCTCAATCACCATTAAATGATAATTCAGGTATTTTTCTTAAAGTTCCTCCATGCGACACTGAAGTTTTTCAGGGAAGTTACGAAGAATGGCCGTCATTTCGTGATATGTTCACAGCGGTCTACGTAAATCACCCCAAACTCTCACGTGCTCAGAAATTATACCACCTTAGAAACAAAACAAAAGGCAATGCAGGTTCAATTGTTAAGCGATATTCGCTTTGCGATGAAAATTTCGATTTAGCGTGGAACGCTCTGAAATCCCGCTTCGAAAATAAACGCGTGTTAGTCGACAAACAATTGAAAATTCTATTTGATATTCCAATGGTTACTGGAGAGGATAGCGAATCATTACAAAAGATTCATTCCACCGTCAACGACTGTCTAGCGACGCTTAAGTCACTTAAAGTGGCAATAGATGGTTGGGATCCCATTCTTATACATTTAATATCTACGAAGCTCCCTGATGAGACTCTTTCTCTATGGGAACAATCACTCAAATCTCATAAGGAACTTCCAAAGTGGTGTCAAATGGATGATTTCCTTGTTAATAGATATGAAGTCGTAGAACATATTTCAAGTATTAAGTCGACAAAACCGATAAATTCTCTTTCTACTCAGCCTAATTCGAAAATACATACTTATGTATCGCAGGAGAAATTAAACTCGTTATGTCCACTCTGTGAGTCAGATCACAGCATACGGATTTGTTCCGAATTCAAAAAATTTACTCCTCAACAACGCATCGACTTTGTTTATAAAAACAAATATTGCAACAATTGCCTTTCACAGGCACATACAAAAGGAAATTGCAAAAGCAAGAACACTTGTCTTGTGTGTAAAAAAAGTCACCACACTTTGCTGCACATCAAATCACAAACCGCCTCAAATTCACCTAATCCCCAAACATCCACTGATACTTCTGCAAATGGAAGGCCAGTTCAACAAAATTCAAGATCGCAAAATGATCAACCCGGTACATCTTCCCAAGCTAGAAGTTCAGAAATTCAGGCCACGTTTTCATCGAGCGATGAGACAATATTGCTTAGAACAGCATTAGTACAAATTCAACACCGAGGGGAATTATTTACCGTAAGAGCGTTGATTGATCCAGGTTCTCAACGAACCTTTATTTCAGAAAGGGTTAGGAATCTTCTTCAACTCCGTTACCGTACCGCTCGTTTTGAAATCATTGGTATTGGAGGTCAAAAGCAAATAGCGAATAAAGAATGCGAACTTACTATTTTCTGTCAAAGACCGAACCTCTCCTTTGAAATCAATGCCATTGTATTGCCAAAAGTCACTAGACGTATTCCCGCGACTTCATTCACTGTCACGAATCCATCGGAATTGAGTGACCTAGACTTGGCAGACCCACACTTTAATGAATCATCACAAATTGATCTCATATTAGGGAACGATTCGGAAAGGTTTATAAACATAGATGGTATTAAAAAGAATATATGCGGCGAAACTTCTGCCTACAATACCGTATTTGGCTGGGTTCTCAGTGGTCCAATACAATCTAACCAAGTGCAGTCCTTTACCACTAGTATAGTCGCGTCTGAAACTTCCACTTTGGATAATCTCGTTAAAAGGTTTTGGGAGCAAGAGGAGATCCCTGCCACTAAAAATGTATCAAAAGAAGATGAATATTGCGAAACTTTTTACAAAAACACGACTGAGCGTCAATCTAATGGACGCTATGTTGTGCGACTTCCTTTTAAGGAAGAATTTCCCGAGTCATTGCATCTTGGCTCATCTAGATTCCTAGCTCTGGGACAGTTTTCCCGTATGGAGCAAACTTTGGCGAAAACTCCAGAACTCCAAAATCAATACAAAGCCGTTCTAAACGAATATCTTGAACTTGATCATATGGAGGAAACGATATCGACTGAGGTTTCATCAAATGGCAAATGCTTTTCATTTTATCTCCCACACCACGCAGTGGTACGACCGGAACATAAGTCGACAAAAGTTCGGGTGGTTTTTAACGCTTCTCGAAAGACAAAATCCGGGTTCTCGCTTAATGATGTCTTATACACAGGCCCCACTCTTCAAACGGATTTAATAGCTACAATATCTAATTGGAGGACATACAAATACGTGTTTAGCGGCGATGTACAGAAAATGTACCGCCAAATTCTCGTTAATCCTATTGATAGACAGTATCAAAGGATTTTACATCAAAAGGACAAATCTAGCCCCATTCAAGATTATCACCTCAATACTGTAACATTTGGCATTAATTGCGCCCCTTTCTTAGCGATACGAACACTTCAGCAATTAGCAACAGACTCTGAATGTCAATACCCATTGGGAGCTTCTATTATACGCAACGAAACATATGTTGATGATGTTCTTTCAGGCGGGTTCACTATTGAAGAAACTATCACGAAGCAAAGGGAACTTATAGCAAGTTTAAATTCAGCGGGTTTCCCATTAAAGAAAATTACAGCAAACAACTCTTGTTTACTATCTCACTTACCTGCAGAAGACTTATATGATCAAGACTTTTTACGTTTCCATGAAACCAGTGCTGTTAAAACTCTCGGTTTAAAATGTGTAAATGCGCTTGCAGTCGAGACTGAATTTTATATTATGCTTAAATTAAAAATTAACGTCGAAAAAAATATGTCACATGCCATCTTGCGGAAATGGTTAACACTAGGATGTCTTAGTACATTCTTCCAATTTCTACTGACGTTTTTACTCACATTCGGCCACATTCTTTTGGTTGGAAATGAAACGTTAAATTTTCCCCTCTACGCCATATTTTTTTTTTTTTTTCTGATAATTGCGCTTTGATATCCATTACACGTATAACATAACCCATTTGGTCAATAGCAGTACAGCTGAACATTCGTGCTGATAAGTATATTTTTTTTCACAAGTTCAACTTATATTGAAGACAAAAAGCTGTTTGCACCAACACATTTTTCTTTCGGATGGTATAATACCAAAAAAATACCTGTTCAACTGTATTGATAGTAAAACTTTAAATTCAAAATACAGTGTATTTTTTTTATATTTTGAAAAAGAAGTTTGCCATATATGGTATATTGGCATAATTTTGCCATTTATCATCATCTTACCATTTACCGTACTGGGTGCCAACTCCACATCGGGTAAAATAAATCGATTTTTCGTATTGTGTAGCGAAAAATATTGTGATTGCCGGAAGCGAACAAACCCACCCATTCGACGAGCCGAAAGCCGAGCAAACTGCGTGCATCCGCTTCCTTTGGTGTCCTTTGATCTACAACGACGTTTTTTGTTGTTGCTAATTTTTTTTAAATTCGTTATATGCTACAAATGGAATGCATTAACGGATTCATTTTCTTATACATGCCCAGTTGCACCGAACGTATTGGAAGTAACCAAACGAAAAATTCTTTCTGCGGTAGCTCATCTTTATGATCCACTAGGTTGGATTACACCCCTTATCATAAGAGCAAAAGTTTTACTGCAACAAATATGGTTAGAAGGCGTAGGGTGGGATGATGCAGTTAGTATAGAATCGCTTAAAACTTGGGAAACTTTCTTATCTGATCTCTGTCATGTAAATGCCATAAGCATTCCCCGGTGGAATCAATATACACCTTCAGATGTTGTACAACTTCACGGCTTCTGCGATGCATCGAAACAGGCATATTGTGCCTGTGTGTATATAAGATGTACAAATCCTCAATCAGTTGTTCACTCGTCCTTGGTAATAGCTAAAAGCAAAGTAGCACCATTGAAAGCAGTTTGTCTGCCACGTTTAGAGCTAAATGGGGCAGTTTTACTCGCAAAGCTAATAAAATATGTCAAATCAACATTAAAGATCGAAATAAATCAAACAATTTTATGGACAGATGCTTCAATAGTCTTAGGATGGCTATCAAAACCACCGCGAACTTGGGAAACATACGTTGCCAATCGTACGGCCCAGATACATGAAATGGTACCTAAAGTTACTTGGCGCCATGTTCCAACACACGACAACCCAGCTGACCTGGGAACTAGGGGTTCCAGACCACAAGACCTCGCTCAAAATTCTTTGTGGTGGCATGGACCTTCGTGGATATTTAAAGATGCAACAACTTGGCCACAACGAAATCCATTGTTCCCTCAAGAAGGACAGAATATAGTACAATCTTTACAGGTCCATGTTCAGGAAAACGATATTTTACTTCGGTTCTCTTCCTATGCTAAGGCTCTAAGGGTACTGTCGTATGTTTTTCGGTTTTTTCACAAAGTTTATAAATCGCATGGTCATCAGGACAAATTTTCAACCACCGATATTTCATATAAAGAAATGTTATTCATTAAAAACAGATTAATATCTTTAGCACAGTCTTATCATTATCAAGCTGAATATGATGCTCTTAATAGCTCGGGGATAATTTCTCCAAAAAGTACATTGAAAACCCTTAATCCTTTCATGGATTCCCATAATATTCTACGTGTTAACGGTCGCCTTGCACAATCGACATTACCATACAATGAACGTCATCCAATTATAATGCCGTATAACTCAAGATTTTGCCTATTATATCTTAATCATTTACATCTTTATCTCGCGCACGCAGAGTGTAATTTAATGTGCAGGATGGTACAAAGTGAATTTTATATTTCACGATTGAAGCGTAAAGTGAAGAGCATTATAGCTAAATGCAAAATCTGCACTATATTTAAACAAAGACAGTGTGTTCAAATAATGGCACCCTTACCTATAGATAGATGTACATTTACGCCGCCATTTCACACAACCGGCATCGACTTTGCTGGCCCATTTGAACTTAAAAGTTCTGCGATACGTCAAGCCCGCCTTATTAAAGGCTATGTAAGTGTCTTTGTTTGCTTTTCGACAAAGGCCATTCATCTCGAAGTATGCTCTGAACTATCCTCTGCTGCATTTGAAGCCGCATTCGCCCGTTTCGTTGGGAGGCGAGGTCTACCCCATAGGGTAGTTACAGATAACGGCAGAAACTTCATTGGATCCAGCAGATCGTTGCTTAGAGAGTTTGGAAACTTTTTAAAATCGTCATCAAGTGAAATTTCTCAGAAATACGCCGCTCATGGCTTTGAATGGAGTTTTATACCGCCTCACGCACCTCATATGGGCGGCCTATGGGAGGCCGCGGTGAAAAGTTTTAAATTTCACTTGAAGAGAATTGCTGGCTCTCATTCGTTAACGTTCGAACAATTCGCCACTATACTCGCTCGAATAGAAGGAGTATTAAACTCGCGCCCAATCTCCGCATTATCGGATGATCCCAATGACCTAACGGCGTTAACACCTGGTCATTTCCTCAGAGGTGCACCCATGCTTGCAATACCCGAGTTGACATCCCAAAATATGTCTCTTATCAACCGCTGGTTGAAACTCAAAGCACTTCACCATGAATTTGCAATACGCTGGAAGGATGATTATCTGAAAGCGCTTCACATGCGATATAAGTGGAAAAATTCCACTCCCAACCTCAAAACTGGCGATTTTGTGGTTATAATGGATGACTTGCTACCCCCCAGTGAGTGGCGTATGGGTAGAGTTGAAAAAACTCATGAAGGTTACGACGACAGAGTGCGAGTAGCAGACGTACGAACATCCACCGGCGTTATAACGCGTCCCATTGTAAAACTTTGCTATTTACCATGCAATCAAGAAGACTAATAACCAACAAATTAACTTTAAAAATTTAACTCTAGCTACCTTGTCATCCGTTCCTCGCTATAGTGAGGGACGAAACTCCCATTAAAGCTACATCTTTTGTCTGTTTCAGATCTAGCCGCAGCCAACGTCGCAATGGAGGAGTTTACAGATGTAAATTATGCCTCAAGTTCCATTCTCTGAGGTTTTGTTCCAAATTTTTGGCCATGGATTTGATGGCAAGGAACAAAGTGGTGCGGAAATTCGACTACTGTATTAATTGCCTCGCAAGGAGCCATACTTTTAGAAGATGTGAGTCGAAAAACACATGCCAGAAATGCGGAAATTATCACCACACCTTACTTCACCGCCAAGACAAGCAACCCAGAATAACACCGCCCAGTGCTGAAGGCAAAACCACACCAAATCCTAATGCTCAGTCATCAAAATCAAAGAACCAACCGCGCAGCAAAACCAACATGAAATCGAAGATCGAGACACCAGTTCCAGATCAGCATATTTTATCCGAAGCCATCCGCTCGCTCGCCTCTGTGCTATGTGCCACTAATTCTCCTGCACAAGTGCATGGCCGGCGGCATGTATAAACTTCATAGTTTACACTTATTAAATACGTTTTATTTGAATTGTCAACTATATAAAAAACCTATAGTGATTGAATTAAAAAGTACTAGTATAAGTTTAAAATAGTACATTACAAATTTATTGTTATCGATAAATATTATTGTGAATTGTTACTAAATGGATAAAAGATATAAGAAAAGAAAATGTAAATGTCGAGCGAAGATGCTTCCGTCCAATCGTCCACTTCGTCAGCACAACCCGCACGGTGAGCACATCTTCTAACTCTAATAAACCACTGAATTAAACTAATTAATTTTGGGTTTTATTTCTCTTCCCTACACTTCAACATTCTAAAACTTATTGTATAATTTCTCAATAATTGAGAAACTATACAATCGTTGATAGCGCCATTTCTTAAGCCCAGAACTTACTGCACGGCACGCAAGAATTGGCCCTAAATTTATTATACCAACAATTCTCCAACATACAGTCCACCAGATCCCACTGATACCAGTTGCATTGCTCAGCAACAACACTAGAGATTTAACCTGGATTAATCTCTCATTAAATCACTTCATAATGAATAAATGAATATAATGAATTTAATGAATACAATGGATATAGTGAATATATAATGATACAATGAATATAATGAATATATAATGAATATAATGTATATAATGAATATAATAAATATAATGAATATAATAAATACAATGAATATAATGAATTTAAAAACAATATAATCAATATATTCAATATAATGAATAACATCAATATAATGAATATAACGTATATAATGAATATAATGAATATAATGAATATAATGAATATAATGAACATAATGAATATAATGAATATAATGAATATAATGAATATAATGAATATAATGAATATAATGAATATAATAAATATAATGAATATAATGAATATTGTCACTATGTTTTTATACCCTCACCCTTAGGGTGAATACGAAAAAAAAGTGTTACGCATTAAAAGAAACGTGTGTTTTAAGACCTAATTCAAGACTTTCTAAGATGAGTTATTGAGTTATTTCCGTCTGTCTGTCTGGCGGAGTGTCAAGAATAACTTGACTAAACCTTAACTGATTCTTATGAAAATTTCCCAGTATTTATATTTTCTAATTGAAGTAACGGCATTGTAAATATGCAGAATAGTTCCACCACTTCAGAAACCTCCCAAAAAAAATTATCTTTTTTGGATAATTAATATTTTTTTCATAACTTTCAAACGGACAATTGGATCATATTTGAATTTGGTCAGTTAAATTATCTTGTAACAATAAACAAACCCCTCAGAAGACCAAAATCTGTCTACCACAATAATCTAGATTTGTGGCAAGTGTGTGCACTGTACCTAGTTGGTCGCATGATGTATGGCATCAGATGCGGGTGTGGTGTATGATCTAAGTGTGAGTATATTTGTGTGTGTATGGTTTAATAGAAGGTGCCACCGCAACTAATGAAGATGATTATAAACACAGTGATTATATCGAAACATTTCACGATAAATGAAGGTTTAAATTTTGATGATGGCAAACGATGACGATGATGACGCTGATGATTTCGGCCTAATGATGCATCAAAATCACGATATATGACATATGTATGTATTTCTGTATGTATGTAGGTATGACTGCTCTATCAGTGAATGTTGCAATTTTCTACTACACACAGAGCATTATGAGTCACGTGTGTTATGCACTTTCGTACGATTTGAGTGTTAAGTTAATGATGCATCAATTCGAGGCATCAAATTCAAAGGCATCAAATCGCTGATAATGGCGTTTGCAACGTTAACTATTTCGATTTTTGAAGGATATATGTAGTTTAACTGTGTTGTTGTATTTGATGCTAGATTATGGATAATAAGTGTGACTATCGCCTGCAGAAAGTTACTGGCGGCTACACTTTATTGTGTGTAGGGGGGTGAGGGTGCATATTAATGGTAACGGAGTTGCTTTAAGTAAGGCAATTAGACAAAAACAAATGGATTATGTGAGGTGTCAACAAATGTGTATATGTCTGGCATTTACCTAACATCGACAGATATTGGTCAGTGGTGCTGATGCATGTCCAGCGATTATAGCAGTTAAAAGGGCAGAAGAATAAAATCTATATTAATAAAAAAAAACCAAAAATGTGATGATTTGGGACTCAATTCTTAGAGCTGCACGTGAAAATAGCCCCAAAAAGAAGAAGTTCTGCATCATTCGTTTTGTCAAGTTACATGCCATAATAATTTAATATCGATAAAGTTAGTAAGTAGGCTCTTTTGTTTGACATAACTCGAGAACCACTAGTCTAAATTTAAAAAAAATTAAGAATTACAATTCCTTTAATCTGTTCATATAACGTTTCACTACATAAGCAACAATTTTACTTCTCCATTCATCAAATGATTTTGAACTGGGTTTATGTTGTAGCAGTTACAATAAAACTGTTGTACTCCGAGGCGTATGATTTGCGTGGAATATTACTTATGATAATCATACGCCACCATATAGTATTTACGTTATGTCAAACAATAGAGCCTAAAACGTGACAAATTCCCCTATACGATACTTAATAACTTCAAATCGATATGAAATTATTATGGCATGTAACCTGAAAAAAGGAATGATGTAGAATTTCTTCTTTTTGTTGTTACTTTCACGCACAGTTCTCAGAATTGAGTCGCAAAATCATGTGTTGTACTGTGTTATAGACTTTGGATGAGCCCCAAACAGGTTTCATTAGAAAGGCAGTGTTGTAAAGATGGTTTTTTATACAGTAGTGTTAAGGACATACATATTTTCTCTTAGCCAACACAATGTTGTTGAAGAGGTATTTCTAGACTTACCACCTCTATAAAGTAACACTACATTTTGCGAAACCTATTTCTAATTCTGTTCACAGAAATCAAATCTTATCCCACCATTTCACACTAGCGGGTCGTCTTTTTTTATAACAGAAGAGGGTTCATCGCAAATGACTCTGTAAAATATTCATAACGCGAAATGAAGACCCACAACATTCACACACACATGAATACTTATCCATAAAATGTTATCCTTTTAACTTTTATTTTCACTGCATAAAGGAGCAAAGGAGCAACAACAACAACAAAAAGTCAAATGTTAACTCCCTTTGAGTGAGTATATCAGTGTGTGCATAAGAGAATGAGTATGTCTAAAGAAGTGCTAAGGACACAAAAGCACATCAACAGAGATTTACACATAATACGCATAATGCGAGTGTGTGTGTGTGTAAGAGAGTAACTGTGAAAAATATAAATATGTGTATAACCTCTAGTCAATCACTATACATATAACTTATACATATACGTAACATATATGTGTGCATACGAAAACTGGTCATAAAGTAATAAAAGTAAATCTTGATAAGAATTTTGTATAAGTTTAAAAAAAACAATGCCAATATGTGTGTGTTTTTTTATGCATGTGATGTATTTTGTTCTTTTGGTTACGCACTACAATCGAGGACTAGGTGCCAACAAAAAAAATACATATAAATTCAATTCAGAACACGATGTTTTTTATTTCTTTGGTCTTCTTACTATTGTCAATATAGAGCTGTAAGTAACTTTTGCTAAACCTTAAGTGAACATTAAATCTAATTTTGTAGTGAAATTTGATTAATACGTACGAGTGCGTGCTCCACCCACACTTTACTACTTTACGCACAAAACAACCACTGAAAGGTGACATAAAAGGGACAATCTAATCACATAATTATGGTTTGTCGAAGGCACACAAGGGTCACATTTGCTGTTGGAAGTAGTACACTTAGCAAAATTTTGAGTATTTCTATGAATGTAATATCAAGTTAGTGGATGTGTGGGGGGAACTGTATTTCGACAGGGGAATGGGCAATTTTCTTATTTGAGTCTTTCTGATTGTTATTCATTTGGGAATAACCAGAAGCTCTCTTTGGAGGTCCCCCAGCTCACAACTTCCGAGAGATCACATATTTCTCGAGCAATGCCATTGAAAATCCGTTTAGTGGTAGTAAATGTGAGAAGGTGCAATGTTGAGTAACCTAAATGGTATGCCACCATACCATGCGTCTTAGAAAATAGGTAACAAAAGTAACTGAAGCTCAACACAGATGCTCTCTTAGTGGCTTTGGCGGACCCAAGAAAGAAAAGAAATAATAAGAACCCCCACAAATGTTGACGACGCCCGCAAACGTTATAAGGGAAACGATTTAAGGATATGCACTCGGAATGTCCGAATTTTATACAGAGATGGTGCTTCTATCGAAATGGCGGATATCCTCGACATATGCAAGGCAGACATTACCTCCATTACTGAAGCAAAACACAGGCTCTCTTAGTGGCTTTGACAGCCCCAAGAAACTAGGATCGGGGGCGGTGTCCTAATATGCCATTCTCCTTAAACAAAATAACTACATATTATGAAAACACGAGGAAAAGAAAAAACAAGAACCCCCCCGCCCAAATGTCGACGACCCCCGCAAACGTTATAAGGACCATGATTTAAGGATATGCACCGGGAAAATCCGAGCTCTGTACAGAGATGGTGCCTCTATACAACTGGCGGATGTCCTCGACAAATACAAATTCAGCACCGCTATACAGTAAATGCGATAAACGGGACAGGGATGCACACGTCGAAAGAACTGTGAAATCTTTTATAGCTGCCATGCAGAAAGACACGAATATGGATATGGATTCATAGTCGGCTAGAGACTTCGTCATTTGGTCTCGCGGTTTAACCCTGTAAGCGACCGAATAGCCACTATTCGCATCAAGGCGAAATATTTTTACATTACGCTGATTTGCGTACACGCCTCGACGGAAAACAAAAATAAGTACATTCAAGATGCATTCTATGAGCACCTAGAGTAAATATATGACCGCTGTACTATATATGACATTAAATTGTTCTGGGAGATTTAAATGCTAGAATAGGAAGAGAAGATGCTCTTGCTTAAGCAGTCGGAAAATTCAGTCTGCACAACAACACCTCTGATAAGGGATTCATACTGGTTAGCTCCACATCGGCAAGACACAATGTCGTGAGTGCACAGTGGTCGATTCCATTGGCCAAAAATAAAAAAATAAAAGTCAGAAGTTTGTCACCAAGTGTGGCATCACTGTTTCTTATAAAAACAAGGTTTTAAAATTTATAGGTGTTTTTGTTTTATTCCATCTGTACTCTTTAAGAACAGCTTCAAAAAAGAGAGCGAGTAAACAGTTGGTTTTTGCAGTGTGAAAAGTGGAAAATTAAGTGCAACTTTAAATTAATTAAAACAAAAGAAAAAAAACTTCTGTCAAAATAAATCGAAATGAATATTGAATTACATGGTATTAACTATGTTTTAAAATAATAACAATGTGTTAAGCTTGTTGTAGATTTGTTATAAAATTAATATTTTTCCAGTTGCATTGTTAGTGTTCTTTCGTCCATATATGTAAATTTTAACTAGAGTTTTAGTTGTGTTCCCCCCTGAAGTCTCCAATGGGACTTTTTTTGGTTAATTAGTTAATATTTCAGGATTCTAAAATTGGTAATATCAGCTGCTCACTTTTGCTCGTCTTTGTGTTATCTCTCTCAGACCAAAGCGGCCTCGTTGTTTTTATGTCCAAATTATTAAAATCTGGTTTTGAATTGCTAGATTAATTTTGAAGTTGATTATCATTTAAAGGGTATTTTGACTAAAAAACAGCCTCAATATTAATAATTTTAAAACTGCTATAAAAAAACGAATACGCAAAGTTTTTTATCTCTTTTTTTATTTCAAAGACTATCTATCGTTATATTTTTAAACAACCCCCCTTAACCTTTTTATAATTTTGTATTACATATTATTTTATATGAAATTATTGATATTTTTATTGTTTAAAAGTAATCTTGTAAACAAATTGTTAACATATAAATTAAAAACAAGTTTCGTACATTTTCTCAAGTTTTTGCTAAAATGGGGTGAATATGGGTGCCTGGGTACGGTAGGAGAGGAGGCGGGTATGAGTCATTAACCACTCCCAGTTTATCATTAAATAGTGTTGGTTCAAGATCATTAAAATTTTGCACCGGGTATTATAGCGACTAAAATAATAAAAAAACCGAATTTCATCAAAAGCAGCCACGCCCACCGCTTAAACATTTCAAATCGAATTTGTGCATAAAATCAAATTTTTGGCACACAATTCATCTAATCCAAGGAAAAGTGTAAAATTTAAAAAAAAATCCTAGAATAAACAAAAGATGCGTGCTAAGTTTCATCCAAATCGGCCACGACCTCGGCTGACCGCCCATACAACCCAATATGGGTTTATGCCCAAAATTGTTTCTGTTCGGAAAATTTCTAATAATTTTTTTATTTCTGTTTTTTTATAATAAATAGGGAAAAGTGGGACTACACTATTTTTTTTCCGTTGAAAATTAAAAAAAATTGAATTTTTAGAAATGATATCTTTTGAAACTTTGAAGTCCCTTTAAGGGACATATTGTTTTAGATGAATAATTAAGGGATGACGGAAGTTAACAATTTATTATCTTATCATAAGTCAGTTTTAAATAAATCTGTTTTTGGCCTGTTAAAATGATGTATTATATAATACTACTAGCTGGCCCGGCAGACTTCGTCCTGCCTTCCAATTATTGTAAAAGATGTTGAGTGCAGTTGAAATCTAATTCCGATTGGTTTATTACATTGGCCTCTGAAATATTTCAATTTAAAAGGCGAGGTTTTCCCGGACAAATTCCGTACTTCATATATTGGAAAGATTACTATATATTATTATAAGAATTGCTCAGCAGTGTCGTCCATGATGTGATGAAAACTTATTTATTGATAGGCATATATTCTAAAACCACATTTTTAAGTCGATTGACTGACATATATAACTTTCTGTGTTGGTGTACTGGGTGAGTGTACCTTTTTATCCTAAGGAGTACGAATTACCAAAAATGCCTTCATTAGGCTCAGCAACCCCATTAACTGTATGGTCTGGGTGATATCAACAGTTATTCCTATTTTCGTTATTGTCCCCTAAAATTTCGAAATGGGAAAAACCACTTTGTGAAGCTATCTAATTCTGTAGAAAGTGCGCCATTATAAAAGTTAATCATTCTTCTTTAAGCATTTTTGCGGTCTGGGTGACCATCTACAGCCAATCCCAACTTTCACAGAAATTTTGGGACAAATGGGGTCAACCGATTTCACAATTAGTGGTGACTTCAAAATGTACATCTTTTTTATATATATAGACTAAATGACTTTCCAAAAATTAAGTGTATCATAAGCAAAACACCGGCAACTGGTTCCAAACATACATTCAAAATTTTCTCATGCCAAAAAATGATATATTTTAAGTTTAAGTAAAATCGGACAATCGATATTCAAAATTTTCTCATGCCAAAAAAATCATATATTTTAAGTTAAAGTAAAATCGGACAATCGATATAAATTTTCGAAATAATTCAACCCCAGCCAAATCAAATGCGGGTCCATATATACAAAAAAAATTCTCATAATAAAAAAAATATACATTCTAAAATTCAGTCAAATTGTTTAATTCGTTAAAATTTTCATTATATGGGGGTCGCCCACGTAGTCAATTTATACAAAAAAAATTTTCTCAAGGTTCCACAAACATAAATACTAAATTTCAGTTAAATTGGTACATGCATTCAAATTTTCGATATAAATCCACCCTTGCGCCATCTACCGGGTCCTATTGCACATACAATTTTTTCTGATGATCAAACAAACATAGATTATGAAATTTAATTTAAATTGGCCCATTAGTTAAAATTTTGATTGTTAACCGACCCCAGCGCCATCAACCGGGTCCATTTGTACATAAAATGTTTTCTCATGATCAAACGAATATCCATTCTAAATTTCAGTTGAATTGGTACATGCATTCAAATTTTCGATGTAAATCCACCCTAGCGCCACCTGGATTTAATTTTTTTCAACACAAACAATCTACGGAAAATTTCGAATCGAATAAAAAAAAATCAGCCAAATCGCTCCAGCCGTTCTCAAGTGATGGTATGACATACGTGGACCATTTCATCTTCTTATATATAAAAATGAATCGATGTGCAGTTGTCTCGCTAAAACTCAAAAACGGCTGGACCGATTTTCAAAATTGTTTTTTTGTTTTGTTCGCTATAGCTTCCGGATGGTTTAAAAGGTTTTATTTTTTCAAAAAGTGGGCGGCGCCACGCCCCTTTTTTCAAATATCACTCAGACGGCTTTTCTAATAGACCGATTGATACAAAAATTTTACCATGAGGTACTGTTGACCTGTAGATAGTTCCTGACTACATTTCGTTGTAATTGGATAAAGGGGCGTGGCACCGCCCATACAACTTGAAAATTAAAAAGCCTATATTTCATGAACTATCAGAGGTATGAAGTAGAGATTTGGTATATATGCTGTTTGAGCAGTATTAATTACAGCCAGGATGGAAGTGGGCGGTGCCACGCCCCCTTTTCAAAAATCTCTCTAACGGCTTTTCTAATAGATCGATTGATACAAAAATTTTACCATGAGGTACTGTTGACCTGTAGATAGTTCCTGACTACATTTCGTTGTAATTGGATAAAGGGGCGTGGCACCGCCCATACAATTTGAAAATTAAACAGGCTATATTTCATGAACTATAAGAGGTATGAAGATGAGATTTGGTATATATGTTGCTGGAGCAGTATTAATTACAGCCAGGTAGAAGGAAGGCGGTGCCTCGCCCCTTTTTCAAAAATCTCTATGACGGCTTTTATATTAGACTGATTTATAAGATAATTTTAGAAAGTGTGATTGGATAAAGGAGCGTGGCACCCATACAACTTGAAAGTAAAAAAGGCTATATCTTATCAACTATTAGAGGTATGAAGATGTAATTTGTTACATATGTTATTGTTGCAGTATGAATTACAGTAAGGGTGGAAGTGGGCTGTGCTACACCCTTTTAAAATAAGTAGTTATAACTGTCAAAATCCAATTTTTTGCAGTATGAATTACAGTAAGGGTGGAAGTAGGCTGTGCGACACCCCTTTTAAAATAAGTAGTTATAACTGTCAAAATTCCACAATATATTGCAGTTCGCCTAGAGATATGAATAGTAAGGTGGGCCAATTTTTTTATTCGCAAAAATCGTAACCAAAATCGGAATCTACGATGAATTGTTTTAAAATTTCACCAATAAACTTTGTGTCTAAAATCAATTCCTAGCTCAATTGAATTTTTTTATTTATCATGTCATTGCACATTATTTGAAGGAGAAACGGTTCCAACACGACGGCGCAATATGACAGGCAACGCGTGAGATCATCACTTTGCGAAGCCAAATGTTGGTGACCGAATTATCTCAAAAATGGTAATACGAGTTTAATATATGTTAAAAAAAGTTAAAAGGACCTATGGGTCGAAAAAATCGATTTTTACTTTGTTGGTGATTCTTATAGTAGACAACATGCACTTTCTAATGCAACAAACCACAGCTATCTAGCTGCATTAGTTTTGGCAGAAATTAGCTTCAAATTAGACATTTTCG
The DNA here is from genome assembly GCA_964034835.1 of Muscina levida. NCBI lineage: Eukaryota > Metazoa > Arthropoda > Insecta > Diptera > Muscidae > Muscina > Muscina levida. The sequence continues at coordinate 48,174,683 of OZ035882.1, forward strand.
ATAAAAAATCAATCAACTTTTTAACTTCAAAGTCGGTTTTCTCCAAAACTTATTTTCTGAGCATAGGTCCCTTTTAACTTACCGGGTCACATATGGAGAGTATTCGGGTATATTCTTGGCCAGTATGAGAAGAAGACATGGCAAAGGAGGTTTTTATGCCTAAAGGCATGAAGCTTCAAACGAAATTTTCATTTGCGGTCAATAGGAGAAGAAGGCATAACAAAAGTGATTTTTACGCCCAGACATAGTTAGTATACAGACGGTTCCCGCCACTACAGATAAATATAAAAATGGAATTTTGATCTTTAGAGGAATTGTGAACTTAATCTACATGTCGAAACTATAGATATGACTTTGATGATGAACTTTTTACTATCGTCATAGAGCATATCATATTTAGAATTTAAAACAATAAAACTTAATTAGTTAACTTACATGTTAAGGAGTTACTTGAAATTAGTTACATAAGTTAATAAACTCAACATATTATTGTCGAGCTAAAGTATCGTTTTAAAGTACTTTGTAGACCTAAATGTGAAATATATTACAAGTTAATATGCAATAGCGAAGCATTGCCGGGCCCGCTAGTTTTTATATATATAGATATTACATACTATAATAAAATATCATATGGTGTACCCTTATAATTGTGGGGTTTCGGGAGGGGCTTAGGTACGACCAATGTCTGTTCGATTTATTACTAATTATATTTTTATAGAATTTTGGAAAAAATTTCACAATAATATCTCCACTGGAAGTATTTTTGGCCGCTCGCTCCATACAAGATCGACCACTGTGGAGTGGAACCAGAAAGAAGATTGATCCCGTGATAATTGATGGAAGGCATGTCTTAAGCGTTATGGACGTGCGTGTATAGCGCGTTGTAAATATTGACTCGAATCATCACCTAGTTGCAGCCGAGGTACGCACGTGATAAGGCAACGCTAAAAACGCTCGTAATCAAACGCAAAGGAAGCTAGACATGACAAAGGTGCATACCACCGAGATAGCCAATGCCTAATCCAACCAACTCTCTCAATTACTTCTAACCAACTCCCCTAATTCTGATGTTCCCGACAACCAATGACAGCATATTGTGAATTCTATGACCACTGCCGCAACGACCTTACTGCTTTATGAAAAACTACACTTAGACAAGACCTAGTACGATGAGGAATGTCGCGAAATATCTGAAGAAAAAGATACTGCATACAGGACAAAACTGCAGCCGATGGCAACGCGTGCAGTAACGGAGCATTATAATAGAAAGAAGTGGAAGATAACACGCCTCTTCATGCAGAATAAGCGTCTATGGAATAAAAGGGAGAGCCAGGATATCAAAAATTACAGAGATAGAGGTGAAGCCCGAAAGTTTTACCAAAACATTAAAAGCAAAGGTTTAGGACCAGGTCCAACCCCACCTGTAAGGATGGAAATGGATATCTGGTCACTGACATTTAGAGTGTGTTGCAAATATGGAGGAAACTGTTTCGTTCTCCGCTCGATCCCGAAGGCAGCAAATGTGACGAAATCACGCCAATCATCGACGATGGAGTAGACTGTCCACCACCGAGCCAAAACTAGATCAGCACAGCAATTGAACGGCTTAAAAATAACAACGAAGAGCAGGCAATGTGCATGAACCAGCTCACAAAAACCCTTTCTGGACCAAGGAATATATGCCTGATGATTGGAATCTGAGTGTTCTATGTCCTGTGCTTAAGAAAGGCGATCCAAATGTGTGCAACAACTATCGTGGGATTAGCCTTTTACTTATCGCTTACTAGGTCCTGTCTAGTGTGCTAAGTGAAAGACTATAGCCTATTTTAGGGAACCCGATTGGACCTTATCAGTGGGCCTTTAGACCTGGTAAATCCATGATCGACCAGATATTCACACTACCACAAATCGTGGAGAAGACTTAAAAAAACAGATCGACACCTACCATCGATAACAAAGCATTGGTCGACAGTCTGATTCGACAGAAACTATTAGATGCAATGGCTGAGTTTGGCAACCCCGCGTGGCTGATACGACTTTGCGGGAAGTCACTGACGGCAACAAAGTCTTCAGTGAAAATAGGCAAAAATGTGACAGCGCCATTTTCTACAAAGCGGACTAGTGGCCTTCGATATCTCAGTGGAAGCGATGTAGATTTGCAATTCGAAGGTGCCGGGTTCGATTTCCGGCCGGGGCTCTGCCATCAACATCGATTTCTTTTCAACTACTTTCGAGTTCTCCAGCCAACAAAACTCATCCTAGATGCTTCCACTACAAAAAATCCGCTTGAGCAAGGACAAAAGGAAAAAAATTATAATCATCTTTAAAAAATAAATCAACAAAACCAGCTGGCGCCATCTCTTGGAGGATAAAAGTGGTTAAAACTAAAAAATAACAACAACTGGCAATCCTTGACACAAACCATGTTACCTTCAAAGGAACAAAACAGAGAAACAGAGGAACAACAAAGAGGGCTTTAAACATGATCTCTTTAACATCAAAGTGTAGATGATCATGCGGAAGGCTGCAGTAAACACGACTGATACCATCATTAATAAAAGTTACATGCTGCTCGCGTATAACGATGATATAGATATTATTGACCGAGGTCTGGTGGAAATTACTGCGGTCTTTTCAAGCATTGAGAAGCAGTTGGCAGAAGTAGGTTGGTAATAATGGCGGAAATTTGTTATTTGTTTCAACGAACAACGTTGACAGCTATAACATTGAAGTGGTATATGATTTTTTCTCCTCCCTTAACCAAAATACTAATGTCATCCTGGAAATCAAAAGACAAGTATTCCCGGTAAACCGCTGCTACTATGCATAGGTTGGATGGACCAGGAAAATAACTTGTTATCTACACTTGGTGTGACGAACAGGCTACAGAGCGCAAAAGGCTAAAGCGCTGGGGATTCTTTTTACTTAATAGCAGCCTGACTGCCCTTTTTTATCAGTTTACCAACTTCATGTGAAGCAGTGATTTCTTCCTAAAACACACTGAAATGGTCTACCGGTTTGGAGAAGATATTTGTATTAAGATCCGGTGAATGACGGCCATAGTCTACTGTCTCGTCCAACTTTTCCAGGTGTTCCTATTCGAAATAAAAGCCAGTAGATTAGTTACTGGAAATAGGTATGGGATACAGAAGTTATTTTTTTGCGAGAATTGAGTTAACCCGTAGCAGTAGCTTCGATTGCCACATTCTCTGATTTTTTACCAGAGATGCAGCTGCAGCCGATTCTGCCATGATATCAGGAACCTAGTTGTTTCGAATGGCACTAAGTGCTGTATCTAACGTCGCGTTCATTGCACGACTAACACTAAACAAGGCTGATCGTTGAATTTTTGTCAAGGAGTGCAAAAGCGTTTCGCTAATGAAGGGACCTGCAACAAACTACGATACCATAGAAAAGTATTGGTCTAACTATTGCTAAATAAATCAGCCAGCTCATAGCCCAGTACAGCAGTAATGAGCAGCAGATGCCATTTGACACTCTCCTCTAAACTGGACAGTTTAAGACAGTTATCTAATGAGGATAATCCCTAGATACTTGACATGCACTGTCAACTGCAATTGCACCTTATTACGTGGCGGTGGTTCACAATTTGGTATTTTATATTTGAGAGAAATCAGGAAGGGATAATATAAGAGCTTTTGACGTTTGAGTGAGTTAACACAATGGCCAGTTTAATCGTCGTTAAACAATAGTTAAGTTAAAAAAAAGTAACTATCCCTTAACACCCCATGAATGGGGTATAGTATAGCATCTGGTGTTGTTGTGAGTTAACATGCTTTCTATTTTAGGAATCACAACTAACGGCACCTACTTGTTTCTCGACGAATGCGAACGTCACTGCTTGAGAAGCTTTTACTAGACATGCCGATTTACTCGACACTATTCTGAGAAGTTGCTGTCGACAACATCGAGAGGGCCAGCAGTGAATGAAAAATGTAGATGACTGGATTCGGGAATCAAACCAGGATCTCCTGCATGTTAGTCGCGTGTTTTAACCACACCGTTAAACAATAGATCCCACTTCATTGGCGGCTTCTAACTTTAGGTATTGAGAAACTTTAACTGGTCATGCCGATTGACTCGATTTCTAGGAAGTTGCTAAATGGCTGTAATATTGTACGAACCAAGGACAACCTCTTGAAAGTCTCTTGTTCTAACGCAGATGCTGGTCGCTGGTTTAATAAATACCTTATACAAAAACTCCAGTCATCTTAAACAAATAAAAGAACAATTTTCTTTCATTATCGGCTCCCCTCGAATGTTGTCGACAGCAACTTTGCAGTATCAGTGTTGAGTCAATCGGCTTGTCTAGTAAGAGCTTCTCAAACAATGACATTCGAATTCGTCGATAAACAAGTAGGTGCCGTTAGTTGTGAATCTAAAAATAGAAACCGTGTTAATTCACAACAACACGAGATGCTATACTATACCTCATTCATAGGGTGTTAAGGGAAATTAAGTTTTTTTTTTAATTATCCAATTTCTTCGAGTGTACATTCGAATTTCGCATTCACCAGAAGTTTAGACACTTTTGTTTATTAGATAAAAAACGGTCAGTTGATTTGCTCCTTTCTATAACAACAAACAAAGTTTAACATTTACGCATAACTGGCATCGTTTCTTTTGCACAAACAAAAACGTGTACAATACACCTTTTGTCCTGATTACTCTGGTCAAGAATCCTTTGATGACGATATTCTATAAAAATTTTGTACATGCATTATCCCCATTTTATTTTAAATGTACCCAACAAAGTGTACAACTTAATAAAGATGATAGTAGTAAAGGAAGGAATACAAAAGAAATCGTATTTTAACATTCGTTCAATGTTTCTTTGGCGCGCGGCAAAGGCAATGAAAGGAATCAATTTATATACGTAAGGATGTGTGCGTGTTGTCCCTGACTGGGTAGTAGTACTTGAGAAAATTACCAATCAGTGGATGATGGACGGGGATATGAATGGATGGCTGAATGGATGGAAAGTTGTTGTGAATGGATGTATACTTCCTAGCCATTATTCGAACATTAACATGATAATGCATGCTGGCTATACTGTAAGTTTGCATCACACATTCTGCTCTTCTTTATCATCCTTTCAATAGCCGCTAGTCAGGCAAATCGCTTTAATGGTAATGTTCATATACAGTCTACGTGTTTTGTTCGTGTTGTTGCCATTCATATTGACACTGACAATGTGAAAAAGAGGTTGACCAGTTGTTGCTGTTGTTGTTTTATTACGACATTCACTCTTGTTTACTTGTGTGTGTGAATAATTTTCTTTGGAAATGGCCATTAAGTAACTGCCAATTTGGGGGGAGTCTTAAAAAGAAAGTGTTGTGATTTATTAAATTAATTGTACTTTTTGTTGATGGAGGTTGATGGTTTGGTCGAGCATTTAATTAGTTTTGCGATAAACGAAATGGCAGAAACTTAAGAGAATATCGTAACATATCAGATTGAATACACAGTACATAGCATGATTTTGGGACTCAATTCTGCGAACTGCACGTGAAAGTAGCCCCAAAAATAAGAAGTACTGCATCATTCATTTTGTTAAATTACATGCCATAATAATTTAATATCGATTTAATGTTAGAAAGTATAGAACAGGGGAATTTGTCACGTTTTAGGCCGCCAAAAAACAATGTCGATGGTGTTGACCAGGATCGAGCTGTTGTAACGTGACGAAATTAATATTTCGTCCGTACATGATAATATAAGTTCAGGCAATCAACGTAACATAACATGGGACATAATTCTCATTCAGTTAATGTCACCTATAATATAAGGAGACGACGTTTTTCACAACGATTGTCTGATGACTCCATCAAGACGAAGTTTATTGCCAAGTCAAGGAAAGTTATCGGATCTCCTTGATCCTTTGGGATTGTACGAAGACAAGCATCTTTGTTAAACGAACTATAAGTCTGTGCAACCGGGCAATAGGCCTGTACAATCGGACATTAGGTCTGTACAATCGGGCAATAGGCCTGTACAATCGGGGAATAGGCCAGTAAAATCGAGTAATAGGCCTGTACAATCAGACCTACGAGTCTGTACAATCGGGCAACGAGTCTGTACAATCGGACCTTGAGTCTGTATAAACGTGTAGTTGTAAGGACAGGGCCTTTTTTTGTTCTTATCCTTCCGTTACAGGACCTAAGCAAATCTCATTGGCAGGTCCTGCCTGGTTTACCTGTGAGTCCTCGACGAATTACCGCAACCCGTATCCCGCACCGAATTATTGCCGCGTCAAACCCGTCCTGTCTTCCCGCACCGAATTATTGTCGCGTCAAACCCGTCCTGTTTTCCCGCCACCGAATAACCGCCGTTCGTCTAAGGACCTTCCACCGTACAAAGGATAACAACCCCAGGCACCGCAGCACCTTACACCAGATACCATCAACGGTACGAGGCCACCGACCAAGCATAATCCCCAGCCATCATTACCCGCCATTAAACATCTTAAGGATATCAGACTGCATTTAGCTTGAGGATTTGGAGTGTTTTGTTCTATTTAAATTTTGTGGATTATAAAATAAGTAAATAAATATACAATATCTTGCCCTAGTCAGGGAAAATCCACTCTTTTATTTCGTAAGGTTTTGAGGGTCCTTGCGAAGACCCTGGAGGCGGCTGAGCTACCTCAGCCTAAGATAAAACCCCCGTTATACTGTATTACCCTATTCTAGGTAGTCGATGTGGCAGACGCTCTTATCTTTACCCGGAGAAGTTCTCTTTTAAAAATGTTCTCTAGTCTCTGGAAAGTTGTGATGGATCCAAGTGTAGTTGAGACAACAGCTCTTTCACCTGGTCCATCTAATGAAGTTTTGGACGGCCCATATGAGACGCCCATTAGTTTTATAACCGAAAACTTTTCGAGTTGTAGCATTTTCATCGATCGACACAACGTATGCAAGCTAGCGCCTGTGGTCTATTTGAACGCGCTTGACGACATCGATTTCGATATACAGCAAATACAGATCATGTTTGATTTGACGATGGTACTTGCCATTAACGATGAAGGGTCGATATATTTTACGCATCATTTTTATGTCGAAGACTACCAGAACAGATAGATCCGTTCGTATCATTACTTAGGATTCTGCGCTGTAGAGCAAGGCAAAAAGGATCAGTGTCAGGTAGAGTTAGATATTTGTTCGTGGAGAGATTGATTTGTCATTTAATCGCTTGCTTAGGTCATAGTATTAGCGGTTACCGATCAATACTCGTCTCTTGATTTCCAGGCCGACATTCTTATTTTTGTTTACGTCGGTGCCAAGGTAGACAAAATCATCTACCTCACAAGGTCGTTTAAAATTCAATTTTGCCATTTCTAATCGTTGAGTTTTCATTAAAGAATTTTCCATTACCTCATGAAACTCTTTGCAGAGAACAGAAAAATTGCAGTACTTCACATCTCTTCACTACTCTACTACTCCATATGCAGCAAGCGATGAATGGCATAATTTCCATGGATGGGATGCCAACGCATCAGTTTCGTTAAATGAAAATTTAATTGAAAGCAAAATGTCAAGAATCATACGCACGTTCTCACAACCACACACACACACACACAAACACACATGCAACCGTAAATGAGAATACCCATACAAATGCTGACACACATCTGTACTTTTAACTTAATTTAAATCTATTATATTTGATAATTGATGCCTGACAAAGAGAAAACCCGACATACACACACACACACATAGAGCCATCTAAAACCAGGCACAAACATCTAAACATACAAACAGAGACGAGACTGTATACTAACATAAATGCAAATACAAAATGCATGCATATATGTTATGTATGTATAGACACTAGGTCGATGTAGTTGTAACATTTACAATTCAACTGAAATGCAAACTAATAACAATTCATAAACATATTAAAATTGAACTTGATGTTCACTCTGAAAATGCATATTTTATTAATAGTGTACACACAGCGATAGGTATATGTATGTGTGTGTGCAGATGTGCAGCAGTATTAGGATGGCCCTTAGTATAAAACTATGGAGCAGTTCAGCGATGCATTTAAGTACATTTTTTTATATTATATTTTTTAATAATTTTATTATTTTTAATATTTTTAATAATTAAAATATTTTTAATATTTTTAATATTTTTATTATTTTTAATATTGCTCTTGTTTGTTATTGTCGATCTGTTAGAATTATGAATATGTTTTTCACTGTTCGGTTTGAGATCGGTTTTCTATTATCGCTAATAGAAATTGTTTTACAAGAGTTGTGTGAAATGTATTATGTTGACAGCTGGCAGGGCAGATAGCTATTTCGATGGTTGCCAAACCTTCATCTTCAGTGCCGTTTGCTGTGACTTCTCCACTCATTATCACAACCTTAAGTGTTAAAAGCTTCAAGCAATCAATGTGAACTCACACACACCGGTGCGAAAATGGTATCAACGAAGACCACACGTCAACATTATGCCCTGCCAGCTGTCAACACAATACATTTCACACAACTCTTGTAAAACAAATTCTATTAGCGATAATAGAAAACAGATCTCAAACCGAAAAATGAAAAACATATTTTTAATATTTTTAATATTTATAATAGTTTTAATATTTTTAAAATTTTTAATATTTTTAAATTTTTTTAATATTTTTAATATTTTTAATATTTTTAATATTTTTAATATTTTTAATATTTTTAATATTATTAATATTTTTAATATTTTTTATATTTTTAATATTTTTAATAACTAAAATATTTTGAATATTTTGATTATTTTTAATATTTTTAATATTTTTAATATTTTTAATATTTTTAATATTTTTAATATTTTTAATATTTTTAATATTTTTAATATTTAAAATATTTTTAATATTTTTCATATTTTAAATATTTTTAATATTTTTAATATTTTTAATATTTTTAATATTTTTAATATTTTTTAATATTTTTAATATTTTTAATATCTTTTTTAAATATTTGAAATATTTATAATATTTTTAATATTATTTGAATATTAATATTTTTAATATATTTAATATATTTAATATATTTAATATATTTAATATATTTAATATATTTAATATATTTAATATATTTAATATATTTAATATATTTAATATATTTAATATATTTAATATATTTAATATTTTTAATATTTTTACTATATGAAATATTTTTAATATTTTTACTATTTGAAATATTTTGGGACCGGCCGTGGCAGATCACAGGTTCAACTCCTGGCTCCAGTCATCTTAAAAAAAGAAGAAAAATAAAAATTTCTTTCATTGTCGGCTCCCCTCGAATGTTGTCGGCAGCAACTTCGCAGTAATAGTGTCGAGTCAATCGGCATGTCTAGTAAGAGCTTCTCAAACAGTGACGTTCGCATTCGTCGATAAACAAGTAGGTGCCGCTAGTTGTGAATCTAGAAAGCGTGTTAATTCACAACAACGCGAGAAGTTAACCCATACCTCATTCATGGGGTGTAAAGGGAAATTAAGTTTAAGTTAATATTTTTACTATTTTTTATATTTTTAATATTGTTAATAGTATTAATATTTTTAATATTTTTAGTATTTTTAATATGTCGTATATTAATATTAATTAATTAATATCTAATATTTTCAATGTTTTTAAATTTTTAGTACCTTTTATATATTCAATAAATATTTTTAATAGTTATTACAATTTTAAGATTTGTAAAATTATTTATATTTTTAGAATTTTTAATTTGTTTTATATTTGTAATATTTTTAATACTTTTAATATTTTTAATATTATACAATCTAATTTTTTTTAATTAAAATTAACACAGGCGACAGAATATATCAAACTCTCCATATAAAAGAAGCCACCTTAGTGTGCAAGCATGCAAAACGAGGTAACATATTCAACAGGAAATCGGAAATGCTGTGCTAAGCATTAATATTTGAAATACAAGAATAACAGCTACAACAGCAGCGCAACAACAACAACGCCAAAACACTCACACACACACACACACACACACACATCACCACCACCCTATTCAATTGACAAACAGATATTTAATGCGACTGTCATAAAACAGCAACAAACAAAAATCAAAAGTTTACTCCAACAATATGAGTGAATATTTTGGTCGTTTGTATATTTGTGTATAATTTTATTAGAATAAATTACTGCATCCGTGAATGTGTCATGAATGTAATGCCTGCCTATGTAGTAGGTACTACCATACCCAGCAGCAAAAAATGGGGCTTTGCATGCCTTCTTACAGGCCTGCAATGGCAGTCAGAAGCCCTACCCCTCAAATGCAGTCTTAATTTCAAATTAACATAGGGTGTCATAGGCAGGCAAGGCCTGCACATTCCCTTTCTCATTGAAGGCGTTTCAGTAGGCATGCCTAGTATGTCCTGCTTGGAGTCCTAATAACAAGGGCCTTCTATGAGGCATTGCTACTGCAGACCAGCTTACAGGCCTGCAAAAGACCATTTATAGAAGGACTTAAATAAAAAAAAAGCATATGCGAATTATTTCCATATTAAATGATTTCCTACTTTTTATAAATTTTTAATACAATATTTATTACAGTTTGTAATAACTAGTTTTTTTAAACTCCAGCAGCGGGAATCGAACTCGCGACCTCAGTACTCATAGTTGGGCAAGCTACCTACTCGGCTATCACGTGATATAGTTGTTGTACGATAAATAACATACATGTGGTTTTCATAAACAACAGCATCTGTCTTATCTTCCCTTAAGAGGCCTGCCAACAGGCCTAATCGTAGAAGTGACAAGTGCATGGCTATGAACGTCAATTCTGCCTTCTACTAATAGGACTGTCAACAGGCCTGTTTAAGGCAAGAAAGTTTGCATGCCCTTTGAGAACATCTATGGTATTTTTGTGGGGTACACAGTAGGGCTGCTCACAGGCCAGTTTTAAGAAGGGAAAGAGGCATGTCTGCGGGATCTATTCTCATCCTAGTAAGAGGCCTCATTGCAGGTCCCATTTGAGAAGCGAAAGGTGCATGGGTATGGAATTTTTTATAAGGCTTAGCGAAGGACTTATTATAGCCTGCATACATGCCTGGAAAAAGAAGGCGTATTTGAATGTCAACAAAATGCCTTTGAAGGCATGTTTGCAGGCATATTTTTACAATTCCGCTGCTGGGTATGTACTACAGTAGTAATATACGTACATATATTCAAAAGTAAGTGCATAGTGTATGTATACACACACACACGCACCCATGTAAGTTGTGTGTTAATAACATGTTAATTGTAAAATTTGTACAATCAGCAATCAGCAGCATATGATTGCAATTATAATAATAATTTTCAATAACATTAAATTCGAGAGATGTACATTGAGTTAATGTCGGAGAACATATCAACTTCATGATGCATATTACAAATTGTTAATACGATAATTCTTGGTGCTTGGCTCGTCGTTATCCTTGAAGTTGACTTAAAAGCATCGTGTCCTTGTATAAATTCAATGGTTCTAACAAATTGTTAATAATGTTTAATAAAGGTTAACAATATGTAATTTTGAAGTTACTTTAAAAACTATGAATTTAAAAGCGATAAGTAATTTTAATGTTTAAAATTTAAATGAATGCTCATTAGACCGGATCGGTCCCCATACAAAAATTTTTTTTCTCCAAAGTCTAGGGCAAATATTAAAGATAACCTCGAGACAACTTCAAAAAAAAATTTTTTTTCCTCCCCCACCCCCGTAAAAACAGTCAAAATTGTTTTTGTATCGCTGATTTTTTGTTTGTCGCTCAATTTTTTTTTCCTCCCCCACCCCCGTAAAAACAGTCAAAATTGTTTTTGTATCGCTGTTTTTTTGTTTGTTGCTCAATCGTTAAATCTAAGGCATCGGTGTATAGGTTTCGCTGAGTACTACATTTGTCCTCTAGATGTCGCTGACATACGACATCATCTTGTAATGATGGCCAGCCTCATTTAGAGCAATTTCTACCCCTAAGATTTAAAAATATTTTTTCTCAGAATTAAAGTCCTTTAAAAACCAAGAACATTTTGCTTTGGAAGTATACAGTTTTATTCAAAAACAAAATAGTTGCTGAAGACAACAGGACGCATGAAAGAAGATGAGTTAAACCCAATTCCCAATGCTACTCACAAAAACCAAAAAACAATTTACTCAGCGTAATTTACGAACTGTTTTATATGTCGGATGTTACTGGTCCATTTTACTTCACCTATATCTGTTTCCTATAACGATTTATTACAACAAGATTAATGCATACTTACTTAAAGTACAATTCTTGACTAGTCCGAACGTCAGCAGTTTCGAAAGGTTACGTTTAGTTAATTTAGAAGCCGCCTTTACCATAGCTCCTAGTATAGGTCCCGTTCTAATACCAATTTAAATTCACGCTCCAATTTGTCCTTTTCTATTTAATCAACGTCCCTCTCAAACCATTTCATTGCTCTGATAAGTACTTAAATGTTATCCTGATCGCCTTGTGATAAATTGGTAAATATAAGTGTCCGATGACACTTCCTTGTGATAAATTGGTAAATATATGTGTCCGATGACACTTCCTACGAAAGTCTTTGTAGGGACTAAACAGTACCACTGTCGCCGATCCGGGTTTAATGAGAAACATGCCGGATAAAACAATTTTGGGGAAAATGTCATCCAAATTTGCACGGACGGATGAAAATTGCGAGAAAGGGCTGGCTGTTAAATCTTTTCGTGAATTTTAAATCTTAGGGGTAGAAATTGCTCTAAATGAGGCAGGCCATCATTACAAGATGATGTCATATGTCAGCGACATCTATAGGACAAATGTAGTACTCGTCGAGAGCAATTTTATTTTTGATATTGTCTCGAGGTGATCTTTAATATTTGCCCTCGACTTTGGCTACAGGATCACTGTAGCATAATGCAGGCCGAAATAACTGCCTTTAGAAAAACCACGAAGCAAATTCATTGTAAATAATTTAAAGTATTACATAGACACTTTAAATAATTTACTGCCTGATAGTAAACGGTCATCAAATTCCTGAAGAACGTGTACACCACTTTGAGGAGTGTTTAAGAATGCCTGAAAAGGAATGCTAAATTCCAAGTCAGGGTGAAGGTACAAGGTCAGTATAGTGAAGCACCCGAAGGTTTTCACGTTCTCAAGTTGGAGTGATTTTTATCGAATGAAAAAGTTGACATTTATCGTCTATTTCTATAAAATTTCCCACATCTGGCCATAAAGAGGCTGTCTCATCTGTTATACGTTGAAAACTGGTCATTGCTGATGATATTAAATGACGAACCTGACCGAAGTAATGTATTAAACATACTCGCTATATGCATACAATGTATGTATGTATGTATATACAACGTATATGTAATATAATTGTTATGCGTATTTAATATTTATCATACGCACTTTGTTCCAAATTGTGGATTTATGATTTAATAATAATGGCGATTTTAGACGATTTCGTTCGATAAATTAATCCAACTTGATTTTTTATATGGATATATTAATTTAAATTATTTGCTTATTAAATTATTTGTTTAAGAAGAATGATATGGAAAATCGTTAATGGTTCTCGAGTTATAGCTGAAAAACTAAGCGAAAACATCAATATAAGCAAAATTAAAACGGTCATAGCCTGAGAACGATAAACCCTTTGATAGTTTGACTGTGATGAAGTAGTACCTTCACCCTGACTTGCAAAAAATTTTCCTCAGTGTAATTGGTGCGGGAATATAAATGGTAGAACAACGGGAAGTATTTTAGGATTAAATAGAGCTATGCTGAAGGCGGCTGCTATATAACTAACTATGCAGATCGACTACTTTTGATTTACAGTCGACAACAACGAGGTGGCCGCGGTTTAAAACAATTTAGATGTCTGGTCTCCCGCATAAATGTTGCGTGGTCTAACCATCATACTACGGTCGGCCCCAATAACTTTCTTGGTAGCTATTCTATCAGTCGACACTACGGAACAAACAGAAAATTCGAATAATATCCAGCATAATTTTGGAGAGAAAAAAGACGGCTCCACGAAAAGCCCCCCAATGAAATAACCCCCAGGAAATAACCCCCAATGAAATAAACCCCTAAAAATTGGAAATAACACCCAAAAACAGTAAATGAAATAACACCCAAAAATAAATGAAATAATTCCCAAAGCGAAAACGAAACAACCCCCAATATTTGGGAGTTATTTCATATGAAATAACACCCAATGATGAAAATGAAATAACCCCCAATGAAATAAACCCCATCAGCAACAAAAATGAAATTATGCCCAAAATTCATAAAAGTCAGTTTCACCAAGGATTTCACGAAGTCAATATGGACCAAAGTCGCAAAATTATTGAAATGAATCGTGTGGATAGTAGATCATTGTAGCCCTGCTCTATTTTTGCAGTTCGGAAGACAATTTGCCTTTTACGTTTGGCTTTTACACAACCACCTCCAGTGTTCACAAGCAAACCAAACTCTCTGCTTTTATTGAATTCTTCCTTTTGAAGGACTCTTACAAATTTAAAAAAACAAATTCCATTCCTAGTGTGTGCTAATCAAATTTTGCATTTTCTTGATTTTCTATCCGTCAGTATGAACATAAATGGAAATATCTGTAAACATTCAAAAGATATTGTCATATATTCACAGGTTAAAAGTTTTCTTGTAAAAGGCCTATTTTTATATAATTACATAATTATAACCCCTTAAAGCCAACAACTTTAAAATGAAACAACCCCCGAATAAAAAATGAAATAACACCCAAATTATACACGATATGAAACAATCCCCATATTAAAAAAATTGGTTGGGTGTTATTTCATTGGAGATTATTTCATAATTTGAAAACCCCAAATGAAGAATGAAATAATTCCCAAAGAAAAATGAAGAATGACCCAAAAAAAATTGGGAGTTATTTCATATGAAATAACACCCAAAAATGTATGAAAAAAATTTGGGGAATATTTCATTTCTCGTTTGGGCGTTATTTCATTGGGGGGCTTTTCGTGGAGCCAAAAAGACAATAGCTTAGGGACCTGACTGACTGATTTGTATGCCCTTACCCATAGGGATGAGGGTATAATGACCGAATTCATCCTCATAGTTTAATGAATATATCGTTTTTGTAAGTACGCTGCATTCAGTCATACTTTGCGTCAGATGTACATTTACGACAATTTAACTCAGTTATGAATACGGATTATATCGGCCCACCTTTTCTGGTACCTCACATACAAAATGACCTATTTTTGAAAAACTAATATTTCTTCCATAACTTCGAGGTATGCTTTCGAAAATTTGACTCAGTAATGTAAATGGACCTTTTTGGCCGACCACTTCTGATATCTCCATACAAAATTAACTAGTTTTGGAAATTTTTATTTCTATCTTGGATATTTTCCAATAACCCTAGCTCAGTTTGGCTAGATTGGCTACCAAAATTTTTTTTCGGCCCTCGTAACTTTTTGAAATCTCTTGGATCCCTTGAAAAAAGGTGACATCAGTTTTTGGCCAACAGTTTGTACAGTTTTTAATCTAGCTCTTTCGCTTCTTAAGCAAAGTTGTAGCTAATAGTCCGCTTAAGAAATTGATATAATATTAATTTAATTTTTAATAATAATAATTTTTTCACTATTTTGAATATGAGTCGTAGGGAATCCAGATTTTTTGCATACTCTATTCAGTGAAATTGAAGTATCATTCCGAGAATTGATAGAGATATTGATAATATACACATATACTATTTGAACATATAGATTTTAACTTGATTTACCTTAAAAAGTTAAAATATATAGTTGCCAATATTAACTACTTCGGAATCCAATTTCAAAAATTTTAATTTTTTTTTTCAAAAATACACCAATTTCTACATCAAATATCTCGTCGTCTATAAGAGATATGATAAAAGTAAACACATGCTATTTTAGGTCTTCACTTCAGCCATTGAACAGCTTATAACTACTTAGTATTCAAAAGAAAAACACTCAGCGGCAATAAACTGATTTGAGAACAAATTCGAACATTGCGGCACAACCTAATGCCTAACTATCGATACAAAATTTTTTACAATATATTCGTATTTTTAGCAAAAACAAATGTAAGGTGAAGCAAGATGACCAACATCGCAGTTAATACACATTTTTAACGAAATTCGAAAAAATTCCACCCTAATACTCTTTGTGAACAATTAAAGGGGTGGAGTATTCCGATCAAATTGGTTGTTTACAGAAGTTGTTCAGTTATACAATAAGTACGTTTTTGGTAAAGATAGCAAGTAAAAACTTTGCATAATGGCCCAAAACTCCTAAAAATAGATAGTGTGTTTTGAGGGCCATTTAATATCCCCAGACTTGTTCAGATTGCATGGGTTTGTTCATAGAAAATTTTCGGTGTTACCTAAACTACAATTTCACTAAATAGAGTATGCAAAAAATCTGGACTCCCTACGACTTATATTCAAAATTGTGAAAAAATTATAATTTTTTTTTGAAGTTTTTTGAAAAAAAAACGAGGGAAGTCTAATTTTTTTGGGAAATTTTATTATATCAATTTCTTAAGCGGACTATTTACTACAACTTTGCTTAAGAAGCGAAAGAGCTAGATTAAAAACTGTACAAACTGTTGGCCAAAAACTGATGTCACCTTTTTTCAAGGGATCCAAGGCATTTCAAAAAGTTACGAGGGCCAAAAAAAAATGTTTGTAGCCACTCTAGCCAAACTGAGCTAGGGTTTTACTCAGCTCCGGTTGTACTATCGAACCTATATAGTCACGTTCGGGTGTTTTTTTTCATTGTTGTACTGTGGAATCTAAACATTTGTCACTCCCCTATTTGTACCTCCCATTGTATTTAAACCTGTATGTAAACAAAGAAACCGGTTTTCCTCACCTGTTAGACTTCTTTTGAATTATAGACTTTCTCCTTGATTCAAAGTTGGTGCTGTAAAAGACTCCCATAAAAAATTACCATATGCCCAGAGGTATTGAATTTAATTTTTCACATTTATTAGTTTGGTTTTTTAGGTTAACTAATAGTTTCGTCATTTTGGCCATAAGACCAAAAGTGGTATCTCCAACTGTTTAAGCTCCACAAGCAGGCAAACAACATTGTAACACCATATGGGATAAAAGGGGGAGGGCGCGCCCCCCACAGCATTCGTCTTTTAATAATGCCAGAGAGTGAGAGTTGCGAGGCTGACTACGAAGTATGCGGCGGTGGGTGCGCCAAAAGTTGTATTAGGGCTTTATTACGTTTTTTGTTTTCTGAAAAAATTTTTGGGGATTTATTTCACTTTTGTTTTGGGGCCTTATTTCTTAGGGCTTTATTTCATAGAGCCAGCGTTGTGAAGTGGCATTTTAAGGTCATTTTCTGACATTACTAGAAATACGGAAAGATTCTCGTTAAATTTCATTGAAGACATATGATATTGAAAATGCACTAAAATAATAAGAAACTTAGTTTTTAGTACATTTTGCAAGCTCTATTTTATTTTTAGCTCAAAAGTTCACCGAGTTGATCCCTTATCACGACTTATGACAGTATTATGTCTTCACACTGGTAGCAAAACAATTTTATAAAGACGTAAGGGGTTGTGCCAAGGGTTACGAACAGCAAAATACATCAATGGGCATACAATGGTTAGCGTGATTTAGCGGAGCAGAACGTACGTTCTGCGTACACGAGTACTATCGAAACTACGATTCAAATTTTTTTTTACTTTCTTTGTGAATTAACTCCAATTCTATTTTATTGGATAAAGGTGGTTGCTAAACTTACTAGCATTTCGTACTAAAATTATATATTTCAGCCACAAACCTCACACTGCATGGTTGGCAACACCTGCCGATTCTTTCACGTTGACCATCTACACAGCTGTGAGATTAGATACTCAACATACGGTATATAACCAGCACATATACAAACCGTTAACCCATTCCTGGTTGTTATTGTGAATGTGATAATTAATACTCTGACTAAGGTACATCTATACCTCGATTTGCACTATACTTTTTATACACGATTTCGCATTATTAAGATTATCCTGATTTGATTTTTTGTTTATCTGGTATGAATTATGATATTGTCATAGTTCGGTTTAAGATCTTTACTATTGACAATTATTTATTATTGCCAATAGTACTATGACAATATCATAACTCATATCAGATCAACAAAAAACAAAATCAACAATGACGAAACACTGAAGGCACACAGAACGGAGTTGGCACTTTTGCCAAGAACAAAACTCCTGTGGAATTGTGTCCGATGGATACATGCATAGGCAAGGGCTTGTGTGTGTATTATGTTGGCATATTGTGCGCTTCGCAGGATGCTTTCTTCGCACCGTTGGGTAAAGTTCTCATTAGCTTAGAGATGCTTTCTTTCCTAACGGTTTGTGATGATAGAGGAGAAGGCAAGGGAAAGGGCGCTGACGAGACATTGTGGTTAATGTTGAAATGACGTCATACGCCTAACAATAATAAATAATGGCAATAATAAATAATTGTCAATAGTAAATATCTTAGACCGAACTATGACAATATCGTAGTTTATCTTGATTTTCACGATTTTTATACCCTTACCCCTTAAGGATGAGAATATATATCATTTGATATGAGTAAAAGTGAAACCAATTCAAGGAGACGTGTAAGACCTCAAATAACAACACCAAATTTGTTTCATGACTTATTAAGAAAATTGAGCCATGTCCGTCTGTGTGTTCGACCGGCTGGCTGGTGGCCAGGTTAACTCGAGTAAACCTTAACTGGTACTTAGAAAAATGTACCAGCATTAATATTTTCCAAAATAAAGTAATGGGATTGCAAATGGGCAGCACAGAACCCATCCCTTCTGGTGCCTCAACTATTCAAATTACCTATTTTTGGAAAATTTATTTTTTTCCCATAACTTCCAAACGGACAACTGAAGGATATTTGAATAAAGTCTGTGTTACTATCTTGTAATAGTAGAAGGAAAAAACTTAAAAAAATGAAACATTTGACACACCCTTCCTGGTACCAATCTTTATGAAATTTTGTAGTTATAGTTGGTAGAGATGAGAATAGGTACCATTGTATTTTTATACCGATAGGTGGCGCTGGTGTAGATCTATATCAAAAATTTAAATGGAAGAACCAATCTGAATTGAAATTCAGAATGTATCTTTGGTTGATCATGAGAAAAAATTAAATGTACATATGGACCCGGTAGATGGCGCTGGGGTGAATTTATCGAAAAACTTACATACATTCCCCATGAGAACTATTTTTTATATAAATTGACCCGGTAGGTGGCGCAGGAGTGAAATTAGTAAACGAGAATAAAACAAAGAACTCCTCCAAAAGGGTGCGGGGCATGTAAAATGTATTTTTTAGGCCCAGAGAAATAAAATTCGATGCAATTTTTGGCACTCCAGTTAGTCACACCGAGTTCTGTAAGGTTCTCAGTAACCTGGTCTTTCCAATGGAGTTTAGGTCGCCCTCTTCTGCGCCGTCCATCGAGTTCATTGTCGAAGACTTTTCGAGCTGGAGCATTTTCGTCCATGCGTACAACATGACCTAGCCAACGCAACCGTTGCACCTTAATGCGTTTGACCACGTCAATGTCAGTGTACAGCTCGTACAGCTCATGATTCATACGTCGTCGATACTCTCCGTTAACGATGATGGGCCCATATATTTTACGGAGTATTTTTCTCTCGAATACCGCCAGAACCGATTCATCCGCTTGTGTCATAACCCAGGATTCTGAGCCATACATTAAGACAGGTAGAATTAGTATCTGGTATAGCTTGAGTTTTGTTCGTCGAGAGAGGGCTCTGTCATTAAATCGCTTGCTTAGTCCGTAGTAGCATTTATTTGCAAGCAGGATTCTTCTCCGGATTTCTAGGCTGACATTATTTGTTTTGTTGATGGCGGAGCCTAGGTAGACAAAATTATCTACCACCTCGAAATTATAGTTGTCAACGTTCACGCAGTTTCCCAAACGAGTAGATTCTTTGTTCGTTGAAACTAATAACTTCGTTTTGTCCTCGTTCACCGTTAGGCCCATTTTCGCTGATTCCTTCTGAATACCTGAGAAGGCTGCAGTCACATCCCGCAGTTTTCGACCGATGATGTCTACGTCATCAGCGTACGAGAGTAGCATGTGGCTTTTGTTGAATATAGTGCCACTCGTGTTTACTGCAGCTTTTCTCATTATCATCTCCATCACAATGTTGAAGAGATCGCACGATAGGCCGTCGCCTTGTTTAAGGCCTCGTCTGGTATAGAATGGCTCCGTAAGGTCCTTGCCAATCTTCACTGAAGACTTCGTGTCAGTCAGCGTCATTCCGCAAAGACGTATCAGCTTCGCTGGAATACCAAACTCAGCCATGGCTTCAAGTAATTTCTGCCGTATCGGGCTGTCGAAGGCAGCTTTATAGTCGACAAAAAGATGGTAAGTGTCGATCTGTTTCTCTTGGGTCTTTTCCAGGATTTGCCGAAGTGTGAAAATCTGGTCAGTTGTTGATTTTCCAGGTCTAAAGCCACACTGATAAGGCCCGATCAGGTTGGATAACACTGGCTTTAGTCTCTCACATAGCACACTCGACAGGACCTTATATGCGATGGGTAAAAGGCTGATCCCGCGGTAGTTGGAGCACACACTTGGATCACCTTTTTTCAGCACAGGACATAATACGCTTACATTCCTATCGTCGGGCATGCACTCTTTAAGCCAAACCGAGCGCAGGAGCTGGTGCATGCTCGTTATCAACTCCTCGCCACCGGACTTGAAGAGCTCTGCGGGCAGACCGTCGGCACCGGCTGCTTTGTTGTTTTTCAGCCGCGATATTGCTCTTCTTACCTCGGCTTGACTTGGTGGTGGGCAATCTAAGCCGTCGTCGACAATTGGCGTGATAACTTCACGTGCGCTGCCTTCTGGAACCAGCAGTTGCTGGAAGTGTTCTCTTCATATGTGCAGCACACTCTGCGTATCCGTGACCAGATTTACATCACTGTCCTTACAGGTGGGGAGGCCATTACCGTATCCATTTGCTCTTACTTTCTGGTAAAATTTTCGGGCCTCACCTCTATCCCTGTATCGCTCTATATCCTCGTTCCTTCATCTGACGTTTTTTCGCCTAAATAGCTGTCTCGCCCGTTTTACTTTCTCCTTATGCCGTTCCCTAACAGCACGGGTTACAATTGGCTGTAGCGTTACCATGTAACCAGCATCCTGTTCCTCAGACGCTATGCGACATTCTTCATCGTACCAGGATTCGTCTGAGCGCCGCTTTTCATATCCTAGCATGGTTGTTGCGGCGGTTGCCATGGAATGCGCAATATGCTGCCACTGTGTATCGGGAACGTCAGAAGTAGAGGCGTTGTGTCGTAAAAGTTGGGAGAGTTGGTCGGAGTAGGCAGTAGCTATCTCTGGGGTTTGCAGCTTCGCGATGTCCAGCTTTCTTTGTGTTTGGTTACGTGCGTTTTTCGCTCTGCTCAATCTTGTGCGAACCTTGGCTGCAACCAGGTAATGAACCGAGCCAATATTAGCACCACGGATCACACGCACGTCCATGACACTAGATGCATGCCTGCCATCAATTACCACATGATCAATTTGATTTTTGGTGTTTTGATCGGGGGATAGCCAAGTTGCCTTGTGGATATCTTTGTGCTGGAATCTGGTTCCACTAACTACCATGTTCCTTCCCGCTGCGAAGCTAACCAGCCTAAACCCGTTGTCTGACGTGTCGGTATGCAGGCTGAATTTACCGATCGATGGACCAAGAACATCTTCCCTTCCTATTTTGCATTAAAGTCTCCCAGAACAATTTTAATGTCGTGGCCAGGGCAGCGGTCGTATGTTTCCTCTAGACGCTCGTAAAATGCATCTTTAATCTCATCGTCTTTACCTTCCGTCGGGGCGTTTACACAAATCAGCGTGATGTAAAAATATTTCGCCTGGATGCGAATGGTGGCTATTCGGTCACTTACAGGGTTAAACCGTCGAAGTCTCTTGCCGACTATGAAACCACATCCAAATTCGTGTCTTTCTGCATGGCAGCTGTAAAAGATGTCACAGTTCTTTCGTCGTGTGCATCCCTGTCCCGTCCATCTCATTTCCTGTATGGCGGTGATGTCAGCCTTGTATTTGTCGAGGACATCCACCAGTTGGATAGAGGTACCATCTCTGTAAAGAGTTCGGACATTCCAGGTGCATATCCTTAAATCATGGTCCTTATATCGTTTGCGGGGGTCGTCAACATTTGGGGGGGTTCTTGTTATATTTATTCTCCGTGTTTTCATAATAAATTTTGTTTAAGGAGAGTGGCTTATTAGGCCACCGCTCCCGATCCTAGTTTCTTGGGGCTGCCAAGGCCACTAGGAGAGCCTATGTTGAGCTTCAGTAACTTCTGTTACCTACTTCCTAAGACGCATCGGTGGTAGCATGCCGATTAGGTTACGTTTCGCCTTCTAACTCTAGCTACCTTCAAAGCGGTTATTGCCCAGGGAATACTTGGTCTAAGACCGGAAGTAGTTAGCTGCTTGGACAGTGCCGCAAAGGAATCGATTCTGGTCACTCCCAAGTGAGTGACAGTCAGTAACTTTCAGCCTCAGGGCAAAGTCCCATTCCCCAAAGTCCCATACTTGGCACTACATATATTAATATACAGACGAAATTGTTATTTTCGATCATTAGGTGAGGTGGCGTGGCCCACAAATGTATTTAGTAGTGAAGAAATACGATTTTATACGCATATTGTATAATACTTAGGACTACACATATGAAGATACAATAGCAATATTTATTTTCGATCAGAGGGCGAAGAGCGCATAGCGTTGCCCGAACATAGTGAAGACAGTCTTCCCTACAATATAAAAGGGGGTTAAATTGTAAGGGCCGTTGTTGAATGTGAACCACACCTAAACGTCAAGTTCTTTTTTGCATTTTATTTGATATTTCTCAATTTTAGACTAACTCAATTTGAACCATGGAAAGGTACACAATCGAGCAACGCGTTAAAGTTATTCAGGCTTATTATGAAAATGGTCGTTCAAATCAAAAAGCATATCGTGCACTTCGTGATTTTTTCGTTTAATTTAATCGTCCAAATGTGCGTACAGTCGAAAAAATTGTGCAAAAATTTGAGCAAACCGGGTCTGTAGAATATGTGAAAACACCATTGCATGCGAGTACAGCTCGTTCTACAGAAAATATTGCTTCTGTTCGCGATAGTGTGGCTGCGTCGTGCCCAACAATTGCACCTCTTACGCTCGTCGTTGACGAACATAATTCATAAGTCTTGCATTTACACGCTTACAAGGTGCAATTGAATCAAGGACTAAAGCCTCTTGACCATTTCAAACGTCGTCAATGGTTAGAATGGTGGCAAGAAATGGCAATAGTGGATATTCAATTGTCGAAGAAAATCATCTTCAGTGATGAGTCACAGTTTCACCTCAGTGGAGCCTAATACGTGACATATTCCCCTATACGATACTTACTAACTTCAAATCAATATTAAATTATTATGGCATGTAACTTGACAAAACGAATAATGCACAACTTCTTCTTTTTGCGGCAACTTTCATGTGCAAATCCCAAAATCATATGTTGTTGTAAAAAAATCCTCAAGACCAAATGTGTATCTGCCTATGAATTTGCACTACTGCATGTAAACATATTGCTTCATACAATGACACTTTAGGTTTAGATATTTTTCTCACTTAGCTTATCTGTTAAATCTAATCAGATGGTTTATCCACCATAACATAGTGACATTTCACAACCAGTCAGCAACAACAACAACAAAAACACATCCCAACTCTAAACATACATATGTATGTACTAGGGTGATCAATTATTCGGGTTTTTGCGAAAACCGGTTTTCGAATTATTCGAAAAATGGCATTTGAAAAAAACCGGTTGCTTTTTTTGAAATTCACAAAAAACCGGATAATCCGGTTTTCAAATGTATGCCAAACAACAAATTAAAACACAATTTTTGACAAAAAAATTTCATTGAAAAATAACAGAAAATAATTCAAATATACTTATGTTTATTTACAATGCAAAACATTACTGAGATCAGAGACAAACAAAACATAACAATTCATTTGTAAGTACTTGATTATATAAAAATGTATTTAATTTAATCTTTAGTTTTAGTAACATTTAAGAAATAAGATACAATTCAAGTGCTTGGGTGTATAACTATCATATAAATTTTCTGATAATTGGTGTTGAACGTTTTGCTTTCGAGATCAAGTGTTCGCACAGTAACATTTATGTATTTTATGTAAGATATATCCGACCATTCATCTATCACAATAGAGAAGCACTGGTTTTTCTGCTTTAAGTAAATCAATTTTTTCTTTAACTTATCTTTTTTGGATAGATAGAAATCATATATTTTCTCCCATATTGTATTCTCAGAAGCCGGCAGAATCTGAAAAAAAACATGTACGAGTACACATTTAACACAATTATGAATGAATTTAAATAAAAAGGATCGAAGGCCAAAAAACCGAGATTCGACAAAAAAATAACCGGATTATTCGATATTCGAAAAACAGGGATTTAAAAAAAACCGACGGTTTTTATGAGTGAAAAAAACCGAGTATCCGGTTTCTGCAAACCGAACTGATCACCCTAGTATGTACGTTTAACAAACTCTAAGAGCTTAGTTAGACTATTCTTAAGATATTTAATCACATGTTAAACAATTCATATTTATGACAGAATAATACAAACAATGAAACTGGAAACTCTTTATAATTGTAAATTTGACAAAAGCTGCAAAAATAACAACAGCAGGCAGCATTTGCAACTTTGTACAAAATTGAATTTTTTTTCTGTTAGTTTGCTGTTTTTATTTGTTGTTTGTAAAAAAGATTCAAATTAACCTCGATCTAAATTTCAAAAGAAACACACACACACACGAAAACCGTCATCAACTTAAACTTAAAAACTAATAACAACAACAAGAAAAAACCCAAATATTCTGTTGAACAAAAAAACGTGCGTAGTACCAAAAAGTGGAAGTTGCAATTGAAATTGTTAACACAGAGTTAGGAACAATAACAATAGCAACAAGAACAACCATACATACGATATAAGCAGCAAACAATCACCCAGCAATCACCGCCACCGACGCGGCACATTGAATGGATAATTTTGTATGCAAAACACAGATTTTGATTGATTGGCCCCAAACGTTTTGCATATATCTGCACTACACTATAGTATACTCCACTTCAGCGTGTGTCTAGTATGTATGAACAAAAAAACAAAACACCGCAAGGAAAACGCATAAAACTCTGTAATTTTTTTCTTTGGTGGAACTCTAAACGAATCAAAAAGGCAATACAAAAACGAACATAGGCACCCTTTAAACAAAACTTTAAGCACTTAGTAGATGGTAAAACAATCAGACATTTTGAAATGCATTGTGTTTATGGCATTACTGGATGTATGTATATGCACAAGTATTTGTAATTTGGTTTTTTTTTTAATTCAATTTTTCTGTAGAGTAAGTTATGGCAAAGGTCATTCGATTGCTATAAAACTGACTTGTTTATTAAACAGCACGGGAGGGGAAGTTCTCTTTTTGTGTGTTGCAACTGTACTGAGAGGTTATTGAGTGTTTGAAGAGTGTTTGAAGAGTGGATGGGGGGAACGTTGGGGTACGCTACATGTGGTTGTTGTAACGATGGTTGGAAAGAGCGGGACATGTAACGAATTATGTATTTGTAAATGTATAGAACTTGTATAGAAGGTTATGTCAAGTAAACTGGCGTGCTATCACCGATGCGTCTTAGGGAGTAAGTAATAGAAGTAGCTGAAGTTAAACACAACGGTTTCTTAGTAAAATTGGCAGATCCGAAAATATGGAGTAGACTGGTCGCAATTTTTTTTTTTTGAAATTTAATTGTGTGCGCTGCTTAAAATATGAGGTTTGGTGTAAGAAATCATGTCCTAATTTTTCAGCTCAATCCGACGGTGCCAAGTCGTGCCGGGTGGAGCCCAAAGTTCCCCATTCCCCTATTTAATCAGATCTTTTTAGTTTTACTAGTTAAAAAGTCGGTCCCATAGACCGAAAATTAAAAATCTGACTTCGTTACGATCTTCCGCAGAGAAAGTACTTTAAGTATGACAAATTTCCTATGTCATCAGATGGCTTCAGAAAGTCGTGAAAAGAATAGGACATACATACAAACATCCGAACATACTAAGAAATTATCTTATATATGAATATGAATTGTTGTTCGTTGGTAAGGCCATCACTTGAGAATGCATGGAAAAAAAGTTTTAGGAAAAAAAGTTATATTATAAAAAATACTTAGAAACCCATGAATATTTAAGATCCGAAAAAAAATTAAGTTTTCAAGAAAAAAAAAATTGCGGCGCTATCTGGGATAATATGGAGAACTTTGGGCTCCACTCGGCACGACCGATTCCGGGATAACTATAGGTTGTAGGAAAAAAAGTTATATTATAAAAAATACTTAGAAACCCATGAGTATTTAAGATCCGAAAAAAAATTAAGTTTTCAAGAAAAAAAAATTGCGGCGCTATCTGGGATAATATGGAGAACTTTGGGCTCCACCCGGCACGACTGGGCACCGTCGGATTGAGCTGAAAAATTAGGAAATTATTTCTTACACCAAACCTCATATTTAAAGCAGCGCACACAATCAAATTTAAAAAAAAAAAATTTCCCATACAAGATGCGACCAGCCTAATATGGAGCCACTCTCTTTATATAAGGCAAATTAAAGAAATGAATAAATATAGAGGAAAAGACAAAAAATCTTGAGTCTTTAATCTTCATCTTCAAATGTTAAAGGTTCCATAATTTAAGAATATGCACCTGGAATTATCTGCCTCTGTCCAAGTGGCGGACAAATATAAGGCTAGAAATACGATGAACGTGACACGGTGCGCTTGACAAAATAACTGGGACATGGAGACTACTAACTGGGACATTTTGCACAGCTGCCATGGATAAAGACACTAATATGAAAATAAAATCATACTTAGTAGGAGACATAGATATATGGTAAACCGCCAGACCATATATAAATTTCTCCTACCTACTATGATTCTAAATTCAGATTCGCCTTTCTTATTGGCAGCTGTACAAAATGTCCTAGTTATTATTCTTGACTGATGGTTGAGACATGTTCCCAGGATGTATGTAAATGCTCCCGCAGTAAAAATATTTGAAGGCGAAACTGAAGGACAGCGCAGAGCAGGAAGACCCAAACTTCGTTTGAAGGACCAAGTGGTTGCAAAGTGCCCCCATATGATAGGACTGACTGGAGAACGCACGGAGAAGACCGAAACGTATATAATTCTTTAATACTTCAGGCTATTAATTTATGAATCCACGTTCGTAAGTTATAATGGGCCACTTAATTAAGTAAGTAAGACTTTCTTCAAGGCAGCTGTACAATGTGTCCCATTTATTATTAAAAGCAATTATTTACATCACGCTGATTTGTGTGTACAACCTGATGGAAGACACATTATATATTCCCCTGGAGATAATATACGACCGCTGGCCTGGGTCTGGCATTTAAGTTGTTCTGCAGGATTGAAATTCTACAAGGTAGTGAGTTTTCCACACTAGAAGATATCTACAAGGCAAGCTGGATATTTTTTGAACGAAAGATAATAAACTAAATTGATCATATGGTTATCGATGGAAGGCATATCTCAAGCGTTATAGACGTGGGTGTGATGCGCAGTTCAAATATAGAATCGGATCACTGCCTTAAAAAAAACTTAATTGCCCTTCACACCCCCTGAATGAGGTATAGGATAGCTTCTCGCGTTGTTGTGAATTTTTAGATTCACAACTAACGGCACCTACTTGTTTATCGACGAATGCGAACGTCACTGTTTGAGAAGCATTTACAGACATACAGATGACTGGAGGCGGGAATCGATCCCGGGATCTCCCGCATGGTAGTCGCGTGTTCTAACCATTATGGCACGGCCGGTCCCATCACCACCTAGTTGCAGATAAAATAGGCATGATATTGAGCAGTACCAAAAATACTCACAATCAAACTCAAGGAAAGCTAGACAATGCAAGGATGCATACCGCCGATATAGCCTTTGTCTCTTCCAACCAACTTTATCATTTACTGCTAAAAACACAACTAACTTCGATGCTCCTGATACACAATGGCAACATATTAAGTACTCTATATGGGTATAAAAACCACGCTCACACAAGTCACAAGTCATGATACATACGATACATATTAACAAACAATGGTAACGATTCCTGTGAGGGAACGATATAACAAAAGAGGTGAGATTCGAAGAACCTCTCTTCATCTTCTTCTTTACTGGCAACAACAACAGAAATTCATCTATCAGTAGCCGCACGAAGAAAACCATTCCAAGCGCTTCGGTTCTTGCGCTCCGTAGATAGTTCGTCATACCAAGCTTACTTAACATTTCCGTCACCTGGTCCATCCATCGGAGTTTTTGTCGCCCCCTCCTGCGCCGCCCATCGAGTTTATTGCCGAAGACTTTTCGAGCCGGAGCGCTTTCGTCCATTCATACAACGTGTCCAAGCCAGCGCATTCGGTCTATTTGAACGCGCTTGACCACGTCGATGTCGTTGTACAGCTCATACAGCTCATGATTCATTCGACGACGGTACTCGCCGTTCACGATGATGGGTCCAAATATTTTGCGGAGTTTTTTTCTCTCGAAGACTCCCAGAATAGATTGATCCGCTTGTGTCATTACCCAAGATTCTGCGCTGTAGAGCAAGACAGGTAGGATCAGAGTCTGGTAGAGCTGGATCTTTGTTCTTCGAGAGAGCGCTTTGTCATTAAATCGCTTTCTTAGCGCATAGTAGCAGCGGTTTGCGATCAATACTCGCCTTTTGAACCTCTCTAGAACCTCTCTTAACGAAAAAAATGCCTATGGAGGAGGAGAAAGAACGGTTAGAGGAACAGAGGTCAAGTCTTAATATTCTACCAAACTGTTAACTGTTAAGATACAAAGAAAGAAATCTGGTCACCGACACGCAGTGTGCAACATATATAACGGGAACATTTTTTGTATTCTGATCATTTCCAAATGCCACATAAGGGACGAAATTCCACCAATCATTCGGGACAGAGAAGAATGTTCATTACCCAACCAAAACTGTGCAGTTTAACGGCTTAGAAACTAAAAAGCTGCCGATGGACAACCAGCAGACCTTTTTTAGGAAGGCAGCGATGAGCTGGCAACTAGCATCCACCACTTCATAAACATAAAATGAGTTGGCTAAAGGAATACATTTCCGATAATTAGAATTTGAGAGATTCTATGCCCTATACCTACAAACGACGATTATTCTTTTGCCCTACCGAGTGAAGGACTTAAGTCCATCTTAATAAATCAGCTTGGACCTTAATACTCACCCTACAACAAACCCTGGAAAAGACCAAAGAAATTATGATCGACATTTACCAACGTTGTATGGACTAAAGAGCTGCATTCGACGTTCCGATATGACAGAAACTTTTAGATGTCATGGCGGAGTTTTGTATGTGGGATGACACTGACCCACCCAAAGTCTTCAGTGAAGATAGTCAAAAATCTGATATAGCCATTTTTACCAAGCGAGGCAATAATTTGTCATTTACCTTCTCAGTAGACATAATCATGCAGAAAGCTGCAGTAAACACTGCAGTTTTTACTTTTAATAAAAGTCACATGCTGTTAGCATACGTCGATGATATGGATACATTGGTTAAGGATTGCGGTATGTTACTGCCGCCTTTTCAAGGATTAAGAAGCAGTCGCTGCGTTGAAATTTGGCAACTATATGTATTATTTACATTGGCCCTGCCGAACGTGACATGATCGTAATTACACGCGACTATTAAGCGAGGGACTACTGTTCGATTTCTTTCTCAGTCATTTCTTTCATCGATGTTGTCGACAGCAACTTTGCAGTAGTATCGAGTCAATCGGCATGGCTAAGTAAAATCTTTCCTACAGCTGACGTTCGGATTCATAGTTAAACTGTGGGTCACGTTGTATGAGTTTAAAAATAGAAGCGTTATAATTTACAATAAACTCTCATATATCTCATTCAAGGGGTGTAAATGGAAAATAAGTTTTAGTTTTTGCCGTAGCTGACTTCTGCTGCTCAGTGCTAAGCAAGCGTTTTGTTGGCAAAGACCTCTTGACAGCGACTTGTCCGACGTGTCTTACTATATGGCACAGAGTCCTGGATAATGCCAAAAGTAGAAGAATCTGTTATGAAAGTAATAGAGAACTGATATAATCATGCGCTGTATGAGCTCTATATGGACATCAACGTAGTCAAGCGCGTCCAAAGAGAGGGATTGCGTTGGCTGGCGCATATGGTGCGAATGGATAAACATTTTCCAGCTCGAAAATTGTTTGGCAACAAACTCGATTGGCGGCGCAGAAGGAAGTGACCACAACATCGTTGGATGTACATGGACAATGATTTGTTATTTAAATTTTTCGTGACAAACTATCTTCATACGGAGCGCAAAAGACCAAAGCGCTTTGAATGCTTTTTTGCGTGCGGCAATTGATGTGTTCCGGTTTTCTGAGGATTTGTCTAATACCATAAAATACTTGAACTGATATCATTTAACAACATCGAGATGTTCGTTTGGAAGTTATGGGAGAAATATTAATTTTCCTAAAATAGCTAATTTTGTTATGTGAGGTATCAGAAGGGGACGGTCGATATAGATCATACTCATTCCAAATTCAAATTTTGGTAAGCGTATATCTTGCACAAAATGTGACTAAATTCAATGTGCTTACAAAAAAGATATGTATGTGAGACTATAAGGGATCCTTGTAGGGAAGGTCCTAGAAGGGTGAGGCAATGATTACGGGTTTCAGAAAATTTGTTTACTACTAAATATCACTATACTATTAAATATCATCCAGTTGTCCATTTGGAAGAAATAGAAAATTTTCAACAAAATAATGGGCATTTTGTATGACAGGTACCAGATGGGGTCGGCCGATATAGTCCATACTCATTCCATATTCAACATTCAATACTTACAGAAAAAGATATACAGTGGTGTGCGATGAAATAGAGTCGCACCTAACCAAAATTGTCAAAGCAAGAAAAATGCACAAAAATATATTTTTTTATGGAACTTTTAGTTATTTTTATTAAATTTCAATATTAATCTGACAAATTCGAATATCGGTGTGGTAGTTCAATACATAAAATGGCACAAACAAACAAAAGTATTTCAAATTCCCAGGTTTTTGCTGTGAACAAAAATAGAGTCAAAGAATTTTTTAACCTTAATGTAAATGAAAAAGTAACTTAAATTACAAAAATATTAAAGTTATATCTTACTTTACCTCAGTAGTTTGTAGAATAGCCATTATTTTTATTTGCTGCTGTGCAAAGCTTTGGCATTGAATCCCCTAACTTTTAACAAGTCTGTATTGGAATATTCTTCCAAGCAGCTTCAATTAATTTCCATTGTTCATTCCTTATTAGAAGGATTCTTTCGTTTCAGAGCTATTTTTACCTCCCGCCACAAATTCTCATCATTATTTAGGTCTGGCAATTGTGCAGGCCATCTTAATACTTAAATTTTGTTGTTTTTGAAATTCATTTTAGCCAACTCCATGTGTGTTTCTGTTCGTTGTCTTGCTAAAACACTCATCGAAGTGGCATTTGTCATTCAGACTAAGGCATCATGAAGCCATTTAAAATATTTGTGTAAAATGTAGCGTACATTTTACCCTCAGACCGAAATACAGGCCCAGTACTATAGTACGAAAAGTAACCCCATATCAGTATGTTTTCACCACCATGTTTTATGGTAATAAAAGTGTGTTGGGGACGATATTCGTTGATGGGGACGATAATCGGTGTTGGGTGGTCTTTGTAAAGGAAGCTCGCTGCGATGAGAGTTAAAAAAACTTCACTTTCGTTTCATATGACCACAAAATATACCGCCACTTGGTTACTGGCCAATCCGCAAGTTCTTTGAGGAATTAATCTCTTCTTTTTACGTTTCGTTTATGGTAAAATAGACGCTAAAGTTTACACAAATGTTCTGAATGACATCATTATGCCTTATGCTGAATGGGAAATGCCACTTTGATGGGTGTTTCAGCAAGACAACGACCCGAATCACACATGGAAAATGTCAAATTCGATTTCGAAATAACAAAGTTGGAGTTTTAAGGTGGCCTGCACAATCGCCAGATTTAAATCCTGTTAAGAATTTGTGGCAGGAGTTAGAAGTAGCTCTTAAAGGAAAAAATACATGTGATAAGAATGAACTATGGGCAATGATTAAAGTTCTGTGGTATAATATTTCAATACAGACTTGTCAAAAGTTAGGGGATTCAATACCAAATCGTTCCGCCGAAGTAATTAAAAGTAATGGCTGTTCTACTAAGTACTGAGGTAAAGAAAGATATAACTTAAGCATTTTTTTAATTTAAGTCACTAATTTATTAACTTTCAAGTCGATAAATTCTTTGACTCTATTTTTGTTCACAGCCAAAACCTGGGAATTTGAGATATTTTTATTTGACTGTGCCTTTTTAATTTTTGAACTTCCACACTGATATTCAATTTTGTTAGATTAGTATTGAAATTCAATAAAAATAACTAAAAGTTCCATAAAAATATATTTTTTTATGAATTTTTCTTGCTTTGACAATTTTGGTTAGGTGCGACTCTATTTCATCGCACACCACTGTATATGTGAAACTATGAGGGTGAATTTCAGTCCATTGGTTTTTAGAGAAATATGAATTTTCCAATAATAGGTAAATTTGTATGGGAGGTACCGGGAGCGTTGCTGCCCAGTTGAAAATCCAAAACGTCATTTTAGAAAATACAAGTGGGCCCGGCAATGCTTCGCTATTGCATATTAACTTGTAATATATTTCACATTTAGGTCTACAAAGTACTTTGAAAACGGTACTTAAGCTCTACAATAATATGTTGAGTTTATTTACTTATGTAACTTTTTAACATTAAAGTTAACCAATTAAGTTTTATTGTTGTAAATGCTAATAAAAAGTTCATCAGCAAAGTCATATCTATAGTGCCGACATGTAGATTAAGTTTTTCCTGTATGTAGCGCGAAAAACCACTTCTTTCACAAATCGGAAACAGACATTCCTCTAAAGATCAAAATTATTTATCTTGATCCGTAGTAGCGTGAACCATCTGTATACTAACTATCTCTTTGGTCATAAAAAAAAACATTTTTGTTATGCCTTCTCCTATTGACCGCAAATTAAAATTCCGTTTGAAGCTTCATGCCTTTAGCCATAAAAACTTCTTTTGTCATGTCTTTTTCTCACACGGATCAAGAATAATCCGAAATACTATTTTTGTATTGAACTCGTATTACCATTTTTTGAGATAATTCGGACACCAACGTTTGGCTTAACAAAGTGATGGTCTCACGCGCTGTATGGCATGTTACACCGTCGTGTTGGAACCATTTCTCCTTCAAATAATGTTCAATGACATGATAAATAAAAAAACAATTGATCGTCCACTGGCTCTACTTCTTCTACCAGTTGGATTTTATATGAATGTAGGCCAAGATCTTTCCTCAGCATTTGCAGAGACCGAGTTCCTGAGAATGACGTCGGTTCGGTAAATTCGAGTCCCCTGTCATACTAACGTTGTTGTTTGTTGGGTCAGTTTTACGCAGAAGGTCTCAAAAAATATATATCTGAAATTTTCGGTTTGTGCTCATTTAAAAACAAAAAATCTCTATCTGAAATCTTCATGCTTCCCAACGCGAGCTTTATTGGTGAAATTTTCTTAAAATTCATCGTAGATTCCGATTTTGGTTACGATTTTTGCGAATAAAAAAATTGGCCCACCTTACTGTTCAAATCTCTAGGCGAACAGCAATATACTGTGAAATTTTAACAGTTATAACTACATATTTTAAAAGGGTGTGGAACAGCCCATTTCCACCCTTACTGTAATTCATACTGCAAGCCCTTTTAATTTTCAAGTTGAATGGACGGTGCCACGCCCCTTTATCCAATCACAACCAAATATAGCCACTGACTATCAACAGGTCAACAGTGCCACTTTCTAAAATGTTCGTATCAATCTGTCTTTGGAAAAGCCGTCAGAGCGATTTTTGAAAAGGGGGCGTGGCACCCCCACTTTCTCCCTGGATGTAATTAATACTGCTCCAACAACATATATACCAAATCTCATCTTCATACCTCTGATAGTTCGTAAGATATAGCCCTATTGATTTTCAAATGTAGTATGGGCGGTGCCGCGCCCCTTTATCCAAGCACAACCAAATATAGCCTGGGACTATCAGCAGGTCAACAATACCACTTGGTAAAATTTTCGTATCAATCGATCTATTAGAAAAGCCGTTAGAGCGATTTTTGAAAAGAGGGCGTGGCACCGCCCACTTCCACCTAGCTGTAATTAATACTGTTCCAACAATATATATACCAAATCTCATCTTCATACCTCTGATAGTTCATGAAATATAGCCTTTTTAATTTTCAAGTTGTATGGGCGGTGCCACGCCCCTTTATCCAATTACAACCAAATGTAGTCAGGAACTATCTACAGGTCAACAGTACCTCATGGTAAAATTTTTTGTATCAATCGGTCTATTAGAAAAGCTGTTTTTGAAAAGGGGGCGTGGCACCGCCAAATCTCATCTTCATACCTCTGATAGTTCATGAAATATAGCCTTTTTAATTTTCAAGTTGTATGGGCGGTGCCACGCCCCTTTATCCAATTACAACCAAATGTAGTCAGGAACTATCTACAGGTCAACAGTACCTCATGGTAAAATTTTTGTATCAATCGACCTATTAGAAAAGCTGTTTTTGAAAAGGGGGCGTGGCACCGCCAAATCTCATCTTCATACCTCTGATAGTTCATGAAATATAGCCTTTTTAATTTTCAAGTTGTATGGGCGGTGCAACGCCCCTTTATCCAATTACAACCAAATGTAGTCAGGAACTATCTACAGGTCAACAGTACCTCATGGTAAAATTTTTTGTATCAATCGGTCTATTAGAAAAGCTGTTTTTGAAAAGGGGGCGTGGCACCGCCAAATCTCATCTTCATACCTCTGATAGTTCATGAAATATAGCCTTTTTAATTTTCAAGTTGTATGGGCGGAGCAACGCCCCTTTATCCAATTACAACCAAATGTAGTCAGGAACTATCTACAGGTCAACAGTACCTCATGGTAAAATTTTTTGTATCAATCGGTCTATTAGAAAAGCCGTCTGAGCGATATTTGAAAAAAGGGGCGTGGCGCCGCCCATCGTGTTCACCAGTCAGGCTGACATGGTGGAAAGTTCTGAAACGAGTCTTAATATACTTACAGCTTAACTCGTCACCTTCAATCGTACCAAACAATATAAAAACGAAAACATATTTGAACACTTTCAAATGAAAAAGCGGAAGTCAGACTTGACATATATGCACCGGTATCGCTACTTTAAAATAAAAATTCATAAACTTTATTAGCAGCCCTCGCAAACGCAGATCAATATTGTTACCACTATGCAAGAACCTTTCAATTTATTTGTTACCATTTGTTTTTCTTCTCCCCAATTGCACTACAAACAAACTCTAGTGCATGTTGCTTAAGTCTTTTGTTTTAGGAAACCTGTATGTTTGCAAAAAGAATAGAAGACCTAAAGCAATAAAAACAAACCTAACGTTATTTAGTGTTATTGGTATTAATTTCAAGTAAGCTTTCGTTTTCAATCTCAGTGTTACATATTTACGAGTATATCTACTCATTTATTCACATAACTCTATGTTTGTATTGCACCGTATATTGTTGTTGCTTACGTTTAACAATGTAAATGCACACACTCACTCGCACACACAATTAATTACTTTCATTAGGCATTGGCTACGCTATCGCATGAACGCCAGTTACTAAGGCAATCTAGGCCCTCTGACCAATCATCTGACGACTGACAGACTGAGTCGTCTGTTAAGATGTTGTGCCTCTAATAAAAGCTAACAGACAAATGTGCAAATTATTACGTGTAACGCTATCAATTTTATGCTTGAATAGAAGACATGCGCTCATATGTTAAATTTATGACTTTGTCATAAAAGTCATTATGAAAGTTATTATGATATTTATGTTTTCAAGTTTTCCATCCATTTGGCATTCAAGCTTTGCAGTTTGCTACACAAAGTGTCATTAATTGTCAAGTGTTAAAACTATTAAGATGGAGGGGGGAAATTGTCCAAAGTTTTATAATAGACGATAGGGTTTTCTTTTTTAATAGATCTGTATACATATGATTAATAGTGCAAAAATTTAATATTAAAATAACTGTTAGACTTATTTTACCGTTTTCAGACCTCACACACACACACATTTTGCAGTTAATTAATAGAGAAAGGTATGATGTAATGTGTAAAAGTAATGCTTATAAATTGCATGAAAAGCTTATTTAAGAGGCGTGCTAATTGCAAACTAATAACATTATGTTTTAGGGTGTTTAAAATATTTTGATAACATAATGACTTTAACACTTAACATCGATTGAATTGGCTGTCAAAAATACATTAACAACAGCGTCGGAAGCGATAAATGAATGATGCTGTAATCAAAAACCTGTAGGTTTGACCTTGTTCGTCGACAAAGTTGATGTATTGAACTTAATGGAAAGGGTATGGAATAATAAAAACTTTTTTATTATTTATGTATGTAGCAATTCTCGGGAACAGAGCAAGTTTTGAAGTGATTTGGGGAATCAATTCTGAGAATTGTACGTGAAAGTAGCCACAAAAATAAGAACTTCTGCAACATTCGTTTTGTCAAGTTGGCTGCATTAATAACTAAATAGCCATACGAACTGTTTTGCACATTTTCTATATTTTAACACTACAACTTTGTTTCAGATATAATATATAGAAAAGGAAAAAGTACTAAAAAATCCACTTTGAGCTAAAAAATTCGTATGACCATTACAGCTCATGACGACGGTCCTCGCCTTTTACGATGATGGGTTCAAATATTTTGTGAAGAATTTTTCTCTTGCAGACTCCCAGAATAGATTGATCCATTTGTGTCATTACCCAGTATTCTGTGTAGTACAGCAAGACTGGTACAATCAGTGTCTAGTACAACCATTACCTAGAATTCTGTGGTGTAGAGCAAGAAAAGTAGAAATCAGAATCAGTTTGCGATCAATACTAGTTTCTTGATTTCCACGCTGACATTATAATTATTGTTTACGACTGAGCCAAGGTATACAAAATCATCGAACACCTCAAAGTCATAGTTGGCAATGTTCACGCAGCGTTCCAAACAAGGTGACTCTTTGTTCGTTGGAACAAATAACTTGGTTTTGTCTTCACTTATCGCAAGACTGCTTCTCCTCTGCCGACTGCTTCTCAATAATCGAATATACCGCAGCAACATCCCGAGGTCCTCGGCCAATGATATCTATATCATCAGCATACGCGAGGAGCATGGGGATTTTATTAAAGATGGTACCAGTGGTGTTTACTGCAGGCAAACTATCGCCTTGTCTAACGTCTCTCTTAATAGAAAATGGCTCTTTCACATATGTTCCTATTTTCACTAAAATCTTTGTGTCCGACAGTGCATGCTTTGTTGAGTTTTCTCCAGGATTTTTTCTAGTGTTAAAGTCTGTACGGTCGTGGATTTACTTTGTCTAAAGCCACACTGATAAGATACAATCAGGTGCGCTTAGACGTGCTTTAGTCTTTCACATAACACACAAGACAGCACCTTTTATGGAATGAGTAAAAGGCTGAGACCGCCATAGTTAGTACAGTCACTTGAATCGGTTTTCTTAAGCACAGAACATAGAACACTCAGATTCCAACCATCGGACATGCATTCCATTAGCGAAATCCTGTTTATAAGCTGTTGCATGCTCATTGCCAGCTCTCTTGCCGCCGTCTTTAAGAAGCTCTGCCGGCACACAGTGTGGAAAAAAAGTTTTTTTGGACATTTGAAATTTTAGGCCGCAATTCTTGACCGATTTTCAAAATTCTTTTTTTGTATTATTGGAAACAAAATTGTGCACAGAATTTTTTTTTATTCTGAATTCCTTACCGTTATTTATTTAAAATTTGTCAAAGTCGATGAAAAAAAAATTTGTCACTTTAATGTCAAATATTTTCTGGACAAAGTGTCCTAAAAATTTCGAACTGACCTCAATTAATGTGAATATATGTTACGAATAAAACTCAGTGAAAAAATAAGACAAAAAAGTTTTTTTGGCTCAACTGTAATTTTTTTTTCATCGACTTTGACAAATTTTAGATAAATAACGGTAAGGAATTAAGGAATTCATAAAAAAAACCTACATTATGTGCACAATTTTGTTTCCAATAATACAAAAAAAGAACTTTGAAAATCGGTCAAGAATTGCGGCCTAATATATCAAATGTCCAAAATGTCCCCACTGTGCGGCAGTCCAACGGCACCCGCAGCTTTATTGTTTTAAGTCGTGCAATTGTTGTGCTGATCTCGTTTTGACTCAGTGATGGACAATCTACTCCGTTGCCGATGATTGGGTGATTTTGTCACTTATGTTGCCTTCGACAACAAACAGAATACGAAAGTATTGCCTCTATATTTGCAGCAGACTACTTGCACGTGACCAGACTTCCTACTCTGTCCTTACAGTTGGAGATCCCTGTTCTAAAACCATTGCTATTTAACTATTAATAAGGCTTTCTGGTTCACCGCTTTACCTGTAGTTTTCGTTATTCTGGCTTTGTCTTTTCTTCCATAGATGCTTTTGCAGACTGAAGAGGCGTTTCCTCTCCCTCCTCTGCTCAAGGCAGTTTTGCCTTGCATGCAGCATCAATTTCCACAAGTATTAAGCGCCATTTTAGTACGGCCGTTGGTACCGGCCGTGGCATGATAGTTACAACACGCGAGATCAATGGTTCCATTCCTGTCTCCCGTCATCTACATATTTTTTTCATTGCCGGCTCCCTCGATGTATAGTGTCGAGACAATTGGCATGTTAGTAAAAAGCTGCTCAAAACAGTGACGTTCGCATTCGTCGATAAACAAGTAGGTTCCGTTAGTTGTGAATCAAAAATAGAAATCGTATAAATTCGCAACATCAATAAGCTATCCCATTCCTTATTCATAGTGTGTAAAGGGAAATTAATTTTTTTTTTTGAGTTAAGTATGGTCGTTTCGGCAATGGTCATACAAAAAGCAAAATGCTGGCACTGTGTGTCGGGAATGTCAGAATTAGGGGGGCTTTTGTTTATAGCAATTGAGAGTGTTAAAGTGGGCATTATCTATCTCGGCAGTATGCAGCTTTGCGATGTCTGGCCTTTTTTGCGTTTGATTACGAGCGTTTTAAGCACTACGTAATCGTACCTTGGCTGCAACTAGGTGGTGATCCAAGTCAATGTTTGCACCGCGTACCACACACATGTCCATAACGCTTGAGAAATGCCTTCTGTCGATTAACACGTCATCAATCTAGTCTCTGTCTTTTGATGAGGTGCTATCCAGTTTGACTTCTGGATATTTATATGCGGAAATCTGGTTTCACTCACTTCCATGTTTATTGGCGACGCAAAGCTAACTAGTCTGAATCAGAGGTGTTTTTGTGTAGACAGCATTTTTCGACTTCTGAACCAAGATCACATCTTCTCTTCCTATTTAAGCATTACAATCACACAGAACAATTTAAGTGTCCTCCAGATGTTTATTATTATTATAAGTCTTAAAAACAACTTGACAACATATATATTTATATCTTAGTGTCTAGGTCAGAGACCGAAATGATAAAAGATTCCCATTATATTCGATCTTGTGCGCACCGTCTCCAATCAGTCCTATCAATCAGCGTCAGTGATTCCTCCACTTGGTCCTTCCAACGTAGTCGCGGTATCCCTCTTTTGCGCCATCCTTCGAGGTCTTGATAGAATACCTTTCGCGCTGGAGTTTCCTCATCCATCCTCATGACATGGCCTAGGCAGCGTAATCGTTGCACTCTGATTCGCTTGACTACATCAATGTCGTGGTATAACTCGT
This sequence comes from Muscina levida, assembly GCA_964034835.1. Taxonomy (NCBI): domain Eukaryota; kingdom Metazoa; phylum Arthropoda; class Insecta; order Diptera; family Muscidae; genus Muscina; species Muscina levida. The sequence continues at coordinate 48,214,740 of OZ035882.1, forward strand.
ACAGCTCATGGTTTATCCGAATCCTGAACTCGCCGTTTACGCAAATAGGTCCATATATTTTGCGGAGTATTTTTCTCTTAAACACCACCATATGAGCTGCATCCTTCTGTGTAATCATCAATCTTCGGAGGCCTACAACAGGATCGGTAAAATTAGTACCTAGTACAGTTGGACTTTGGGACCAGCCGTGGCATAGTGGACAGCAACTTCGCAGTATAAGTGTCGAGATAATCGGCATGTTTAGTAAAAGCTTCTCAAACAGTGACGTTCGCATTCGTCGATAAACAAGTAGGTGCCGTTTGTTGTAAATCTAAAATAGACAGCGTGTTAGTTCAACGCGAGAAGCATCCTATACCTCATTCATGGGATGTAAAGGTGTAAAGGGTGTAAATTAAGTTAAGTTAAGTTATGTTACAGTTAGACTTTGGTATTTCGAGATAGGGTGGTTTTTATAAAGTGTTCACGTAGCCCAAAGAAACACCTGTAGGCGAACACCATTCTTCGTTTTATTTCTAGGCTGACACTGTTGTTTTTTGTTTGTGGCGGATCCAAGGCAGATAAATTCATCCACTACCTCAAAGCAATAGTTTGCAACGTTCACGTTCATTGCCAAACCGATTTTTGCTGACTCCCTTTCCAGTGATGAGAAGACAGCTGTTACCTCTTGCATCGTCTGACCGATAATGTCGATATCATCGCCATATACGAGCAGCATGTGGCTCTTATTGAATATGGTGCCAGACATGTGTACCGCTGCTTTCCTCGATACCCTCTCCATCACTATGTTGAACAATATGCATGACAAACCATCACCCTCTCGTCGTATCGAATGGCGCAGATAGATTCTTGCCAATCCAAACAGAAGACTTGGTATTCGTAAGGTAACACCGGCAGAGACAAATTATCTTCGCAGGGATACTGAACTCAGGCATGGCTTAGTTAAGCCGATCAGGCGCTATCGAAGGCAGCTTTGTAATCAGCAAAGAGGTGGTTATTGTCGATTTGCTTCCCCTGGGTTTTCTCCAGAATCTGCCGTAGTGTAAATATCTGATCCGTCGTGGATTTGCCTGGTCTAAGGCCGCACTAATAAGGTCCAATCAGATTTTCCACAATTGGCTTTAGAAGTTTACACAGTATGCTAGAGAGGACATTATCTTCTCTTCTCTTCCGTCGGGGTGTACAAATGCACAAATCAACGTCATGTAGACATATTAAGTTTTAATGGTTATACCGCTAGACCATATGTCGAAGTCTCTTGCCGACTATGAATCCACATCCGATTTCGTGTCATTCTGCATGTAAGCTGTAAAAGATATTACAGTTTGTTCGATGTGTACATTCCTGTCCCGTCCACCGCATTACGTTATACTAAAAACCATTAGATCACCTCTTTGATTGACACAATTACATATCCCCATAATAGTTTACGTCACCGCCAATAACTGGGTCGTATTAGCGATTTGCTGTGGACATTGCCTCAATCTTAAGTACCTTCACATGACTACTCTAAAACCACTGCATGCAGTTTATCACCCCCGTGAACTCAATCGTTGTCACTAGTTGTGGAATTTTGCACAAACAATTAATACAAATTTAAAAGTAACGGTCCTCGATAATTATTGACAAACATTCAAAACAACTATTACTAAACAATTATGTTGCCATAATTAAATCACCTAAAATTATTTAAAATGTTCATTTATTACATAATCGAATAATTGTTTTTCATTCAAAAAGAGAAATACAAAAACAAAAACCACAAGTTATGTAAACTTTTAGTTTCATACTATACAGTTTTTCTACGACTATTAAATAATCATCCAAAATTAGAAGTTTTAATTATTTGTGTGGTCATAATTGGCTACCGTTGTGTGCATGATAATGTCGTTTGCCTCCCGCCATAACGCTACAAAGTCATTTAGACGTCATTGATAGTACATGGCGGACAAGCACGTGGTAGAGAGTGCTCTACCAGTGATTGGTGGAAGGCACCACCGCAAGTAGCGGAATGTCTGAGTTTTAGTTTTAGTTAGTTATTAATTACAAATTTCCTGAGGCCTTTTGTAGTACTCGTAGTATTTGGCGTCTGCTTCAGAGAAGGCATCGAAGATGACTTTAGATTAAGGTATTTACTTAAAATCATCGTCTTGCTTGACTTGTGGATGGTATACGTCTAAAATTTTTAGGGCTATGTACCATAATTTAATTATCAAAATCTCAACTTAGTACGTCATAAACATTGTATAGCCTTTTTACGATTTATGGGATTTAAATTACAACTTTAGTACGAAAAAGTTAACAAACGAATTGGTAGACAAGGCGAATTGAAAATATTGGAGGGACGGTGGTAAAAGGTTACTGCACAGCACCTGTATGTTGTGATGTGTTTAAAATGTATTTGAGCCAGTAGTGGTGAAAGTATTTTTGCATAGATTTAACCACTTATAACATTTAATAGTGGAAATAGTTAATAAATGTCTGATCGTTAATAAACTATTTCAAAAAAAAAAATTGCAAAGAAATGTTTAAATAGTTAGGGGCAATGATTTTTTTGGTAAAACTTAATATTGATAAGAGAGATAATAATGTGTAAAGTAGGCAAGTTATTGGCTCTTGAGATAAGGCCGATTGAAATTTCGGTTGGTGGGCGGTGCCACGTCCCTTTGTCTAATTATGTTTTCATGTAGCCTATTTTAGAGGCCCTATGGACAGTATCACATATAGACAATTCAATTGCAATCGGTCGATTTATTTGGCTAATATTATTATTTAAAAAAAGGGGTGTGGCACCGCCCACTTTCCTAAAACAAAGTATTTTTTCTTATACGACCGATATAGGTATCAAATCTCGACTTCGTACCTATAATGGTTCAAAAGATACAGTCATTTAAAATTCCAATTGTATGGGAAAATGTCACGCTCATTTTACCCCCTTTCAGTCAGAATTTCCAAAAATCGCTTCTTAGTGCGCGCCTAAGTCATAAAAGAAACCTACATTCTAAATTTTACGGTTCTAGCTCTAGCCGTTTGGGATGGGGAGTGATCAGTCAGTCACCCAAGCCTTTTATATATATAGATATTATCCCCGCTCTACAAAAGATGTCCCTCGATGTAAATGTTACCAACATATATATAGAACAGACGTACCTTTTTAAACGCCATCATTATCTGCAAGAGAGAAGAAAAAAAACTAAATCAAATGCTTTGATAATTTGAGATATAAATGATAAAATCTTGTTAATCGTCTACGATAACTTTAATAACCAACAAAATGTAGCTCAGATATCTTTTCTCTTTATTTTCTTTTTAGTTAATTAGCATAAAAGAAAACAAACTGACAAACATCCAAATAAAATAAAAACATTCTTCTGTCATTTATCTAAGCATAAGAAGCCGCCGCATCCATATAAACGATGGACAAAGAAATTAAGAAAACACCACAACAGAGCGCCACATTCATAAATAATCATTATCAACGAAAGATAGTAGTAACTCTACACCCGTGGAGAGATACCAGTTGATACAAGTTTTATGGATAACTCCCCCCAAAAGTTATCAATTACAGTGCACTGTGGTTAGGATGTGTTCAAAGAATGTAATATTCTTTAGTAATGGTTTTTCATGAAATAAAGTCGAATTAATTTCCTTGTTTGTAATAATCCAGCAGTTTAGAAGAGACCAGTAAAAACATTAAATAATGACCACATGTTGACAACCCCCGGAAATGATTTAAGGGTATGCACCTGATATGTCCGAAGTCTCCACACGTCTCGAAGTCTCGACGTGAGTGTTATTGTAATAGATTGTACTTGGGAATTTTGATGTTTTTTGGTCACCCTGTCGCAAAAAACAGATGATAGATACATAAACCTCTTATTCGGTCATTCGGTTGTTTGCATTTTATATTTAAATAAAAAGTTTCATCATGCGGAAAGCAGCAGTAAACAAGAATGGCACCATATTTAACAAAAGCCACATGTTGCTCGCGTATGCTGATGATATCGATATTATTGGACGTGGATTGCGAGATGTTACTGCGGCTTTTTCGAGCATTGAAAAGCAGTCGGCTGAAGTGGGTCTGATGATAAACGAGGACAAAACCAAGTTATTTGTTTCAACGAACAAAGAGTCCACTCGTCTGGGACGCTGCGTGAACGTTGACAACTATAATTTTGAAGTGGTAGATGATTTTGTCTACCTTGGCTCCGCCATAAACAAAAATAATAATGTCAGCCTCGAAATCAAAAGACGAGTACAGATCGCAAACCGCTGCTACTATGCGCTAAGCAAGCGATTTAACGACAAAGCGCTCTCTCGAAAAACAAAGATCCAGCTCTACCAGACTCTGATCCTACCTGTCTTGCTCTACAGCGCAGAATCGTGCGTAATGACACAAGCGGATCAATCTATTCTGGGAGTCTTCGAGAGAAAAATACTCCGCAAAATATTTGGACCCATCATCGTGAACGGCGAGTACCGTCGTCGAATGAATCATGAGCTGTATGAGCTGTACAACGACATCGACGTGGTCAAGCGCGTTCAAATACACCGAATGCGCTGGCTTGGACACGTTGTACGAATGGACGATAACGCTCCGGCTCGAAAAGTCTTCGGCAATAAACTCGATGGGCGGCGCAGGAGGGGGCGACCAAAACTCCGATGGATAGACCAGGTGACGAAATGTTAAGTAAGCTTGGTATGACGAACTATCTACGGAGCGCAAAAGACCGAAGCGCTTGGAATGGTTTTCTACGTGCGGCTACTGATAGATGAATTTCTGTTGTTGTTGCCAGTAAAGAAGAAGAAGAAGAAAAAGTTTCATATAAAATTTTTGTTGATTCATCTAGAATTTGTAGTTAAATAGTTCTTCCACAGATTTAAAAGCAACTTTAGATTGACGAAGAATGCTTTTGGATTCGTTCTAAGAGCGATGTGACATAAGCTTCAGGATGAATGTCGAACAACGCTAGTTACTAAGGTAGCACAACTTGCAGCAGCTATGCAAATCCTAGCTCAAGGCAACCAACAATAAGTACTGTGCGTAGAAGAATCATTTGTCTTCATGATAGCCTAGACTTTCATCCATTCTTCGGAGTCGCGCGAGGAACGACCAGTGCTGTTCACCTTTCTTTTTATGACATTTCATTGCCTTTATTTCAACTTTCTTTTTTATGATATCCTTTTGCAAAGTTTGGATTTTTAAGTAAATTGCTTTAGTGTTGTTTTTCATCCTTTAATAAGTAAAAAGAGATGTATTTAATTATAAATTTGTTAAAAGTGGAATAAATCTTATTTATTATAATGCTGTTTATTTTCATAAAATTCTTCATTTAATTCGACGTTGTCACCGGAAAAATACACTATGACTGTTACTGTCGAATTTCACGCTCAAAAACGACATACCAAATACCAAAATTTGTAATAGAATTCGACAAAGTCGTATTTCAGTCTCACAATCGACATCGGCGATGTCATATTTAAGAAACGACAAACATTCGACGTGACTACTATACATAATAAGGGGGAATAAGAAGATGAGGGAGACGAAATGGAAGATTTTCTAATTTGAGTATTTTGATAGTTATTCACTTGGGCATAACCAGAAGCACTCTTTGGAGGTCCGCAAGCAGCTCACAGCTTGGTCGATGCGTCTTAGGAAAAAGGTAACTGAAGCTCAACACAACGGCTCTCTTGGTGGAATTGGCAGCCCCAAGAAACATACGTTATAAAAAACAATGATATGATATAAGGATATGCACCTGATATGTCCGAAGTGTCTACAGAGATGCTGTCTCTATCCAACTGGCGGATGTCCTCGATAGATAAAAGATCGATAACACCGCTATACAGGAAATGCGATGGAAGGGACAGAGATACACACGACGAAAAAGCTGGGACATCTTTAACAGCTAACATGTAAAATGACACGAATTTTGAATGTGGAGTCATAGTTGCCAAGAGACTTCGACATCTGGTCTCGCGGTTTAAACCTGTATGTGACTTTCAATTACTTCGAACCAACCCCGTAATGCCAATCATCGACGATAAAGTAAACTGTCTACCACAGAGCCAAAACGAGATCAGCACGGTAATTTCACAGCTGACAGATGTTTTTAAAGCCGGCATCGATGAGCTGAAACATGCACCGGCTCACAAACACAATTTGGGTAAAGGAATACATGACCAATGAATGGAATGTGAGTGTTCTATGACCTGTGCTTAAGAAAGGTCATCCAAGTGTATGTACCAACTATGGCGAGATCAAGGTCGTTTCTGATGTGCTATGTGAAAGACTACAGCCTATCTTAAAGAAACTATTCACACTACGACAAATCCTAGAAAAGACCCAAGAAATGCATATCGATTACAAAGCTGCATTCAACAGTCCAATACGACAGAAGCTATTAGATGCTATGGTTGAGTTTGGTATACCCGAGAAGCTGATACTACTTTGCAGTATGACACTGATCGACAAGAAATCTTCATTGAAACTAGGCGAAACTTTGACAGCCATTTTCTACCAAGCGAGGCTTTAGGTAACGCGATAGTCTGTCATGCGATCTATTTAACATTACAATTAAGATAATCGGGAGGATGCAGTAAACACGATGGTACTGGTACACGACTGGTACTATATTTAATAAAAGTCACATACTGCTTGCGTATTCCGATGAATTAGTTTTAATTAAGCGAGGACGATGGAATGTTACTGCTGCCTTTTCAATCATTGAGAATTAGCCGCCAGAAGTGGGTCTGGTGATAAATGTTGAAGAAAGTTATTTGTCTGAACAAACAAAAAGTCTACTCGTATGGGACGCTGAGAGGACGTTCGCAACTATAACTTTGCAGTGAATAAATGATTTTGTTTTCCTTAGCTCTGACGAAAACATAATTTTAATGTCGGCCTGAAATTCAAGAGACGAGTATTGATCGCAAACCTCTGCTACTATGGGCTAAGCAGGCGATTTAATGACAAGACTCTCTCTCGACGAACAAAGATCAAACTCGGACACATCCAATAGCAGACACTGATCCAACTATCGGGCTCTATAGAACAGAATACTGGCTAACGACATAAGCGGATGAACCTATTCCGGGATTCTTTGAAAGAAAAATACTTCGCAAAATATTTTGACCCATCGCTTACGGCGAGTTCGTTGAATGAATCATAAGCTGCACAACGACATCGACGTAGTCATGCGCGTTCAAAAAGACCAAATGCTTGACACGTTGTACGAATGGACGAATATGCTCCACCTCGAAAAGTCTTTGGCAATAAACTCAATTTGCGGCGCAGGAGGTGTCAACCAAAACTTCGATGAATGAACCAGGTGAAATAGCTATTATCTAAGCTTGGTGTGACGAACTATCTACGGAGCGCAAAAGACTGAAGCGCTAGGAAAAGTTTATGTTGTTGCTGTCATTAAAGAAGAATAAGAGAATTTCATTCAGATTGAGGAACCAGAAAACGACGATATGGATTTTTTTCTCAATTTCTTTACAAACAAGAAAAATAAAAAATTTATGTCCGTTAAATAAAGATGCTGTAAAAATAAACAACGAAACATTTTAATAAAATTTAAATTTTAATCATTTTTTTTCGCTATTAATTAATGTATTCCAACCACTGTGCATTGCTGAAGAATTTGTAACCCTAAATTGACTTTCTTTTTCGTTTAAACCTCAGCAAACCAGCTATCATTGATTTTTAAATATTTTCGTTCATTTCGTTTTTTCGTTTTTTTTTAGATGTAATGAGATGTTTATTTCACAGATTTTAAGCGCGCATGCGCACAAGGTGCGTGCGAACATGTTAAGCAGCTTTGAAGATGAAAAACATGAGGAACTCATAATAGATAAATAATTTGGTTTTATTTATTGAATTGTAGATGTTTTTCGTTTGTAGACTCAAATAATAATTTTTAAATGTTTCTAAGAGGGTTTGGTTGTATAGTTTTGAAATTTTTTTTAGCATGTTTTGAAAAATTTCTCTGTGTTATGGTAATTTATAAAATAAAAACAACAAAAATGGTCATCAACAACAACTACTTGTGGAAAAAAATGTTTGGAATTTTGGAGTTGTTAAATATAAATTAATAAATATTCATATATGACTCTTAAGAAATGAAACAAAACTTGGCAAACTGAAAAATAATTGAGGCAGGAATAATTTTTTTGTAATGGTTGTTACATGTTGGCGAATCTTAGTAAAAACAAAAATAATAACGATTTATTAATGATTCATGTAATAGCAAAGTCATGGGAATCACTTTTATTTGGAGTTTGGCAGTGTGGTAAGTTTTCTAACTTTTAGATATGGGAATTGAAGAACTTTCTGACGGTAGTAATACACAAATGCAACACTTTGTTAAAATCAGATATGAATATGTAGGAGGAAATTTAATATCGAACAGTGGGATAGAGTGGGCGTGGCAAAGAGGTCTTAATCCCAGAGAGTTACAAGTTAATACAAGTTAATGGCAGTACTTAATAATACATATATGGAAGTGCAGATTCTTCTTCTTCTTTAATGACAGCAGCAACAGAAATGTATATATCAGTAGCCTCACGTAGAAAAATATTCCAAGCGCTTCGGTCTTTGCGCTCCGTAGATAGTTCTTCACTCCAAGTTTAGATAACAGCTCTTTCACCTGGTCCATCCAACTAAGTTTTGTTCGCACCCAGTCGATGATATATATATCATCGGCATACGGGAGCAACATGTGACTTTTGTTGACGACAAAATGGTATTTATATCATCGGCATACGCCAGCAGCATGTAACTATTGCTAAAGATGGTAACAGTCCTGTGTACTGCAGCCTTCTGCATGATCGTCTCCATTATGATGTTAAAAAGATTGCATGACAGACTATCGCCTTGTCTGAAGCCTCGTTTGGTAAAAAATCATCTGTTAGATTTGTGCCTATTTTCACTGAAGACTTCGTGTCAGTCAGTGTCACCCCGCAAAGCTTCAGCTTCGTGTGGATACCAAACTCAGACCAAACTCAGCATCATCTAATAGTTTCTGTTGCATCGGACTGTCGATAAACAGATGGTAGCTGTCGATCTGCATTTCTTGGGTCTTCTCCAGGATTTGTCGAAGTGTGAATATCTGGTCGGTCGTGGATTTAACAGGTCTACATCCCCACTTAAGGTCCACTCAGGTTCGCCAGGATGGGGTTTAGTCTTTCACATAACACACTAGACAGGACCTTGAATGCGATAGGTAAAACAAAGGTGATCACGCGATAGTTGGTACATACACTTGGATCGCTTTTCTTAAGCACAGTTTTGCACTGTATGCAGCATGTTTTTCATCAGACATTTCGCGATATTCATCATCGTACCAGGACTTGTCTGAGCGTGTTTTTTCATAACCCAGTACGGTCAGTGCGGCAGTGGTCATAGAATACGCATTATGATACCAATATGATGTTTCGGGAACATCAGAATCACGGGGGTTTGTTTGAAGTAATTGAGAGAGTTGGTTGGTGTAGGCATTGGTTATCTCGGTGGTATGCATCTTTGCGATGTCTAGCTTCGTTTGCATTTGGTTCCAAGTGTTTTTAAACTACTTAATCGCGTGTATACCTTGGCTGCAGCTAAAATCCCCAAGAACTATTTCAATGTCATAAGCAGGGCAGCGGTCATTTGTATCCACCAGGCGCTCATGGAATGCATCTTTAACGTCCTCATCTTTGCCTTCCGTCGTATTTCGCCCGGATGCGAATAGTGGCTATTCGGTCACTTACAGGGTTAAACCGCGAGACCAGGTGTCGAAGTCTCTTGCTGACTCTGAAACCACATCCAAATTCGTGTATTTCTGCATGGCAGCTGTAAAAGATGTCACAGTTCTTTCGTCGTGCACATCCCTATCCCTTCCATCTCATTTACTGTATGGCGGTGATGACAGCCTTGTATTTGTCGAGGACATCCGACAGTTGGATAGAGGCACCATCTCTGTATACAGTTCGTACATTTCAGGAGCATATACCTAAATCATGGTCCTTATAACGTTCGCTGTTGTTAAAAACGATTGGGGGGTTCTTGTTTTTCTTTTCTTTGTGTTTACATAATAATTAGTTTTGTTTAAGGAGAGTGGCTTATTAGGCCACCGCGCCCGGTGCTAGTTTCTTGGAACTACCAAAGTCACTAGGAGAGCCTCTGTGTTAAGCTTTAGTAGGTTCTGTTACCTACTTCCTAAGACACATCTGTGGTAGCATGCCGTTTAGTACTCAACAAGACCAATATGGATATGCAGTTGTTGTTGTTGGTGATTTTAATTGCGGTCTGTAGGCGTAAGAGGCGTGACAAATTGTATTTTGGACCTTGAGTTATAAACGTTGATACACATAAAGTACTCGTCTCTACAAAAGTGCATATGCAATCGGATTTTGATCAGGTATACTTAGAAAGAATTTCGATCTGAAGTCTTAGACAACATAGAATAGGCAATTTTATATAATACATCTTCACAGTTATAGATTTCGATTTATACGTTAGCTTAGCACCTTAAACCGTTTTTCGCTAACTTACTTCATTTCCCTGTACACCCCATTATTAGGGTATGCGTCTTTTGCTCCAGTCATCTACATTTTTCTTTCATTGCCGGCCCTCTCGAATGTTGTCGACAGTAACTTAGTGTCGAGTATAAGTGTCGAGTCAATCGGCATGTCTAGAAAAAGCTTCTTAAACAGTGACGTTCGCATTCGTCGATAGACAAGTAGGTGCCGTTTGTTGTGAATCTAAAATATAAAGTGTGTTAATTCACAACAACGCGAAAAGCTATGCCATAGCTCATTCATGGAGTGTAAAGGGAAATTAAGTTTTTTCAAGTCTTTTGCTAAGTCTATACAATTTGCTGCATATATCTTAATCATTCCCAATTGAAAAGATACCATTATAACATATACGTAAATTTTCTTTAGTCTGTTTTGGATATTTCTGATATTTCCAGAAACCTTTCAACAACCACAACAAATACTACAAACTTCTCTCTGTTTAGTTAAACTACAATGTTATCACACAACTAAATCTCGTTCAAAAGCGGTACTAAAAACACCACACAGACCACCACAAACTTGTTCTTGTTACAAAATTCGAGAAATAATCAATTTTTTTTTCGTTCGTTCGATGCGAGACATAAACTTGTTACATAAACTCATGACCACAAAAATGTTGTTTCAACATAAAAATCTCTAAAGTTTGCGGCAAAAGAAGCAAAATAAAACTTTTAACAAAATAAGAGATAACAGCAACAACAAAATGACAAAATTTAAAATTACTGCAGTTGTTGACTGACTGACTGACTGGATGGTTGCAACAAGTGGACGACCAGCCAACCAACGACAACTTTAGGCCGCGAAAGTGCAATTGACAGAAGCAAATTATGCGTCTGCTGTTGTAGAGCAGTCGTGGCAGCAACAACAAGAAAATTTGTATTTTTTGTGAAACAACAAAAACAATAAATTTATATCTGTATATTGGATGTTGTTGCTGCGCTTTGGGGCATACAACAAGTAAAACCACTTTCATTTAAAATGCAAACATCGCAATCAGAAACGTTAACGCGGTAGCGGCAACAACCGCGAAATTCTGTTAATCGTAACTTGTTTTCCTTTAGCAAATTTTTATTCACATTTTTTATTTGCTTAAATTTATATTTTCTTTGGTTTTGTTTTTTTTTTCGCTAACGACATATTTATGTTTAAAACCTGAATCCACATGAAGATGAGTTAAGATTGCGGATTGTATTTTTTTTTTTTGCTAAGGAAATTTTTGTTTTGCAAAAAAAAACAAAATATTTATCAGCAGATGAAAATTTGTGTCATTAAACTATGGCGTTGTCTAGCTGGATTTTGTCGTGAACTCTAGTAGCCAGAGTTCGTTAAGTCGATGATTTTGAAAGCTGTGTGAAGCTGTCTATTTGGAATGATAGAGTTTTTAGAACGTGCTGCAGTATTATTCAATTACTAGGAAGAGCGATCTATAGGGTGTCGCATAAGTAAAGAAGTATTGACTGTATTTGAAATGTAACTTTTTGAGTGGAATAAATCTTCGGGGTGCGATAGTTTTTTTTTGATATTCTAATCGAAATTTAAAAAAAAAGGATTAAGGTATATTACGGAATAATATTTTTTTAATGGCATAAATTTATTGCAATACTTGTGGTAATATAACGTGTATGGGAGACCCAAAGGAGTAGTGTGCATATGTTTATCAGTGGGTCTTTCTACCCGTGAACATGCAACATAAAGCTGTTCATGCAAAAAACATGGATTTTCGAAATTCAAGCCGCAAACTTGAATAGACTGTCCTTAAGTCTATTAATTTTCATCCCAAATTCTAACCGAACTGGAAACTGCGATCTATAGGGTGTCGCAACTCTAACTATAACTTATGTAAAATTCTTATGATAGAGATAGAGGGATACCCCAAAAAGGAGAGTTTGTATTGGATATGGGTGCAGTTTTTGTCCGATCTTCACATCTTAGAATTTAACATTCATTTAGAGGATAGAAGCTTTTATAAAAATTTTCAGCTCGATGGCTTTAAAAGTGCGACTGGAATCGCAGGGACAGACCCCCAAAAAGTGGCAATTTGTATAAGAGGTGGGAGTAGGTTTTGACCGATCTTGCTCATCTTAGATCTTAATCTCCTCATAGAGGACAGAAGCTTGCATAGAAAGTGTCAGCTCGATGGCTTTTAAACTACTACTGTAATCGCTAGCGAGACGTAATCCCTTATGTACCATTTACATATGTAGCAAATCTCATCTTCATACGTTTAATGGCTCGTGAAATATGACCGAAACAAATTTTGATTTGTGTGGGCGGTGCCACGCCCCTTTGTCTAAGTATGTTTTCATGTAGCCTATGATAGAGACCCTACGGATAGTACTACACAGTGAACATTTCATTGCAATCGGTCCATTTATTTCTCCCTGATAACGATTTTTTTTAAAAGGGGCGTGGCACCGCCCATTTTCCAGTAAGACGTATTCCTCTTTGTATCAGTAACATATGTAGCAAATCTCATCTTCATACCTCTAATGGCTCTTGAGATATGATCGATTTAAATTTCGGTTTGTGTGGGCGGTGCCATGCCCCTTTGTCTAATTAAGTTTTTATGTAGCCTATGATAGAGGCCCTATGGACAGTATCACACAAAGAAAATATAATTGCAATCGGTCCAGTTAGAACACGGGACTACCATGCGGGAGATCGCAGGTTCAAACCTGGATCCAGTCATCTTAAAAAAAAATTGTCCTTTCATTGTCGGCTTCCCTCGAATGTTGTTGACAGCAATTTCGCAGTATTAAGCGTCGAATCAATCGTCGTGTCTAGTAAGAGCTTCTCCAACAGTGACGTTCGCATTCGTCAATAAACAAGTAGATGCCGTTAGTTGTGAATCTAAAAATAGAAAGCGTGTTAATTCACAACAACGCGAGAAGCTATCCCATACCTCATTTATGGGGTGCATAGGGAAATTAAGTAAGTAGTAGTACTATTTTTAAAAAGGGGCGTGGCACCGCCCAATTTTCACAAACAAAGTAATTTTTCTTGTTCAACCAACATATGTACCAAACCTCGACTTCGTACGTGTAATGGTTTATGAAATAAAGCCATTTCTAAATTCAAGCTGTATGGGCGGTGACACGCCCTTTTTGACCCCTTGCAGTCCGAATTTCCAAAACATTTCCAAAAAAAATGCCTTCTTAGTGCACGCCTATGTCATAAAAGGAACCTACATTCCAAATTTCACGGTTCTAGCTTTAGCCGTTTGGGCTGGGGAATGATCGGTCAGTCACCCAAGCCTTATATATATACTAGTGGGTCCGGCAATGCTTCGCTATTGCATTTTAACTTGTAATATATTTCATATTTCACAAAGTACTTTGAAAACGGTACTTAAGCTCGATAATGATATGTTGAGTTTATTAACTTATGTAACTAATTTCAAGAAACTCCTTAACATGAAAGTTAACAAATAGGCTCTATGACGATAGTAAAAAGTTCATCAGCAAAGTCATATCTTTCACAAATAATCATGTCATCGACGATATACTGCGGAACATCGACCCACCACGGCTTTGCAATGGCACTCGACTCAGTAAAAAAAATGAGAAACAATTTAATCGAAGCGACCATTATAACGGGCAAATATAAAGGAACAAATGTACTGTTGCCACACATTCCTATGATACCAACAGATTTGCCATTTGATTTCAAAAGATTACAGTGGTACTTACTTGGCAGCAGGTAACGCTCTTGCCGGTTACCTTACTGTTCATATCTCTAGGCGAACTGCAATATACTGTGGAATTTTGACAGTTATAACAGCCTACTTCATACCTCTGATAGTTCTTGAGATGTAGCCCCCCAATCACAACCAAATATAGCGAGGGACTATCAACAGGTCAACAGTACCACTCGGTAAAATTTTCGTATCAATCGGTCTATTATAAAAGCTGTCAGAGGGATTTTATAAAAGAGGGCGTGGCACCTCCCACTTCCACCCAGTCTGTAATTAATACTGCTCCAACAACATTTATACCTAATCTCATCTTTATACCTCTGATAGTTCATGAGATATAGACCTTTTGATTTTCAAGTTGTATGGGCGGTGCCACGCCCTTTTATCCAATCACAACCTATTATAGCCAGGGACTATCAACAGGTCAACAGTACCATATGATAACATTTTCGTATCAACCGGTCTAAAACAAACAAATAAATAAACAAACACACATTCCATTTTATATATATAGATAGAATGGACATTTTAGCCATTTCAAGGACATTGGCCTCTTCCAAAGGCCCATCAATTGCTCCTAAGTCGCAGATTGTCAGAGTCGCAGATTGTCAACATCGTAAAAAACCCCAGTCTTTTGAATATCTTTATTTATCCATATTCCAATTCTTAGTCCCGTTGATTTTATCATTCCCAAACAAAACATACTCTACCTCTCGCGATGCATCATTGTGATAAATGACATCAGGTTGGCATTTAATTAATTAAATTAACTATTTAAAACTGCACATAACAACCTATTAATGTGGTTGTTGTCTCCTCCACGAGCCGTATGTGGGGGTTTCTTCCAAGCCTTCTTAATTGTTGTGTCTCTTTAAAATATCTATGGTAATGTCAAGTGAATGAAGTTAATGATCGTATTTAGTTTACGTTTCTGTGCATTTGAACAAAAAAAAAAGTCTTCTGATGTTGAGACCAATCCTCAAAATTCTTAGCATACACCAACTAATCGATTCAACCTTTACAGCTTAAACGTTGAAATTTCAATGCGATTTGTATTTTAAAAATTCATAAAATAATCTACGTGGTCGGTTGGTTGGAACGATCGATGACTGTGGTAGGGTATGTAGGTGTTGCTGATGATCATAGTGCTACGTAGCGCTAGTGGCGTTTAGGTGTCTACATAGATGGCAGTTTGCCTTGCTTTCTCTTAGCAAATAAATTCTTGGCATGACTTTTGAATACATATTTTGAAATTGTAATGTAGCGAAACTAAAGCAAATACATAAAATTGAAAGAAATTCTCAAAAATGTCAACTACACAGATACGCTTTGTTTTAATTTTTTTTTTTACTTTTGAATATTCTTCCGAAAGAAATCTTTATTAATTCGCAACAACAATTATGCCGGATCTGGCGGCATCATTTTAGTGCAGTCAACACAGTACGAATACAAATTACTATGCCACTCTATGCTTCCTCTATAGAAACTCCAAACGAAATGCAAAACATTAATAAAAACATCACGGATCAATCATGACAAAATAAAAGGCAATACAACAAGAATGCAAGAAAATATCTCATTTCACATGTGGGTAAAGATCAGCAAAAGAAAAAACGATGACAACAGCAATCGTTCAATTCCAAAAGAGTCAAAAGAGCATCGTTGTCATTGGCATGATCATCATCGTTACTGTCTTGCATATAGCCACAGCCGCCGCGCCCACCTGTTGCAAGCATCTTATTGAATTGATCCCCCCCCCCCCCCCCCATTCTTTGATGTAGAAGTGAAAAAGAAATGCCGATACTTTTCGATACTGTCGCTTTATGACCCACCTGTCTCTGCTTCTGACTGAGCTTTTTCAGATGTCAGCATATGTATCCATAGTCAGTAACTGTGACTGTGTGTGTGCGTGTGCGCATGTAAACCGTCGATTAACACAGTTAACACAGTTTTTAAGGTTCAGTTCAATAACCACAAAAACACCTTAATGGTCAGCACAACAACATCAACCACAACAACAATAACTTCAATATATAAAATGATAAAGAAATTTATGAAAGAATTCAATGAAGAGTGAAAGCAGCAGCGAGGTGAGGTCTGCCTATGTTGGTATGTCTGTTTATACGAGTGTGTATAATTTTCTTTATCTTTCTACCTGTCTGTCTGTATGTCTTTCATTTCATTTCGTTTCTCTTCTACTCTCTTGGCATTGCGTCTTTCTTTTCTCTGTGTAAAATACCATAAAAATACCCGGTAATACGTTAATGGGTGAGACGGACGCACACAAGTGCCTTCATGATAACTATAAGTAAGAAAGAAAGAAAGGGTGAAGAGCTATTGGACGATAGGTATGGCAACAAGTGCGAATATTACACTCGGTCACAGACGCTTACAGAATATATCGCTAGTTTTAAAAAGATCGAAAGTTTGGTTAATTGTTGTGAGATTTGGAATTGTTTACAGTTTGACAGTTAACCGTGAACAAAATATATCTGTATTAATACTGGGTTCGCATACAAAACGTTTTTATATTGCTAAAAATAATTTAAAGAAAGAGAGAACACATTTTGTGAAGTTGTTAGTAACATTTATATGTGATAGTGGTGACGACTTGATTGAATCATCTTATGCTGAATCACCAAATCGTTGAAAAATACTTATCTACATCTGTGGAAATCTACTTTTTGTCCAACTTGTTATCCACAGTTTTCGTAAACTGCACCTAAAGATGTTCTGATGTTGAGACCAACAATATGGGGTGTGATACGATTCCCCATCTTGTTAATATCACGACCATTTATTAAAACCATTGATATTCTGTACCGCTGAAGTAAAAAAGTTTTGTAGAATGGCAACATACCTCTCAGGTTTCCTTGCAGCAAGTATGTCATCTTTGATTTTGCCTCTTGCCGATACAATAACCTTGAGTAAATGAAGGGGCCTAGCGGTAAATGAGACGAAGTACCTGCGTAGTAATTCATGATATCAGTATGACATTGTAATCAAGCGATCTAAGTACTTATAAAGTCCTTCATGTGTAATGTAAAAAATATCGTCCACTCAGTATAACTCCGATTGAAATGGCACCTAACATCGTTACTTACTTCGTAATCAAGCATGTTTTAAGATCGCTTAAAACTTCGCGTAACTGCAACTTACAACAACGTAATGACACTTATTTATATCATCGCTTTCTTTGAAAGCAAGAGTGCACCGATTAAACGGCCTGTGACACCTCTTTGCTAAATTTAAGAGGAATATAAGCGAGAGAATCATCACTGATTGCTACTGAATATAGCTGACATCAGAGCATAAGTAATGGTTATTTTTAATGCTGGAAACTGAAGGCCAAGAGCATAACCTTGAGGCTAAAATCTTTAAATTTTAACAAAAGACCAATTAGCCTTTTATCATATTTGCTATAAGATTTAGCATAACCTTGAGGCTAAAAATTTAAAACATTGAAAAGCAATTAGCCTCCTATCCTTTTTCCTACAAAGTTTGGAGAAATCACATTGTAAGCGAGCGCTGTAATGCGTGTGTAATGTAAAAAACTTCGTCCACTCATTATAACTCCGATTACAATTCTATTGAAATGACACCTGCTGACATCGTCACTTACTTCGTAATCAAGCGTGTTATCAAGCTCGCATAAAACTCCGTTTATAATGTAATTGCAACCAAAATTACACTTCTGGCATCTTGCCTTACTTTGTAAGCAAAAGCGCACCGATTAAACGGCCCATGAAACTCCAGTGTAAATGTAAGGCGGAACATAAACAAGAGAATCGTCACTGATTGCTATTAAATATAGTTAACATCAGCGATTACGTAATGCGTATTTTTATCGCTGGCAAGATCTTTTGAGAGTGCTCTTTATGACGTAGTTTTAAGGAGCGCAATCAAAGTTCAGGTGACTTCACTTTAGCTGCCTTTCTGTATATAGAAGGGTCTTTCAACAAAGTGACGTCGTGCGCAATGAGTTACTCTCTGATGAACATTAAGGTATTACGGCTTCTAGTGAATTGCATGCTGGGAATCCGTGTGGTCTACTAAGAACTTGTTGGAAGCTATGTGAAAAAGATAGCAACTAGAGGACCACAAACGAAGGGATTCCCTTCCCCTATGTTATCACTTCTTGTGATAAACTGAGTAGTTAAAATATTCAATGAGGATGGTACAAAAAATGTGGTATACATGGTCATCATAATAAGTGGAAAATTTCCACCAACGATGTGTGACCTCATGCAAACTGACTTTGGAAAGGTGTTCCTATATGCCATGACTTGTGGTTTGGGGTTGATACCTAAAAAAAAGGAATTGGTTTTTTGTACCTATAGATAGACGAGCCAATAATTACATAAAGATATCTGGTTTGGTGAGAGGGCCTAAATAGGAGTTATTTACTGAAAATGATCATCAAGTTCCAATGGTCGGCTGCAATAGGGGATAACTGGAGCTAAATAGAGCACGCCACAAGAAGCCTTGGATATGGTCCAGTGCATTCCGCCTCTGTGCTTGTACGTCAAGGCTACTGCGGCCCTTGTGATTTGGCATCAATCAACATAAGGTCATGGGAATATTTTCCGGTTTTTCGGTAAAGATTTATCCTTTCATCTGCCACCTCTTTCTGATAATTTGACGAGACTTGTGGATTTCCGTAAAGTAGACGTTGAAATTTCAGAATGATTGGAATATAAGGAAACACCTTATGGTTACCTTATATTTGTATTTACTGATGGATCGACCATGGAACAATACACAGGAGATGGTGCATGCAGCTATGCCTTTCATTCACGCTGCATAATGTATGCAGTGTTTTTCAAGCTGAGGTACTGACCATTCAGAAAACCGCCGAGGATATTATATAGTAGTATGCGTTGTCATGGCTCTCTGAAAACACCCGGCAGTCGCTGGATCTGCAGAATCTAGCAAATATAGCTAATCTCGTTCGAAAGACATGAATGGCCTGTGTAGGAATGATTTGAGACTGTCCTGGAAAATTTTAACTAGCCATTGCAATAGCAGGCTTCTAACGCGCAAATGGGATAGATGCATAGATACATACATGCCGTGTGTGTGAGAACTGTTAGGACTCTGTAAAGATGAAACAATTTTGTAGCCGTCCCGCTAAAAAACTCTCTCCTTAGTCGGAGTAATTTAATATATTTCATGCGGTGCCTTCTATAGTTAAATGGGCGTAGATGATTGGCTAAGGTCCTTTTTTGTAATGGGATTTCCACGATTTTCACTTCACTTTCTATCTATAAACTTTCATTTATGTAAATATTTCTTGTCCATATTTTAGTCTAATTACTTTCCTTCCCCTTTCTCCTTTCTCAATAGCTCACCACGTGCAGTGTGAGCTGATATTTTCCAGATCATACGTTTCCATAACCTTACCTAGCTTAAAATATTTGTGAAGAATGCGGGTTAAAGCATATCTGGTCACATCTAAGACACTAGATCGCTAAAGAGTTCAGACTCTAGATTGTACACTAACAGACGCTCTTTCACGCCTTACGTCTCCTCCTTCCAATGCACCTATTTCATTATTAATTGAATCGATCAAGCTTTATTTCTGTGCCGTATGTTCTAAGGTCGAAGAATCGTTAGAACACTTTGTGTTTCAAATTTGTTATCAGATCCATTTCCGCTAATGTGAGTATCAAAAAATGGGCTTGATCAATACGGTGGGTGTGAGGCATTAAATAAATTTGTATAGTCTGATATCTATAAAACTGTGTATCGAAGATCAGAAAACTTTATATATATATGTCATGCATGTGCACAGTGAAGTGAAAAATGGGAGTCTTAGAAATATTAGGCGCGACACATCACTTACAAAGTATATAATATGTAAGTGATATTTAGAGGAACTAAAACAGTGCGATTTTTAAAACTGCAATTGAATTTTATTCACTATAAAGCTAGTAATCGGCAAGAAAATGGGCGTGGTTGAAGCCTACATATTTTTCAACGAATATAAGATCTACTGACTAGAATCTTTCAGTAAAGCCTTTTGTTAGGAATGTACGAAGTCAAGCCTAAATTAAGCAGAGTCGAGGAGATCGAAGTGTAACCTCCCACACTAAATTATATTTGGAAACATATATCTGGCCATTATGTCACGTTACCCCTCTCAAATTAGCCGCAAAAAAATCTCTTAGTACACCAATGTAGAAAGTAAAATCTTTGTCAAATACCATAATCGGCTTGAAAAGATGTTTTGCAGTTGAATTAAGTTGGTTTGAATATATATACTTAGATTTTAACACAAGCAGAGATCAGCAATTCCAAATCTCCCATCTTTCAGATGCATAAATAACATATTTATTACATATGCTTTTGCTATAAAGGGAAAATGTTTGTCTTGGATAAGAAATGATTAAAGAAATATAGAACTCGAACATAGATCACCCACATGATAGTTGCGTGTTCTAACCATGACAGCCCGGTCAGTCCTTACATTCATATATATATACATATATATATTTAGTATAATTAACTAGCCAAAACTCTGCAGAAGTTTAACAAAAGCCAATCAAACTCCGGTTAAAACTATAGAAGGATGACACTTGTACATCAGTTCCATACACCAATTGTAAGCAATATAACATATATAACATGTAGCGTTCATAAAATGCAACCATTGATGTAAATAAAACCTTTAACACAATGAAAACTTCAGTTCTCAGTAACAAAGAAAATATGGCTAGAGTATAAATGAAAAAAAAAAAAACAAAACCTACATCAAACAAGTAGCAGTAGCAAGTAGCAACTTGACTAACAGACGATTGAATGAACGATCATTGGCACAATTACATTGTGTGTTGATTTGTGGGGACTATAAATGTATATTACATACACACACACACACACAGACAAAGTACGTAAATGCTACTAGACAAGGTGTCGTTTAGGGGCGACTGAGAAGTAGCCGTGCCATGCCGGTGAAATATATTTATGTGCGCACGCTCAGTAAATGATGCCGGTACTCGTTGTACGTAATAGGTGATGTCGTCGTCGTCGTTGTGGAACGCAGTAAAATAATCGATTTTACTTTCATGCTTCAACAGGAACATTGTTGT
Organism: Muscina levida; assembly: GCA_964034835.1. Lineage (NCBI taxonomy): Eukaryota > Metazoa > Arthropoda > Insecta > Diptera > Muscidae > Muscina > Muscina levida. Next base: position 48,236,088 of record OZ035882.1, read on the forward strand.
TTTGAGCTGGTTCTATGCTCTTGAAAAGAAAACCGAAAAAAACGTAACAATTGAAAGGTTTCTCTGGTTAAGTTTATTGATTGTTTTCAATGGTCTTGGGTGATGAGTAAAAGTTGTAGCAATGGCAATTGGCGTTGAATATACACAACGCACATGATGTAGTAGAACTTGTTATGTACTACTAGTGTTATGTTATATACTATAAGAGATATTTCTGATTTATGAATGATTTTGCAGTGGATTTAAGATATAAAGTGCAAAATCCATAATTCGAGTACTGATTTATACTGAATAATTAATTTTCAGTTCATAACAAGATATATTTTCATATATAAAATAGTATAATATTAACTTATTAAATTAAATTTACTTTAGAGGGTTTTCTTTATGATTTTTTCAGTGTTCGTTAGATCTGGAATCTACTGTACTACGTTATTATTTACATTTATTAATGCATGAGCCTCAGTTGCTAGTAAGTTATATCAGTCTCTTCATTTATAACCTTCTTCAAAATTTTATTATTACAAAAAGTATCAATTGTTTCCTAAGTTAATTCTTTAAAACAACATAACTTCTTTGTATTACATCTACCTTCACTACCTCACTGACTGCCTCCTATAATACGACAAGAGACAAGACTTAATAACAACCAATATAGAAACTTATTTGGCACTAATTTTTATTTACTTACAATTTCAATGGTATTTAGATGACAACAAAAGTAGTCACGTTTATTTTTTGTGTGTTACTTTTTAGGTCCCCACCGCAGATGCCAATGTTAAGTCAATAGATTTTTGTTCATTTGCAAACATACAACAAACACACACACACATATATCTATTTGTCGTCTTAGCCAAACTAAGTATTTAGAAAAACATGCACAAGACCACAGAATCAACCTGACGACATACATACAATGTCTGTAAATATCATAGTCAAACAAAAAAAAAATTAAAAAGAAAACGAACTATACAAAATAGCAACAAATGTCAGTTGAAGACAGTGGATTCGTCCATCAGCCCAGTGACTGCCAAACAAACAAATAAATACCTCTCAATGGGACAAAGTAGCAATGTTTGCATTTCAACCAATCACAATTTTCAATGAAGACGAAATAACAAAATTGTCTTAAAACTAGTCGTAAAATTTAAAATACATTAATAACAATACATAAATTCATGTTTAGTATAGGTGGCGTTACTTCTATATGTTAAACTTCTAATATGTGTTATTTTTTTAAGAATTCTTAGATATTTAATAGACGATCAACACCAAAGGTGTCAAATACAGAGGGGAGTGAGAAAGAGACTCTAATACGAGTTCAAGGAGATCGCGTGTAATAAGAAATATATACAGAAAATTCTGTATACAACATTTATATAAATATGTATAAATGTACGAAGATAGGTGTGTTGGCATATACCAGTGATTAAGTTGATGATGTTTGTCTTATGGATATTATTAAGATTTTGGCCACCTTGCAATAAATATGAAGTCATGCATCATTACTGGTAACAAATCTGTGAGTTATGTCTTAATATTGAATTGGTTTTTTATATTAAAGATATTTAAGTTGTTTGAAAAGTGGTGGATGTATAAGAATACTAGCTGAATTTGAATGACAGATTTTCTAATTTGTGTTTAGAGATCGTTGTGCACAACGTCCGATAGATCACGTGTTCCCTGCGCAATGCCACTGAACATCCGTTACGTTGTAGCAAATATAAGAAGGCTCAATGTTGAGCAATCTAAATGACATGCTATCACCGATAAATCTTAGGGAGTAGATAACAAAAGTCACTGAAGCTCAACACAATGGTTGTATAAGCGGCATTGGCAGCCCCATAAAATTAGAATAGAACGCTGTAGCCTAATAAGCCACACTCTTTAAATAAACCAGTAAGAAAGTTTCAGTCCGGTAAATCTGTCGATTTAATAATAACATAATAATTTTACAATCTCAGTAAAAAAAAAATCTAGTATATTGATATTTTGTTACTCAATTTCTAAAGTGGGCGGAATAGAAGCAGAACCAGAAGGGGCCTGTCTAAACTTCCATTTTTTTTCTCCAAAACTTTCTCTTGTTATAGCTTAACAAAATACATAATTTGTGCACGATCGTGTCGAGTGTATTGATATTATTACTCGATTTCAAAAGTAGACGAAAAGTAGACGAAAAGTAGACGAAGTTACCAGAAGAGGCGTGGCTAGACTTCTAGTTGTTTTCCTCAACACTTTATCTTGCTATAGTTTTACTAAAAACGTAATTTGGGCATGATCGCGTTGGGTGTGTTGATATTATTACTTGATTTCTAAAGTGGGCGAAATGGTACATTTGTATGGGAGGAACGTGGCCATGTAGCCCATTTCCAATACCGTTAGTAATTTTGGGGAAATATTAACTTAACTTTCGAAAGTTATCACGAATACCAGTCAGACAGACGGACAGACATGAATTTAGTTCAAAGAAACCTAGGGTCGTAAAGTTACTCCTTCTATGTGTTACAATTTTAGGTCGTATCGAATACCCTCATACATGTAGGGTAAGGCTATAAAAATACCATTATGAAAATACAAAGAAAATAAACAAAAAAAAACACCTCAAATATTGACGAACACCGCCAACGTTATATCGAATGTCCTTGACATATACAAGACTGACATCACCGCCATAAAGGAAATGCAATGGACAAGATATAAATGTACCTCACGACAGGCTGCGACATCATTTGCGTACACGCCCCGATGGAACACAAAAATGAGCACCTGGAGGAAATATATGATAACTGTCCTGTCCATGACATTAAAATTGTTCTTGGGGATTTTAATGCTAAAGTAGGAAGGGAAGATGCTCTTGGTTCGTAAACCTACTTAATTTCCCTATACACCCCATGAATGAGGTATGAGATACATAGCTTCTCGCGTTGTTGTGTATTATCATGCTTTATATTTTTAGATTCACAACTAACGGCACGTATAGGGATAGAGGTGAAGCCAGAATGTTCTACCAAGAGGTAAAAAGCTAAGATTTTGGAACAGGGATTGCGTCAGCAGGAAATATGGCAGTGAGTGGAACCATATTCCTGCATAGAGATATCCACAAGGCATTCCGAATATTCTTTGATCAAAAAACAAGAAACCATACTGTTCACGTGCTAATATAGACTAGAATGCTAAAAACTCTCGTAACCAAACGCAAAGGAAGCTAGACATTGTATAGCTAGCATAACACCAAGATAGCCAATGCCTACTCAATTTAGTTCTGCAATCCAATTCTTTCAATTATTGCAAACAAACCACCCCAATTCTAATGGTCCCAAAACTCAGTGGTGGGATATTGGGAACTATTTGACTACTGTCGCAACGATTGTACAAAGTTATGAATAACCACACTCAGAGAAAACATGGTATGATGAGGAATGTCGAGTAATATCTGAGGAAATGTAAGCTGCATACAAGGCAGAACTGCAGTCAATGCTAACGCGTGCTGTGATGAAACTATATAAAAAGAAAAGGGAGATAATACGCCTTTTCAGATGGAAAAAACGTCTATGGAAGAAAAAAGAGAGCCAGGATTGAAAATTTCAGGGATAGATGTTAACACCAAAAGTTCTACCAAAAGATGAAAAGCAAAGATTTTGGAACAATGTTGCCCACCTACAAGGACAGCGATGAAAATCTGATTGTAACACACAGAATGTGCTGCATATATGGGGGGAAAACTTGCGTACCCTGGTCGTTCCCGAAGACAGCATAAGTTCCTTATAACGTTAAAGGCTTAAAAACAAAAAAGTCGTGGGAGCTGATCAACTGCCGGCAGAGATATTCAATGCCGGGCGATGAAGTGATAATGTGCATGCACTAGTTCATTAACATGACTTGGGTTAAAGAATGCATGTCCAATGATTGTAGTCTGAGTGTTCTTAGTCTTGTGCTTAAGAAAGGCAATTGTGTGCACCAACTATCGCGGGATCAGTATTTTACCCATCGCATACAAGGTCCTGTCTAGTGTGTTGTGACTAAAGCCCATTCTGGCGAACCTGATCGGACCTTATCAGTGTGGCTTTAGACCTGGTAAATCCACGACCGACCAGATATTCACACTACGACAAATCTTGGAGAGGATCCAAGATTTAAAAGCTGCATTCGACAGTCCGATATGATATAAATTGTTGGATGCTACGGCTGAGTTTGGTATCCCCGCGACGCTGATGCAACTTTGCGGGATGTCACTGACTGACACGAAATCTTCAGTGAAAATAGGCACAAATCGAACAGAGACATTTTCTGCCAAGCAAGGTCTGTCCTGCGATCTCTTTAACATCGTAATGGAGATGATCATGCGGAAGGCTGCAGTAAACAGGAATGGTACCATCTTAAACAAATGTCACATGCTGATCGCATATGCCATTAGTTATCATTGGCTCAGGACTGCGGGATGTAACTGCGGTCAAGCAAGCGATTTAATGACGAAGACCTCTTTCAATGATCCAACTCAACAGACACTGATCCTGATCCTGTCTTGCTCTACAGCGCAGAATCATGAATCCTAAGTAATGACACGAGCAGATCGATCTATTGTGGATGTCTTCTAGAGAAAAATACTTTTCAAAACATCTGGACTCTCCGTCGTTAACAGTGAATGAATTGAAAAGTTTTCAGCAATAAACTCAATGGACGGCACAGGAAGTACGGACAACACTTCTTTGGATCGACCAGGTGAAAAGGCTGTTATCTAAACTTGGTGTGAGGAACTATATACGGAGCGCAAAAGACCGAAGTGTTTGGCATACAGAGGGTCAATTACATAGGAAGGAGGAGAGTCTGTAATAATAGTCCAAGCGGATCGAGTGTAATAATATATTAAAGGCTTAGGTGACTGACTGACACTCCCCAGGCCAAACGGCTAAAGCTAGAACCTTGAAATTTGGAATATTGGTTCCTTTTATGACGTAGGAACGCACTAAGAAAGGATTTTTGAAAATTCGGACTACAAGGCAGTAAATAGGGAGGGGCACCACCCCATACAGCTCGAAATTTATAATGGGTGTATCTAAATCATTATAGGTACGAAGTCGAGATTCGGACAAATGTTGGTCGTACAAGAAAAATTACTTTTTTGTGGAAAGTGGGCGGTGCAACGCCCCTTTTCCAAAAATAGTTATCTGGGCGAAATAAATAGACTAATTGCAATTATATTTTCTTTGTGTGTTAGTGTTCATATAGGCTCTATTATAGGCTACATGAAAACATAAAACATAAACACTTTTTTTGTTGTTTTTTTTTGCCGAACGTAGGGGTATTTACCTAGTACCGCTAAATTTTTTGGATTTTTTCAATCTTTTTTAAGTTTGAAGAATTTATTATCAACTATTTTATAAAGTTGGCCTTATGTTTATTATTTTACTCAGAAAGTGCACAATTTTATGAGTTAAACGCATATTTGTTTGTAAAAATGGGTTAACACATGGTTAAATTATTCAAGATTAACAAAGAAAACTGTTTTTAGCTTTCCTGTAAAAATCGAATTTGGGAGTGAAGCGAGTTGCGGCAAAAGTGCAGAACATGGGGCGGGAGCCCAAAAAAAAAATATGTCACTCCCCCCAAAAACGCCCTAAAACACGAAAATCAAGGTCAAAGTTGGCGCTAAGGCCCACGGGGGCCTGGGGGCCCATTGGGTTCTATGATAACCCCCATGTGTGGATACTCAAATGACAGATACTTTCGAGACGGGCCCCATGGGCCTGAGCGCCAACTTTGACCTACCATTCCGATGTTTGGGGACCAAGGCGAAGACAATGGCATATTTTTTTTAATCGGGCTCCCGCCCCGTATTCTGCACTTCAGCCCGAGTTGCTTGTGAAATCTGCAGAAATAAGAAGAAGAATCAATATTTCAACAGTTTCTGTTTCCTGTTCTTAGTCCACAGTATACCCGAAAAACTATTTCTAAATGAAAATACTTAAATTTTCGTAATAAATACAAACCACTACAAAACGTTCGTTTCTTAAGTCTTTTGTTTTTCGTGCCCACATTCCCGCATCCCATAAGTCGTTTGTTTCATTGCCTGCCTGCCTGCCCACTTGTCACAAACTTTGCAATTATTTCTGGAATGAACGTTACGATCCTAACCTACCCTTTTGTAAACTTTAGTGACAAAGTAGTTGTGAATATTTTTGCCTGTGAAATAATAAGCATGCCAGACATTTAAAAAGTGGCCAACTAAAAAAAAACTGTTAATGTTTTTTATCGATGATCACAAAAATCACAACAAAATAAAACCTACAACGCTAATGCAAAGCGTGAGCAAAAAAAAGCTCTTTTACAGCTTGCTCGCGAATGTTGGAGTGTTGAAGTAAACACAATGAAATAAACACACAAAAAAACCGCTATTTGTGGTGTGTGTGCTTTACTGTTGTTTTCATGTATTGCTCGCGTTTGTCGGCACTTCATTTGGTTTCTCTTCGCAACTTCTGCTCTTGGACGAACAGGTTGATGACTGGCGGGGGGGCTCTTTACAATGTTGTGTGTGGAAGCTGCTGCCAGCAAAACCAGAGACTACCACAACAACTAACGACGACGACGACGACAACAACAGTTGCATGCATGCTCTGTGCTGTGGGGAAGACTACTGTTGTGGCCGCCATACCATACCAAACCGTACCGCTGGAATTGCTAACATTTCCCCCGGTCCTCACGCCGCCACAGCAAACGATCGAAGCCAAAGTTGGTAAACACAACACGCTGCAACGGCGCGTCGCACCAGATTTTTGTTTAGCCATAATGATTTAAAGTTTAGTGTACGACAAAACCTCTTAACGTCAATAACGTGAAACCGGAGTGGAAATCTGAAATATTAACGGTACCCGAAGCCTGTTCAATTCGTGAAAAAAACATATCGTTGGTGGAATAATTACAAATACAACTTTCGATTTTAGTTGGTGGATAATTCAAAAAATAAAACAAAACAAAGAAAAACAAGAAGCGCGGGAAAAGAATTTGAAAATTATAGAATAGAAATCACTAAGAATTAATTGAAAAATCACTGATTGAAATAAAATTGAAAATTTCTGAAGAAAGCAAACGACTGGTGAAAAGTGTTTGCTGACCACACTGGCTACTGGCTGGGTATGTGTTGTTCGCTGTGCGTTTAAAGTGAAATGAAAATGTCGTTACAATATCGATGATGATTGTTTTTCCTGATTTCTAATTATCATCGTCATCTTAACGTGATATTGTCTATTTACTATCTTATAATTGTGGTTGAGTGAAATTTGTTATAATAACCTGTGATCGATTGTGAAAAAGAAACAAAAGCAAGTGTCTAAGCAAAGCAACTACGTTGACCATTGCAGTCTTTTTCAACACATAATTGGATTATTAAAGAAAACTAAAACTATCAGCATCATCACGAAATCTATATCTTTGAACGAAATCTAATTTTGGGTGAATATACAAATAATTACTATATAATTTGTTTGGTAATATCAGTGGCACATTATTAGGAGAAAATACAACAAAATAAAAAACACACACACAAAAAGCAATGCCAACCAGTTGCAGTCTTAAAAGATATATGTCAGTTTTATTGCAGCTATTATAATTTGTATTTTATCATGTGAATTTTATCATCCACAAAAGTTTAAGAAGCTACTTAAATACACAAAATAAATTTAAACGATTTCTCGTGGAATTTTTCAAAATTCTTTCATACCGAAACACATGTTATGGACTGTCGAATCATCAAAATAGCTTGAATAATAAATGTGCAATAGCGATTTGTTGTTGTTTTGCACACAAAACAAAATTGTTTATCAAATGAGTATGATAATAATCAGGTTTAATTATGGCGTAGTATGTATTTGAATATCTGCGTTTTTATTATTTGCTTAGTAGGAGAGATGATAATGAGGCGTGCATACGAAACAAAAAAATATGAATGAAATTATTTATTATTTATAAATAAGCAAAATTTATAAACATTAAAATTTTTGCTTTATAACTATAAGCTTCTTCGTTAAGAAATATTAAAATCTTTGGCTAGAATTATTGGTTATACTAGTTAAGAAAAACATCAAAAGTCGTTGTGTCTTTTAAATAAAACTTATAGTTTGTAAGGAAAAATATTTCTTTACTAATACTATGGTGAAAACCCAAATCATCCACTTATCTATACAAATATTATAATGATAAGCAGTTTGTGAGTTTGTTTGTTTCTAAGGGGGTAATCTCCTAAACCACTGATCTTCTAAACCACTGATCCGATTTTAAAAATTCTTTCACCAGTGGATAACTACGGTATCCCTGAGTGCTATAGGCTACTCGAAATTTGTACTTTTAGGGGTGAACAGACCGAGTAGTTGTGGAATACAAAGGAATTTTTTTGAAATTCATACTTTTAGGACTAAAAAGGCCGAAAAGGGGATAAAACTGGTACCATCACCTAGACCAAACGGCTATAGGTAGACATCCGAAAATTGGAGTGCATATATATTTTATAGACTAGATGTGCAATACAAAAGATTTTTGAAATTCGTACTTTTAGGGGTAAAAAGTCCTAAAAAGGGATACAATTGGTACCATCACCCAGATGAAACGGCTAAAGGTATAATCGCAAAAATCTATATGGGCTTGCTTCCTATAAAATGAGAGAGCTTCAAGAAGGAATTTTTTTAAAATTCGTACTTTTAAGGCTAAAATTGGTCAAAAAGGGATAAAAATGGTACCATCACTTAGATCAAGTGGCAAAAGTTACAATCTAGAAAATCGGAATAGGCTTGCTTAGTAAAGCATTAGAGAGCTACATAAAGAGATTTTTCCAAACTCGTACTTTTAGAATTAAAAAAAGATTCAAAAAGGGATAAAACTGGTACCATTAGAGTTTTCAAAACCGGAATCGAAAACTGTCCAACCGGTGTTTTTCTTCAAAACCGTATGCCGGTTTAACCGGTTTTTTGATGTCGGTTAACCGGTTTTCCAAAAAGCAGTATTTCACAGAACATTGCTAGGTCAATTATAGGTAAATCGACAAAGAAGGTTGTTTATGCTTATCCGAAATTCTTCGGGCAAATCTCGAAGGATGCTTTTCATTAGAATTTCCTTATGCAATACGAAAATTTGTTTGGAAAATGCTGTTAGGTGACTGTTTCCTCTCATCTTTAAATGGGTTGGATGACTTCCGTGTTAATATAATCAACTTTCAATTGTCGCTATCTCCTAAACTAAGCATCTTATGGCGATAAAGGACTATATCACTAAGATATAGTTGGGAACTTATATTGTAATGGCTAGGAAGCCGTCCATATATAGATGAACAAAGTTAGTGAGTTATATAAATTCCACTTTTACAGTCATATTCTGGAAAACATTTCGGTTTGAAACAGATGTATAAAAGTATTACCTTTCTCTGTTTTTAAACCGAATTATTTTCCAGAACACAGTTGACATACTAAGTTGAAATTTCCTAATAAATTCTGTTTGGATGAACATGATATAAATTGAATGGATTAATGTATCGATATTTATATCTTTTCATATTTAATTGCTTATTTTGTTCTATTTTACAATTTCCAAAAAGACAAACGAAACCGGTTAACCCGGTTTCCGGATAAACCGGAAACCGGTTTTCTGAAAAATTCAAGTACAGTCGAGTACACCTATAACGAACACCGCTTATAACGAATTTTCAGTTATAACGAATACTTTTTCAGGTCCCAAAGGTTTTGCTTCATTTCTTCATATAAATCTACATTGTTATAGCGAACATCGTTTATAGCTAACTTTTTTTATAACAAATAATATTTGTAGTCCCATTTTCTAGTTTTCATACATTTTGAGGCGGTTATAACGAACACTACAACGTCTTAAATTATTTCATATGTTCGTATGAATTTTGGAATCCTTGATGTTACACAATCTAGTCTATTAAACGATATTTCTTTTATAGAATTTATTTCAATAGATGACAATATATTTACAACTCAATTTCTATCTGATGTTGATATTGTAAAAAACTACAAGACGTTGACGGTTATTGCAATGATGATGATAGTGACGAGTTCGATGAAACGGAAGTTTTTTAACTCCACATAATCGGGCCGTTAGAAAGAGTTTAGAGACACTTAAGCAACACCCTTAAAGGCAATCAATCTGAGTTATATGAGCACGTTTATGAATTATAAAGTACATCTGTACCAAAAAAAGTTACTGACTTTTCTCAAAAATAATAAACTGCATGCAAATTTATAATTCTTAAAGAGAAATACAAATTTTTTGCAAAAAAATATTGAAATATTATTATTTTTTGTTGTTGGTATAATTCTTAAGTTTTTATGTAATTTTTATGTACGAAAAATGATATTTGGTATTATTTATACCTCGGATATAACGAACTAAAATTCCAAGTCCCTGGGAGTTCGCTATCGGACGAAAAATAAAACAACAAAAAACAAAAAAATGGTACCATTACTCAGACCAAACTGCACAAGGAAAAATCGTGAAAATGTTAGTGAATATCTTTTTCATGGAGTAATTGAGCGCTATTAAGGATTTTTTTCAAATGTCGAACTTTAAGGGAATAAAAGGCCGAACAAGGGATAATAAAAGAGTACAATCACTTGACCAAACTGCACAACGTAAACTCACGAAAATTAGATGTAATCCTTATTCTATTGGGTTGTTGTGCGATTTGAAGAGATTTTTCGCAATACGTACTTTTAGAGGCAATATTGGCCTAAATGTTAATTTTATGGACATAAATCAGAAAAATTTATTTCGAATAAACGCGTTATCCAGGAATAAAAATTGTTGTGAATATTTATCTAAAAGGGGTAGAATCAGGTGCTTGGCATTTAATAAAACCAATTAGCACCCTAATCAAACGCCTCGTGTAAGGATTCTGCAATTTAGTGTGGTTTTAAATTCAAATAATTTGTTGTTTAATCAATGTATTTCTCAATTTTTTTTCTTATTGTAAAAAAAACTTAAATGTAATTTTATGTTGTAAAACTAATTGAATTTCAAGACGATAAACCGTAAACTACCTCCATGCTCACCCACGCATATGCGATACCTGTCCATTAGAAAATTATTCATTGCGGCCTGAAGGGTTGATGTCTTGCTGATGTCTTGCTTGACATAAACCCATAAACAAATTGTGGTGCAATCAAGTCAGGTGACCTTGGCAAGTATACATAGTATCTTTGGCATTAATTTGTTTGGGAATTGTCGTTGGAGCTCCTCCATAACCGGTCTGGCTGTGTGCAGTTGCTCCATCTTGTAAGAACCAAATGCTATTGAAACAGATACGTCTTCGACACATTCATGGATAAAAAAAACTTCTTCAACATCTTTAAATAACGTTCCCCATTGGCTACTACTGTTATACGTAGCACGATTCGTGCGCCACCCTGTACCACTTATGGTTCATAAGATACAGCCTTTTAAAGTTTGAAGTTTTATACCACGCTCACAAAACCGATCCTGCCCATTTTTGTTGGATCACAAACTTTGCTACTAAATGCATCCACACAAATTTTCAAGGCGATTGAAGAAACAATCATCCAGGTATTGCGGTTTCAAAAAAAAAAAGGGCCCAATGAAAGTACCCGATTTTCACCACCGACCACACAGCTACTTTCTCTAAAAATTTCCACAAAAAAAATCGGTCAAACAGAGACAAACCCAGTTTCATATATCGTCGGTATACAGGAAAAACTGACCAAGTCCACTTTTTGTGTTTCTGAGTTATTGATGATTTAGAGTATATGGTCGCTTGTGTTTTTATACAATAACTGCAAAATTACTTCAAATAGAAATTATATTTTTTACAGGGTATAGAATATGACTTTTGGGACACTTTTCCAATAAAGAAGTTTTCAACTACACTTTTTGTGTTTTTGAGTTATTGATGATTCAAAGTTAATGGCCGCCTATGTTTCGATACAATAACTACTTATTTTAAATAGACATAGCTTTTTTAAGAAGGCCTGGACGTTTGGAAAACGTTTGCATCACTGGTCCATTTTCCCAAAAAATAGGAATTGGTCAGTTTTTCCTGTATAACCACGATATATAGATTTGACCTTTGACCATGGCTTAAAGTTGCCGATTTTGCTGAACTCTTGACCATAGCCCTTGACCAGGCCAAAAAAGAGTGAAAGCTGGTACCATCAGCCATACCAAACTCCTAAACCTATAATCGCGAAAATGTATATGGCCAATGGCCATATAGAATTAGAATTCTACCAGAAGAGGTTTTTGAAACCCTTACTTTAAGGGGTAGGATAAATACAACATCGTTTAACTGATCATTTCATCTACTCAATTTTTAACAATAACCTCAATAATTGTGTATTAAGGCCTCAAAGTACTCGGCCTCCCATACCTTATTCATGGGGTGTACAAGATATGTGTTTGCGTAACATAGTCTAATAAGGTCAAATAGCAGCTACAGGGCGGTCACAGTATTTCTAGTGTCAGCTGATTATGTGGTTTTCGAACGCAAATAAGATCGATTGGCTGTGTGGCACGTAGCGCTGTCCTTTTGTAACCATGGACTATTCAAAACTACTGCCTTTGGCACTGTTTGTCGCGCCGACACCAAATTAATTATTAAGTTAGTAACAGATCGAAAATATATTTCATTCATACGAAATTGAAAAAAAATAACATAGACGGTCTTTCTGAATATCTCATATATCTCAGAAACTAAAAGAGGCCACCATAAAACACAAATTTTTTTTGAAATTCTTATGCTCAAATTAAAAACCAAAATGTTTTGTTCGCCAATGTTATTTATTAAAGAATACATCACTGTCTTGGTTATTAATTATATATTGCATGTTTAAATCAGGCAATAATACAATAATATTCTTAGCAAAATAAAAACATTAAAGAGTCACGCATAAAAGTTCAAGAACTTAATTTTAGTTAGAACAATGCGATATAAACAATAGTTTAAAACCAATGTTAAGACCAACTAACAATTTGAAGAAAAGCTTACTGTTTGATATAGTAAAATTTGCATTTAGCGGTTGAGTTTTGGATTATAAAACAAATGGTAGTCGTAACCCCAATAGTCGAAACCAAAATAAAAAAAAAACACAAATTTGAACTAGATTTTTATTTTGTTTTTTATCTACATATGTTTGCGATATGATGAAATGAACGTAAAATTCTAGTGTGAATGACGATATTGAAAGAATGACTTTCCAACTAAGTTTAATGTCTGCTTATTGTATACGCCGCGTTTTTGTTAAATTAAAAAACAGATTTTTTTCGGTGGTTAGAACATGCGACTACCATGCGGGAGACCCCGGGTTCGATTCCCGCTTTCAGTCATCTACATTTTTCTTTCATTGCCGGCCCCCTCGGCATTGTCGACAGCAACTCCGCAGTATTGGTGTCGAGTCAATCGGCATACCTAGTAAAAGCTTCTCAAACAGTGACGTTAATTCACAACACTGCGAGAAGCTATCCCATACCTCATTCCTGGGGTGTAAAGGGAAATTAAGTTTTTTTAAGATGTTACCAAAGCGTGGCTCTACATTATTGCTGATTTATTAACCGAATATGCTTATTGGCTTGAGGTGGACTACAAATGTTTTTCATTTGCACTGAAATCATCTAAAGCGATTTTTTTATAACAAAAGTTTAATAGGATAACATGGACGAGAAGATGCTACGTGCCACACAGCCATCGCTGTTGTCGTGCTCGTTGGCTGTGTGGCTTAGTATATACAATTGACTGTATTACGTGGCTATCTTTAAATTTAGGTCATTTTAGCCTTAATGAAATATTCCAAATCGTATTACTATTACTTAAGATTATGCGGTCACCAACCGTTTGGCTTGACAAAGAGATGGTAACACACGCTGTATGGCATGTTACGACCGTTGTTCGAACCATTTCTCCTCCGAAAGATTTGCAATGACATGAGAAATAATTAATCAATTGATCGTCCACTGGCTCCAATTCTTTCAACAGTTGGGTCTTATATAGATGTAGGCCAAGATCATTGCTCCACATTTGCAGAGACCTAGTTGCTCATAAATTCGAATCCCCTGTAACATTTACGTACGTCTACAGCGGCGATGTTTTGAATATTATCCGAAACAGTAAATGTGGTCGATTCATTGCGTATTGGCTGCTCAGATGGATGATTATGTGCATCATAAATCAGTGGAGCTCAACTGCCTGGTGTACGGACTACTGTTTGATACAGTTTAAAAGTCAAATATTGAAGTGCACGGGCAGCTCCTCGGCACCTTTTACTCACTTGGTTCCAAATAGCCTGTTCTTGTCCCTAGGAGAACTGCAACATTCTGTACAACTTTGAGAACAATCAAATTATTACTGTGGCAGTTATAACGGTTTATTTTAAAAACATAACTACCAAATCTCATCTTCATACTTTGGATAGTTTATGAGATAAAGCCTTTTAAATTTTCAAGTGGTATGGGCAGGGCCACGTCCCTTTATCCAATCACAACCAAGTATAACTAGGAACTATCTACAGGTCAACAGTACCACTTTGTAAAATTTTGTTATCAATCAGTCAAATGGAAAGCCTTCGGAGCGATATTTTAAAAGGGGGCGTTGCACCGCCCACTTCCAACCTGGCTGTAATTCTAACTGTAGGAACAACATATATAGTTTATGAGATACGGACGTTTCAAATTTCAAGATGTAAGTCACGCCCATTGATCCGATCCCTCCCACTTTTCGTTGGGTCACGAATTTTGGTACAAAATACATACAGACAAATTTTCAAGGCGATTGGTAATATAGTCCTCTAGATATTTGCGTTTTCAAAAATTGGGTTCAAAGGGACGGACCACGAATCAGGTATTATAAAAAAAAATTTAAATCATCTCTTAACTGTACCGAACAAAACAAAAAAAATTTTGAATATCGGTCCAGCCGTGTTTGAGTTTTAGCGAGACTAACGTATAGCAATTCATATAGATAGGTAGGAGGTGACGCGTCTACCAGTCCGGTAGCGCCAATTATTCGTAAAATTACATACATTAGCGAAATATCAACTTACACAATGTTTCAAATTCTCATCTTCATATTTATTTTTGATTTAGTGGCGAATTGATAGGACCACAACTTTTTATCCCATGCAGTCTATGTTTTTTTCTCTTTAAAATACAAACACTGATCTCAAATGAATCCATACCATATTTCACGACGAATGGCCCTATAGTCCCGAGCATCACACATATTTTTAGATCGGGTTATGTGAATAGGGCCACGCCCACTTGATATAACGTTAATGTAAGTCGCCCAGCTTAACATATATTGCACATTTTTTAATGAAGTCGGATGGGCGGGCTACAGACCCTGATCCGATACTGCCTATTTTTCCTTAGAATATGTATATAAGGGACCGGCCGTGGCATAGTGGTTAGAACACGCGACTACCATGCGGGAGATCGCAGGTTCAAACCTGGCTCCAGTCATCTTAAAAAAGAAAAAAATAAATAAAATTTTCTTTCATTGTCGGCTCCCCTCGAATGTTGTTTGACAGCAACTTCGCAGTATTAAGCGTCGATTCAATCGTCGTGTCTAGTAAGAGCTTCTCAAAACAGTGATTCGATAAAAACATTTGTCGATAAATAAGTAGGTGCCGTTAGTTGTGAATCTAAAAGTAGAAAGCGTGTTAATTCACAACAACGCGAGAAGCTATCCCATACCTCATTCATGGGGTGCAAAGGGAAATTAAGTTAAGTTTATGTATATAAGAGCCGGCAGTGGTATGATGATTAGAACACTTGACTAACATGCGGGAGATCCATGTTACGATTCCTGTCTCCAGTCATCTACATTTTTCTGTCATCGATGCTGTCGACAGAAACTTCGCTGTACAAGTGTCGAGTCAATCGGTATGTCTATTAAAAGCTTCTCAAACAGTGACGTTCGCATTCGTCGATAAACAAGAAGTTGCCGTTAGTTGTGAATCCAAAAATAGAAAGCGTGTTAATTCACAACAACGTGAGACGTTATCACATCCCTCAGTCATGGGGTGTAAAGAGAAATTCAGTTTTTTTTTACAAATACTCTGTTACAAATTTCAAGATGATTGGTATAATAGTCCTCCAGGTAGTGCATTTGTTAAAACAGGGTTGTGCGGATAGGACCACGCCCACTTGATATATAAAAATTTCATAAAGTCTACCGTTCCTTCCAGAACTACAACTATAAGATGTCAAGAAGATCGGTTGAATTGTGTAGTTTCCTATAAGCTTCAAATAATTAGTGACATTTTTTATAAAGCCAAGTTATATCCGTAATGACATTACAACTGTTGTCGCTTTCAACGAATTTAACTACGAATGTTTTCCGAAAGCTACAACATCTACCAGCTCCTCCAAATTGTTTACTCTTTCTACACTGCGTACAGTCCCACTGTGCCCATATTTAATACATATAAAAACATTTCTAGAATTTATGATGATATGAATTCTTCACTCTCGCTAGTCTTGTCTTATGCATTTTAATGATCACATCCAGCAAATGTGATTCATACCAATCTACAAATAATCTTGATGCACTTCAATCGAGTCAAAAACAAAAGACTTAAGACACACACACACAACATAAGACGCATGCAATAATGTTCTCATAAAATATGCCCAACAAGACAACTCCCAAAATGCCAACCAGCACCAGCGAACAATGAATCGCATCAGTGATTGTAGAATTAACCATATTTACCTGGCGCACAAAAAGATTAATATCATCTTTTGCAACAAACTTAAAACCATAAAAACTTCAATCACAGCACCAGAACAAATATTAGCTCACATTAATGTTTATAAGACGAGAAAAAAAAACAAATTTCAAATCTAAATCTATAACGTGTGAATGAAACTACAAAAGGTAATAAAGCAAAATAGCAAAAATTGCAACGAGCAATATATGCAATCAACTTAAACCGCAATCGGTCGAATGGTAGCGAGGGAGAGCGAGGAGACCAAACTGCAATTGCAGATGGTGGATGGCTGGAAAACAAAATCTAAATACCAACCCAAAAATGACATAAATAACCGTAGGAGCTAAGGAGTGCAGCAGCGACAGCAGCATGATACGAAAACTAAACCCACATTTTAAAAGCTTTAGAAACAGATCGACAGACAGACAGAGTGGCAGACAGACAACTGTATAGATCAAGAAACAATTTAAATTATAACTACAACAACAGTATAACTAATACGTATGTCTGTCTCGAAGCTCGTTTAGAGTCAGTGTCTCATAGCATATTGATAAATACGGCCACAGAAATATTCGCACGCTATTTAATTCACTACTAGCTCTCAGCTCAGCCCAATGAAATCAGCGATAACGAAATTGTCTAAAATGCTTGCTAATAAAGTGTCTCATAAAAGTTAAACTATATTGCCACAAATAAATGAGCAGATAATAATTAATTTCTAAACACCTTTTTCGACCAAATAAAAACTGTAAAGCTTTAAACAAAAGCGAAAAGAAAAACAAAAGCCAAACTGCTCTGAAATTCGTGCAGAAATTAGCCTTAATGTGGAAAATCAAACAACTTTTTAGATTTCAGGTGTGGCGTGCAACGATTGTATTGCAAATCTTAAGAAACCCCATACGAACGTTTCATTTATTTTCAGAGGGTATCAAATCACTTTTGGTTTTTTTTTTTTTGAGAAAATGAAAACTACAAAGTAGTCGAATATATTTTATTTGATTTCGGTTTTCAGCGCATGAACTAATCTATAATTTGGCAATGGCTTTAGATAATTGCGGGCATATTGCATATGATTGCAGGGAGTTTTTAATAATTTGAAACAACAACAAAAAAACTAACAAAATTTAACGTTGCCCCAAACTATGAAATCGAATTTTCAAGTGATTGTATTTCGAAAATTAGCAATCATGTTGTTATAACAAAACCGCAAGAGAGTGAAAACACAAACTCCAATTTATAGGATTATTACGAATTTTATTTGGATATGGTTGAAAAAGGCACAAAAATGCCTTTAAATAAAAACCGAAAGTAATTTGGATTTCTGGCATAGCGAACACCCATTTTGTAGGATGGCAATGTAATAAGTAATGTAAAAATTATGGGCTGATTAAAAAATGTGCGAGCAACAGATTTTTGCATTGAAAATATAACACCGTACAACCCATAATTTTGCGACTCAAATCTGAGAATTGCACGTGAAAGTACCATCAAAAATAAGAACTCTGCATCATTCGTATTGCCAAGTTGGCTGCTTATTGGACATATGAATTTTTGGCTTAAGGTGGATTTTTAGCTCTTTTTTCTATATTTTAACACGGTTATTCTTGACATTGTAATTTGGCTTTTGAAGATAAAACTTTATTAAAAATTAACTTAATTACTCGGCACATCAGATATGAATATGCATATCGAAATATTTGTTTTAGATCTGTGGCCAGATTGTTGTGGCAAAAGAGTTTTTTCCGCCCCAAAAGGTTACATTTAGGTACACCAATATTTCTGGGCGCTACAGTTATACATATGACTGTGAAATACAAATTATTACATAGATACAGGATACAACTGCACACATAATCAGACCGGTTATGGCGGAGCTCCAACGAAAATTCTCAAAGAAATTAATGTCAAAGAAGCTACACTTTCCGCTGGCCACCAAGGTCACCTGACTTGACTGCACCAGAATTTTTGTATGGGGTTATGTTAACCAAGAGGTATAATGAACGAAACAAATGAATTTCCCGGGATTTCATAATGCTCTAAAAACATAAATTATTTTACCATAAAATTACAAATTGGTGACTATTTTCGCGACCATCACTATCGTCTTCCGTCTCTCGATGTGTTGTTTATCTTTCAAATGTGGTTTAATATATAGAGAAAAATTCGAACGTTTTAAATTGCTAAAATGGATCAGCAATACCATGTCCTTGAGTTGATAGGTACTTACTTATTGATAGGCATATATTCTAAAACAATATTTTTAAGCCAATTGATTGACATATAACTTTCTTTGTTGGTGTACCAAGGAGTGCGAATCTCAATAAATCCCTTCATATTGCACAATTACCCTAAAATTTAAGTGTTAAATCTAATTGTCGCGATTCCACCTTTAGCCGTTTGGTCTGGGTGATGGCAACAGTTTCATTCCATTTTTGGCCATGGATTTGTCCTGCTAAAAGTTCGAAAGTCTTACATATCGCGGAATTGCTCCATAAAATAAATATTCGCCCCAATACCCGCATTTATAACTTTAGGGTGATTTCACCAATTTGATATGAATTCACAGCGCACAACTACTCACTAAAATTAATACACCGCCCCTTATTTGCTATTCTACCTTAAGCCGTTTGGTCTTGGTTTGGTTAGGTTTTTTCTTTAAGGGGTAACAATTTTGAAAAATCTCCTCATGCAGGTCTCTAATTCTATAAAAAACATTCCCATATAGATTTTTGCGATGCTACCTTTAGCCGTTGGTCTGGGTGATTGTATAAGTTCTACCCCTTTTGGGGCATTTTTAGCACATAAGAACGAATTTTGAAAAAATCCCTACTAGCAGCCCTATTGTTCTTGAAGGATAATGTTACCAGTTTTCTCACTTGTTTATAGCTTGTCTAAATATTAACAAGTTTTCGGATAAACCATAACACAAGATTTATAGAATTATTTTTATGTTTCATTTTATATTCGTTTGTTTGTATTAAAATAAAAATGACAATTTTTATTTATTTTTTGTTTAGGACAGGGATTTCCCGGGATCCCAAAAATTATATAAAAATTCCGATTTCCCGGGAAATGAAAAATTCCGGGAAATCAAAAACACTAATAGTTATCCATATTAATATTATAAATGTGAATGTTTGTCTGTTTGTTTGTTTGTGGCTCAATCACGGCTAAACGGGGGAACCGATTTTAATGAAATTTGGAGGGTTGATGCACAGATTGAACTTGGCAACACGAATATGAATATGCGGACGAAATTTCAATTTTGGACCAGTGCACTATGGTCCAGCGGACCACTTTTCTTGGCCAAAACTATTTGAATGCAAAAAACAGATTAGTTGTGGGCGGAAATAGTGAAACTAGGTAATTTTTTATAACTACATTAAATTAGCTATCTAATTCTGATTTAAATCCGAAAATGTATACTAAGTTTAATATCTTCATCTAAAATAAAATACTTAAAATACTTGCGTATGAAGGGTCAGTCTGCACTTTTTTCGAGGGCTTTGTTTACAATTTCATGACAAGTCAAAAGGGACAAACTGCTTCATTCTTTACTCTAAACTAATAAAGATAAAATTATAAAAATTGAATATATATTTTTTAAAGAAATCCATAGTCTCCATTATGTAATTTTTCCAAACATATTTATTGTAAGTTTTTAAGGTTATTCAATGAAATTTTTTTTAAAGGATAAATATTGCACATCTTTTCCTTGATTGACAATGTCAACAATGTAGGACTAGGAGGAGTACAAAAATAATTACATATTAAAAATTTTGCAAATTTCTTTAAAAAGGAACGAAACTTGCAGAGAAAAAAGTGACGTTACTTTACATAATCATTAAAAAGGTGATTTTTGTGACAAAGTGATATTTATTGGCTTTTATTCCAATGTTCTTTTTCCCCAATAATAACATTTTTTAAGAAAGTAAAAAGTTACTATTTATTTTCCTCCTTATTCTATGTAAACATGAGGAATGTTTGTGCAATGTAGAGGCAGATGGGAACAACTTCTGTTATATTTGGGTATAAATATGGAACTAAAATAGGCCAAACTCACAGATTGACCATTTTTAGTTTTTAATTAAGAGAAATATTGTTATGTAAAAAAGGCCAAACTGTACTATGTTGGTTTAATTTATTATTTGAAATAGGTATACAATTATCATTTC
The DNA here is from genome assembly GCA_964034835.1 of Muscina levida. NCBI lineage: Eukaryota > Metazoa > Arthropoda > Insecta > Diptera > Muscidae > Muscina > Muscina levida. The sequence goes on from OZ035882.1 coordinate 48,256,984, forward strand.
TAAAACTAAACATTTGATTGGAAACAAAAGATTTACCGTTACGTTAAAAATACTATTCTAATTCAGTGTATAATGATTATGCTTTCCTAAACGAAATTGCTGCTGCCTAAACACACAAACTTTGATTGAAACAATTACAAATTCCTATGACACGTTGTCCTCTTTGCTGCTGAATTAATACAAAAAGGTCGAATTTTTTAGAAAACTGGTGGTAGACATCTACTTTAATGTCTTCATCTTTACTTTTTGTGCAACATATTTTAATAGAGAGTACTTTTCACCACCTTTTTTCTCTTTTATCAACCAAATATTAAAAAGATCTAGATTTTAAAAACAGAGGTTGCCCGAGAGAAAAATTTTTTTCTCAAAAAGTGCACATTCATACTTAGGCAAAATGTTCAAAACTATCTTCTGTAATTTTGGATTTTTTTTTATGTTTAACAATTTTAAACAATTTTTTAAAAGCTTTGATGAATTTAAAAATGTTAAAAAAAAATTTACATTTATCCCAATAAACATGTGCAATTTTTTGCAACAACGTATTTTCTCATTTAAACTTTTTTATTATATAAACAAAATACTTACTGTCAACTTCGATATCCATGAAGTTGGTTTCACTAGACACCTGATTATTGTTCTTTGGCGCTACTAAAAGTAAACACAAAAAAAGGGCCCACGGAATTCTGTTTACAAAATCTCTGAGAGTGTCAACTTTGATGGTTTATAACATAACGGTAAACCGCCGTTCCCTAAAATAAAATATGTTTTTTGTTGCATCTGAGTGTTTTCTATAAGATTATGGTCCAAATAATTCATTTAAAGATCCTAAAAAAATTGAGTTTTGGCCAAGAATAGTGGTCTGCTGGACCACCGTGCAGTGGGCGGAGCACAGTGTAACGTGCGTGGCCAAAATAGAAAAAAGTTGATGTCGTAAATGAAACCAAATTTAAATGTAGATTTACTAAAAAATGTTTTATTAGAACACTCTTAAATTTTCTTTAAAAAATATCTACATTTTCTTACAGGTTTAAGCATTAAAAGTTGAGGGTTTGAGGGTACTGATATTTAATATGAAAATTTCGATATGTTTTTAGCGATTTTAAACAAGTGTAACTTTTGTGTTTGTCGTTTAATTTGGTTAATGATTCATGACTTTTTGGAAAGCTCATGATGTTTTCTAATAATATTAAAATTTTAAAGACTATAGCTTTGAAATTTCATATGTACGGTAGACGGAAAGAAAACCTCTAAAGGAAATTAAGTATGTGAATTTTTCCCAAATTTCAAAAGACGATAAAAAGAAAATGTTAGCCTATGTTAACCTTCATTTTAGTTTGTGATTATAAATGAAACTGTATACTATAACACTGCAAAAGAGCCTGCTGCCCCACGCTACCCCATTAAAATGAGTTTTTTGTGAAAGCCTTTCCTGACAATTTTACTGGTTTTTTTCACAACGTTGCGCAGTGGTTCCTTTTTGGTTTTTTTTGGAATTAATGCTGTAACTTTTGAACGGATAATGCTATCTTGATGAAATTTAAAATAGTTAAAGCTGAGGTGTTTTCGAAATGATTTGGAAATATTCGGCTCCCGAGGTGGTGTGGGGGCCACTGCGTGGCTCTCCAAAGTTGGTCACCTCGGGTGTTTCAAAATTTCAAATGCTTGAGAAATGTGCATTTATGAACCGATTTAAAAGATTTTTTGCATTAAGATAGTGCTTCGAAAAACCTTCAAAAAACATGCTTACATGCACATGTTATCTCATTTAGGTAAAGAGATATTTGAGAAATTAAATAGGACGAGGTTGATTTAGTATTTTTAAGGGTGTGAGCTCAGTTTTTCCTTGATTTTAAAGATATTTATATCGTTAGTTAGCTTATAAAATTCTGAATGAAATTGCTGAAAAAATAATGCAAATATTTTGTTCCAATCAAAAGTTATAAGCATCGCAAGTAAAAGTTTAAAAAAAAATGCATATTTTTACTGTTTTTTTGCAAAAAGTCGACTACATTCTTTCGTTTGTAAAAAAAATATTTCTTGCGGGAAGTGGCAATTTCTTTATTATTCCTCATAGAAATCTTGATGCAGATGCATTTAATGCTAAAATTGAATCAGTACCGCAAAATGGTTCCCCGGCAAGGGAAGTCAAAAATACCCCATTTTTTAAATAAAAAAATTTTTGTTTTTGAAAATTCTCAAATCGCAAAGCGCCAACGAGAAAACTCATTATATATTTTGACCACATATGTGGATTAGTTAACCGTAACGTACTTCAACATCCCTGCCATAAACAAAGACAGTGTGGCCATTTTAGTAAAAAATTCGGAATTTTGGAACATATTTTCCCCGTTTTGGGAATTTGGGAATTTTGTTGTAAGATATGGCAACATATTGTTACTTGTTTTTTTTAAAGACAATTTTATGTACATTATTCTAAAATTTCATTAAGATATTTCAGTCCGTTTGGATTTTACGCTATTTTTCATATAAGATATTATTTCTCCAAAAAATACGTTTTGACCAAATTTTATATATGACTCAGAATCATGCCCAAAATAAAATGTGCTTATAATTAATTTTTGTAAATTATTAAACTTTATATTGTACCCTTTCCAACGATATGCAATACTTGTATGCCGAGAGTTTAATTATTTTTTATAATTATAATCAAACTTCACTACCTCTGTAAAAAAAGTATATATCATGAAACACACATATATATGGGGGCTATATCTAAATCTGAACCGATATGCTTAGTTTTGTTACCACTTTAGAATAGTGTAAAAAAACTAAGATGTGAAAAGTTTTGTTAACATCAGAGCAAAAATGTGGGTTTTGGCTACAATAATCTATAAAAGGTTATGCTAATTTGTATGGGAGGTACCAGAAGGGGCGGGGCAAGCGGACCCATTATTTCAGTATATACTACACGCTGTCAAATAATGGTACCATTCAAATTTTAGCTTCGTAGAGCCCTCCATCAGGAAGTTAGTAACAATATAGTGGTTTTAGTGAAATAGGTCATTTTGTATGGGAGGTACTTGAGGGGGCGTGGCCATTTTCCAACCAACATCGTGACAAGTGAATTTTATGCGACTGGTAAATTTCTATTGAAATTCATTAAGAACTACTCCATATATCGTCGTAACCATTTACCCAGCCGGCCAGACGGACATAGCTTTATTGGGTTAAGAAGCCCCGAAACTTATTTTTTCTGAAGGAATCTAGGGTCTCAGTTATATGCACTGATGGGCTTAACTTCTTCCCGTATAAAATTATATATTCCCTCTTCGATGTTACTGAGATTATACAAATTTTGTTCAAAATTTGTTAAAAATGGTAATAATAACAATAAAAAGCAGCAAAAACATATGAATATTGCATTAAAAATCATTCTAATGTGGTAAAAAAACTATGCATATCGGTTCAGATTTAGATATAGCTCCCATATATATGTGTGTTTCACGATATATACTTTTTTTACAGAGGTAGTGAAGTTTGATTATAATTATAAACAATAAATGAACTGTTGACATACAAGTATTGCATATCATTGGAAAGGGAATAACATAAGGTTTAATAATTTACAAAAATTAATTAAAAGCACATTTTATTTTAGGCATGATTCTGAGTGATATATAAAATTGGGTCAAAACGTATTTTTTGGAGAAATAATATCTTATATGAAAAATAGCGTAAAATCCAAACGAACTGAAATATCTTAACGAAATTTTAGAATAATGTACATAAAATTGTCCTTAAAAAAACGAATAACAATATGTTGCCATATCTTACAACAAAATACCCAAATTCCCAAAACGGGGAAAATATGTTCCAAAATTCCGAATTTTTTACTAAAATGGCCACACTGTCTTTGTTTATGGCAGGGATGTTGAAGTACGTTACGGTTAACTAGTCCACATATGTGGTCAAAAAAATATATAATGAGTTTTCTCGTTGGCGCTTTGCGATTTGAGAATTTTCAAAAACAACAATTTTTTTTTTCAAAAATGGGGTATTTTTGACTTTCCTTGCCGGGGAACCATTCTATGGTACTGATTCAATTTTAGCATTAAACGCATCTGCATCAAGATTTCTATGAGGAATAATAAAGAAATTGCCACTTCCCGGAAGAAATATTTTTTTTACAAACGAAAGAATGTAGTCGCCTTTTTGCAAAAAAACAGTAAAAATATGCATTTTTTTGGAAACTTTTACTTGCGATATATATAACTATTGATTGGTACAAAATATTTGCATTATTTTTTCAGCAATTTCATTCAGAATTTTATAAGCTAACTAACGATATAAATATCTTTAATATCAAGTCAACCTCATCCAAAAATGACACAATTTTTTTTATTTTCTCAAATATCTCTTGACCTAAATTAGATAAAATGTGCATATAATCATGTTTTTTGAAGGTTTTTCGAAGCACTATCTTAATGCAAAAATCTTTTAAATCGGTTCATAAATGCACATTTCTCAAGCATTTGAAATTTTGAAACACCCGAGGTGACCAACTTTGGAGGGCCACGCAGTGGCCCCCACACCACCTCGGAAGCCGAATATTTCCAAATCATTTCGAACACCTCAGCTTTAACTATTTTAAATTTCATCAAGATAGCATTATCCGTTCAAAAGTTACAGAATTAATTCCAAAAAAAACCAAAAAGGAACCACTGTGCGTTGTTTATTAAATATCACAATGTATAGTACAAACGACTTGTATGATTTTGTTTTCAGACTGTATTGTTTATTGAAATGCTCTCTGTATTTATAATTATCAAACTAAGTTGCACAATATGTTGCTAAGATACAGTTCATACTGCTTACTACTTAAAACAATAACAGAAGATGATTATTTACTATATATGGGAGGAGGCGATATTGTATGGGAGGTGGGAGTAGTTTTAGTCTGACCAAACCCTCTTTTGGTATACTTACTAAGAATGGTAAGTTATGCTTAGCAACCAAATTTCATTCAAATAAGTTAATAATGAGGGGGCGTGATTGTATGGGAGGTGGGAGTAGTTTTAGTCTGACCACGCCCAATTTTGGTATAATTACTAAGAATGGTATGTTATGCTCAGCAACCAAATTTCATTGAAAAAAGTTATTATTTGACGGAAATATTTAAAAAAAAAAATTTTTACTATGCATGGGAGGGGGGCGTGGTTCTCATCCGATTTTTATGAAAATTCAGAAATTTCTTAATTTCATCACAAAAAGTGGTTGTACAAAACTTCATTGCTCTACAACGACTTCTTCCATTTTTGGCCAACGAATGTATGAAGGCGTTACACTGTGCGGAGTGGGCGTGACTAAACATATTTTAAGAGCTAGGGAGATAAAATTTGATACACAGATAGTATTTGACAACACGAATATTAATATGCAAACGAAATTTAATTTTTGGATCAGTGGACGGAGGGAGCGTGACCAAATTGTATTTTAGCCGCATAAATATACAATTTGGTACACCGATAGGACTCGGCACTTCTTGTTCAAATTTGCAGACGAAGAGGGCGTGACAAAACTGTATTTTAGACCTAGAGCGACAATATTTGACATTCAGATAATATTCGATACCAAAAAGTACAATTTATTTTATCAAACTGTACATTTATTGTACTAATAAGTATAATTTTTTTTTTACCAAAAAGTGATTTTATTGTATAAAAAAGTGCGTTTACTGGACTAAAAGAAACATTTATGGTATCAAAGAGTATGTTCTTTATTGGTAAAGTACTTTTATTGTACACAAAAAGAACAATTAATTGTACTTTAAATGTAATAATAAGTACTATTATTATACCAAAAAGTTCTTTAAATATGCCAAAAAATTATTTTTACTCTATCAAAAAGTACTTTTATTTTTTATCAAAAAATACTGTTGTTGAAGCTGACACTTTTGGAAACATGTTTTTCAGAGTTGTGCCAGTAAAGTTTAAGGACTATTTACATTGCCTCAGTTTGTTTTACCAAAAAATTTTGGCAATAAGTTGTCAGAAAAAAGTATTTTGTTAAATTCTGACAAAACAACCTCATTTACACAATGCTGACATATTTTGAAGGGAAATACTGGCAATGATGTTAGAAGTGTAAATGGGCCTTTGTAGTACTCGACAAAATATTTTTTTCGGATTATGAAGGTGAACATTTTATTTCCGATCGATTTGCAGAAGGAAAAGTGGGAAAATTGTTTTTAGGACTATATAAGGTAAAATGTGTATTAAGATAGTAATTGGCGCTATAGATCTAAATTTGCAGACGAATGTTTTATTATCGGTTAGGGAGACGTGGTTAGTTTGACAAGGTTAAGGGGTAACTTGGGGTAACGAATTGTTTAAAGGGAAGCATTGCCGGTTTCACTACAGTACAGTTATATTTTAATTAAACATTTAATGTTTCCGATCATTGTTTGAAGTGTTGATTGTAATTTCATCACATTAACGCACGCCTAGTTTTTACAACAACAACAAAAACCCCTAAAAGTTATATAATCGAATAACAACTGATGCTTAAAATCGCCACGGGGACATGTATTCGCATATATACATTATTTTAATCAAATATTCATATGCAAGACATTAAAGAAAACTGAAAATAATTAATGATGTTCACAAATCTCAACATCATAAACACAACTACGGTCCATATATCAACGGCCGCTACATCATTCATTTATTTGTCATATCAGACTCATAAAATACGTTTTTAACATGTTTCTAGTAGAGAGGAGGATTGTTGGCCCATATTAATCGCCTGTAGCTGCTGGTGTTGCTGTTACAAATTCGAAATACGATGATTGTGTGATAACTAATTGACTTTAAATAGTGACTTTTTAACCATGGAATCGGTTGCCATTCAGCTTTTTGACAATTTACAGCTTTAAATCCTTATCGTGTGACCACATATCTCGTAAAAAAAATACCACATGCAACATATCTGCTTAGAATTTATCATAAAATAACACAAGTTAATTTGTACTTATGATCGGCCGTGGCATGATGGTTAGAACACGCGACAACCATGCGGGAGATCTCGGGTTCGATTTCCGCCTCCAGTCATCTACATTTTTCTTTTAATACCTTCAAACCCTTGATGTTGTCGACAGCAACGTCGCAGTATAAGTGTCGAGTCAATCGGCATGTCTAGTAAAAAGCTTCTCAAACAGTGACGTTCGCATTCGTCGATACACATATAGGTGCCGTTAGTTGTGAATCTAAAAATAAAAAGCGTGTTAATTCACAACATCGCGAGAAGCTATCCCATACCTCATTCATGGGGGGTTAAGGGAAATTAAGTTAAGAATTAAAAAAATATATATAAATTTATTTTGAAAAACAGTTTTTTTTATAACAAAAATCATCACTTTTATTTTTTTTTTTTAAAATTCTGTTGATCAAAGCTAATTTTCTTACAACCCTCTTAAATTTGTAAACTCGATTTTTCATGTAAGTTTAGTTTTGTAAATCGTAAAATTGCGTTAAATTTTTAGTTGCTTTTAATGTTTACTTTTATGATTTCTGTTTCTTTTTTCTTCTTATATTTGTTGGTTTGTTTTCGTAATTATTTCTGATGTCGATAAGAAATCGAAGGCAGAAATAATTACGCAGACGCATTTTTGTTGCAGTTTATAAATAATTAAACAGCAAAATATATGTATATAGATTGTGCTAAACAAATATAAGTAGTTAGTATGTGTAGCATAATAAATTACGAAATCGACCCAAATTTCCTGCACATAAATGGTTTAAGGCCATAGTAAGTTTAAGCACACTTTACTAAAAAGTACATTGAAAAAAGGTAATGTAAAAGAAATTAGGATCTTTGATATTTTTTATCTTGCTTAATAATTATGATATCGTATTCAAAAGTAATGTATTTTACATAATGAAGGAATTCTTCTTCTTCTTTAATGTCAGCAACAACAGAAATTATATATTAGTAGCCGCATGTAGAAAAGTATTCCAAGCGCTTCGATATTTTGCGCTTCGTAGATAGTTCGTTACACCAAGCTTAGATAACAGCTTTTTCACCTGGTCCATCCAACGAAGTTTTGGTCCATCGCTACTGCGCAGCCCTTCGAATTTATTGCCGAAGACTTTTGGAGCTTAAGCATTTCGTCCATTTGTGCATCGTGTCCAAGCTACCGCATTTGGCCTATTTGAACGCGCTTGACTACGTCGATGTCGTTGTACAGCTCATATCATCAGCTAATGATTCATTCGACGACGGTACATGCCGTTAAAGATAATGTGTCCAAAATTTTGCGAAGTATTTTTCTCTCAAAAAGAAAAATACTGCTCAAAAAGGCCTCTGTAATATCCCACAGTCCTCGGCCAATGATATCTATATCATCGGTATACGCAAGCAGATGTGGCTTTTGTTAAAAATGGGACAGTCGTGTTTACTGCAACCTTTTGCATGATCATCACCATTACGATGTTAATGAGATCGCATGACAGACTTGTCTGAAGCCTCGCTTGGTATAAAATGGCACCGTAAGATTTGTGTCTATTTTTACTAAAGACTTCGCGTCAGTCAGTGTCATCCCGCAAAATCGAATCAACTTCGCGGGAATACCAAACTCAGCCTTCAGCTTTGTATTCGAAAAACAGATGGTAGTTGTCGATATGCATTTCTTGGGTCTTCTCCAGGATTTGTCGTACGATGAATATCTGGTCGGTCGTGGATTTAGCAGGTCAAAAGCCATAATGATAAGGACCAGTATCGCTAAAATGGGTTTTAGTCTTTCACATAACATACTAGACAGGACCTTATTTGCAATGGGTAAAAGGCTGATCCCGCTATAGTTGGTACACACTCTTGGATCGCCTTTCTTAAGCACAGGACATAGAACACTCGGACATGCAATCTTCGGGACAAATCGTGTTTATGAGCTCTGCTGGCAGTCCATTGGTTTCCGCAGCTTTTTTAAATTTTAAGCCGTGCAATTGCCGTGCTGACCTCGTTTTGGCTCGGTAGTGAAAACTCTACTCCATCGTCGATGATTGATGTGATTTCGTCATTTAAGCTGCCTTTGGGAACGAGTATAGATCGAAAGTGTTCTCTACATATTTGCGGCACACTCCGAATGTTCACCTTTTGGTAGAACTTTCGGGCTTCACCTCTATCCCTGCAATTTTCGATAACCTGGCTCTCTTTTTTCTTCCATAAACGCTATTCCGCCTGAATAGGCGTTTCATCTTCCTCGTCCTCTCATTATAACGCTCCGTCACTGCAGTGTACCTAATTGTATCTCTCTGGGGACAAAGAACAGGTTGGTCATGCCCCCTCCGCCCGTTTGCATTTTAATATTCGTGTTGTCGAATACTATCTGTGTATCAAATTTAATCTCTCTAGGACTTAAATGATACAAAATTAAAATTTCGTCTGCATATTAGTGTTGGGTGTCAAATTTTTCTCTCTATGACTAAAATAACGTTTTGCCACGTCTATTTCGCCCACTGACCTAAAATTTTAATTTCATCAGCATATTCGTATTCCCACTCCGCCCACTGATCCAAAATTAAAATTGTGTAGTAGAGTACTAACTACATTCCACATTTCATTTCACTAAGGCTAAAATACAGTTTTGCCACACCACCTCCGTCCACTAATCCAAAATTAAATATACGTCTGCATATTCATATTCATGTTGCCGAGTAAATTTTATCCAGCTCAAACTAAAAGTTTTGCCAAAACCACACCGCCCATTGGGTTAAAATTGTTAAATAAATATATAGCCTTCGGTAATTTCGATACAGTATACTAACAACCCTCCAAATGTCGTTAAAATTGGTTTACCAGTTTAGCCGCGATTGAGCCACAAATAACTTGACGGAATCTTGCTAATCTTTCTAAATATTGCGAACTCCCAAGTCGTATGTGTTACAATTTAAATTTATAAAATTCAATTACTCTATACTCCACCCAAAAAAATCAAAATTCCCACAATTCGGTTTATAAGCAGTATCAATTTTGTACTTACCATTACTACATCAGTTTTGTTTCTGAAAAAATAGAAAGTACAAATTTAAAATTTAATCTATATTAAATGTTTGAAGATCCGATAAATGGCTTGATGGAATAATAAAATTGCACGTTTTATTTATAACCTTACATTATCTTACTTTTACTAAAAGAATTTTTCTTAATGCTTTCGAAAAATAGAATCCAACATCATTCTAGTGATATTAACTAAACAAATTTTCTCATGAAATTGCATATCATCTAAAAAGTTTGTAAAAGTGATATTTGATAATAAAAGTAAAAGTGCAGCTTTTGAGTCAATACTATGCTATTAACCCAATATAAAATATATTCTTATGAACTTTAAATATTAACTTAATTCATATGTGAAAGTAAATCTTATATTGTTATCATTTATCTCTTTGTTATTGTATTGACCCAATTTGCAATATCTTCTACCGCATTTTCATAAATCGTTTGAACTAAAGTTCACTATCGTACAACAAAAGACTTAAGCGACGAACTTCTTGTGTCTTATCGTTTAAACCACCAACACGTCGATGTCCATGGCATGTTCGTGATGAAAGTAACAGTTTATATAGTTGTATTTAAATCTTGTTTTATAAAAACTCGTATTTTTTCTTTTTATTCAACACCCATGTTGTAATCTCATAATTGGCAGCATTTATACGTAAAACATAACAAAATTACAGTTTCCTGTTCCGCATAACCGAAAAACACTAATAATTGTTTTTATTTCATATTTAGTTATCGTTATTATGACTGTTGGGGAAAATATATAAGTAACGTATCTCAAAGTAATCAGAGCAATTTTAAAATGTATTAAAAGTGGACCAATAACGGTCTTATTTCAGTGAATTATTTTGATTAATGATAAGAGATAAAAACGAAACGAAACTCCAAGCACTTAAAGTGCAAACTTATTGTTTATTTCATTATGTTTTATATAAGACACAAAGTAAATGTACTTGTTTGTGAAAATTGTAGCATAAATGTTGTTACAGTATTAACGTTGTTGCAAGTTTATGAAGTTAAAGTAAAAAAAAATCATCTCCTAATCATTGTTCAATACTTCTGCTCACTTATCATACCCTCACCCTATGGGTAGGAGAGTATATATCATTTGATACGACACAAAAGTGTAGAAGGAGTCACTTTAGACCCTAGGTTTCTTTGAACCGATTTATGACTTTTTAAGTCGTTTGAGCCATGTCCGTCTGTCTGTCCGCCTGGTACGCACAATAAACTTAACAAATTGTTGTCGAAAGACTTAACCAATTGTTTTGAAACTTTGCATAGGTTAATATTTCCCCAAAACTCCTTACGGTATTGGAAATGGGCTTCATGGCCTCGACTCTTCTGGTACCTCTCATACAAATGTACCATTCCGCCCACATTAAAAATCAAGTAATAACATCAATACACCTAACTCTATCGTGACTAATTTCTGTATTTAGTAGAGCTATAGGAGGTAAAGATTGGGATAAAAATCTGGAAGTCTAGCCACACCCTTTTTAGTACCTTCCATACAATTGTACCATTCCGACCGTTTTAGAAATCGAGTAATAATATCAATACACCAACGCGAATGTGTCTAAATTCTATATATTGAGCAAAGCTATAGAAGGATATAGTTGTGAAGAAAAAACTGGAAATGTAGTCAAGCCCCTCCAGGTACCTCCCATACAAATGTACCATTCCCCCCACTTTAGAAATAATAATCTCAATACATTCAATGGTATACTGTACTTGTTTTAATTGAAAATTGTGCAATAAATTTCTTCTTTCGTGGATCTCCACTAGGACCCAAGTTAGCTATGCTGAAAGCTGCCGAATAGACCTTACCTTCATTCTTTCGAGTTATCATTGACTAAAGAATTTTAAAAATGTTATAAAAGTTTTAAACTTATAAACGAATAGAGTTTATTTAAAATCAAAACGGTTTCTGGTATATTTTATAAAAGCTGCGTCTTTTATGTTGTGCCTGACAGCCTTGGAAAAAGACAACTTCGTGTATTTCGACGAAAATTTAAAGAAGTGAGTTTGTGCACTCGTCAACATTCAAAGTTGTAGTTGTCAACGTTTACGCAATGTCCGAAACGATAAGACTCTTTGTTCGTTGAAACAAACAACTTGGTGTTGTCCTCATTTATCATCAGACCCACTTTTGCCGACTGCTTCTCAATGTTTGAAAAGGCTGCAGTAACATCTCGCAATCCTAGGCCAATCATATCAATATCATCGGCATACGCGAACAGCATGTAGTTTTTACTAAAGATGGTACGAGTCCTGTTTACTGCAACCTTCTGCATGATCATCTACATTATGATGTCGAAGAGACAGCATGACAGACTATCGCCTTGTCTAAAGCCTCGCTTGGAAGAAAATATAGCAAACTCAGGTATTGATCGGCATTTTTTGGGTCTTTTGCAGGATTTGTTAAAGGGTGAATATCTGGTCCGTCGTAGATTTCTCTTGTCTAAACTGATAAGGTCCAATCAGGTTCGCCAGAATGGACTTTAGTCTTTCACATGATACACTAGACATGACCTTGTATACGATGGCCTTAAGGCTGATCCCGCGATAGTTGCTTCACACACTTGTATCGCCTTTCTTAAGCACAGGACATTGGACACTAAAATTTCAATCATGGCCTTTAGCAAAATCGTGTTTACAAGCTGTGGCATACACTTTGCCAGCTCATCACAGTCGGTCTTCAAAAACTCTGTCGGCAGTTAATCGACTCCCGCAACTTTATAGTTTTTAAGCCGTGCAATTGCCGTGTTGATCTCGTTTTGGCCTGGTGGAGGACAATCCATTACTTCGGGAACGAGCAGATAACGAAAGAGTTCTGTTCATATTTGCAGCACACTCTATGTGTCAGTGACCAGATTTTTATATCTTTTCTTACAGGTGGGGTTCCCTGTTTTAAAAACTTTGTATTTTATATTTATGATAGAATTTTCGGGCTTCACCTCTACCCCTGTACGTTTCGATATTCTGTCTCTCTTATTTCATCCATAGACGCTTTTTCCACCTGAAGAGGCGTTTCATCTTCCTTTTCTTCTCATTATATCACGTGGGCTGCAGTTTTGTCCTGTATGCAAAATTCGCAATATGCTGCTACTGTGTGTCGTGAACATCAGAATTAGGGGGGTTGGTTTGAAATAATTGAGAGAGTGGTTTGGAGTAGGCATTGGCTAGTTCGATGGTTTGCAGCTTTGTGATGTCTAGCTTTCTTTGTGTTTGGTTACGAACGTTTTTAACACTGAGAGAGTGTTAAGAGTAATTGAGAGAGTCGTAAGTAATTGAGAGAGTGGTTTGGAGTAGGCACTGGCTATCTCGGTGGTATGCAGCTTTGTGATGTCTAGCTTTCTTTGTGTTTGGTTTCAAACGTTTATAGCACTTCTTAATCGCATGCTTACCTTGGCTTCAACTAGGTGGTGATCCGAGTCCATATTTGTACCGCGAATAACACGCAAATCCATAATGCTTGAGACATCGATTACCAAGTGATCAATCTGGTTTCTTGTCTTTTGATCAGGGAATATCCAGGTTGCCTTGTGGATGTCTTTATGCTGGAATCTGGTCCTACTCACTACCATGATTCTTGACGAAACGAAGCTAACCAGCTTGAATCCGTTATCTGAGTTGCTGTTGTGAAAAATTATTTTTCCGACTGCTGAACCAAGAGCATTTTCACTTCCTATTTTAGCATTAAAATGTTCCAGAACAATATTAATATCATGGGCAGGACAGCGGTCATGTATTTCCCCCTGGCGCTCATAGAATGCATCTTTAATGCATTCTACACAAATCACCGTGATGTGAAAATACCTCCACCAGTCCGTCACTGACAGGGTGAAATCGCTTCGTGAAATCGTTCAAACATTACAGGTGCATATCCTTAAATCATGGTCCTTTTAACGCTTGCGGGGGTCGTCGACATATAGGGGATTCTTGTTTTTTCTTTTCTTCGTGTTTTCATAATACTTAAAAAACTTAATTTCCCTTTACACCCCATGAATGAGACATGGGATGCTTCTCACGTTGTTGTGAATTAACACGCTTTATATTTTTAGATCTACAACAAACGGCACCTACATTTTTATCGATGAATGCGAACGTCACTGTTTGAGAAGATTTTACTAGACATGGCGATTATCGCGACACTTATACTGCGAAGTTGCTGTCGACAACATCAAGGGGGCCGGCAATGAAAGAAAAATATAGATAACTGGAGCCGGGAATCGAACCACGGATCTCCTACATGATAGTCGAGTATTCTAACCACTATGTCATGCCGGTCCCATTTTCCATATCACTTCTATTAAGATTTTAGACATAAACCCCCAAAATGCCTACAACATTGTCATATATGCCACGTGTGACAAAGCTTTAAGTGTTTTCTAACGCCGTTTTACATACGTTCATACATCGTAACTGCATTACACCCCAGTAATATTCAGATACATTACTGTTTTATTGTTATTATTTAGTTGTAAAACGTCAAGTTGAATGTTGTCTGCAAGTGCTGCTTATGATGACCATCAGTCTGTCCAAACACTCGTCTCTAATTACAATCTTTACACATGCATTTTTGTTTTTAATTATGTGTTGCTAACTGAGTCTAACTCTCAATTTTACTATAGTAAGCCACAAACCTAGTCATTAATGCGTTCAAGTAGTAATAATGTCTGTGTAAACATCTCTAGTGTATCTACATACAGACATACATATCTAGTAGTGAGTGCCTTAGTTTTAAGCCGCTTTGTAATAAAGTTTCTTAATGTTCATAACAATACACGTTTTGACTATGCGCTGCTGTTACAGAAAAAAAAACACAAAACCTATAGCAGTTTGCATTACTTTTTTCCACAGACATTGTTGTTGTTGTTGTCCATGCGCTGCTATAGTTATTTTTGTTCGATTCGTTAATTCAAGTTGAATGCAGTTGACCTTGCCACTCGCAGAATGTACTGGGGCATACACATAAGGTGACTGAGGCGACAGAAATGAATGACAAAAATGTTGAAAGAAGAGAAGATGTATGTGGTGATGAATAAATCCCAATAAAGTAAATTCCAAGAAAACTAAAGAAAATCAAAAAATAAAAAAACTTAATTTCCCTTTACACCCCATAAATGAGACATGGGATGCTTTTCACGTTGTTGTGAATTAACACGCTTTTTATTTTATATTCACAACAAACGGCACCTACATTTTTATCGATGAATGCGAACGTCATTGTTTGAGAAGCTTTTACTAGACATACCAATTGACTCGACACTTTACTGCGAAATTACTGTCTACAACATCGAGAGGGCCGGCCATGAAAGATAAATGTAAATGACTATAGCCGGGACGGATCTCCCGCATGGTAGTCGCGTGTTTTAACCACTACGGCCGATAATGAATTATTGAAAAAAATATAATATTTTAAAAATTAATTCCAAAATTTGGAAACTATTTTTACCGATAACATAATGAAATAGTTTGCAGAAAAAAAAACATTTTCCAAATAAATGATACCAAACTCAAATGATGTTAGTTTATTTTCCATTAATTTTGTGATATGCTGGCTCGATTTTTGACATATAATTTTCTTTAGCGAAGTTAAGCTGAGAGTTGAATTATAAAAAAAATTTTAAATATATTTAAATAAACAATATTCCACACCAATTTAATTCAATATATTCTTACTTCGCAACAATCTCAAGAATGTCTATGATCCAACTCATTTGCGGCCAACAATTTCATGTTTCGGATATGTGATTGTTTATCAACATCAACAAATGTGAGTTAAATTTGTGTGTTATATATCATATTGTTGAAAAAATAACGTGTTGTGGTTTGAGGTTTTTATGCTATTGTTTGTTATTCAATTAAACATCACTTGGATACAGCTAAGGTCAATTATGTTATTTTTTTAATCTCACAAGAGATCATATCAATTACAAGTACGTTTAAGTGGATACTCGACTAAAATGTCTTGATTATACCGGGGAACAAATAAATATATTTTTAAGTTGCAGTCGCGGAAGAGTCAATTTTTGTATGGTGTAATATTGACAAAAGCTTATCAAAACCGACATAAGATTTATTTAGCTAAATCTAGTCTGGTCTAGGAGATATGACGCATTAAAGAATTTCAACAAAATTTTAATCGACAATAAGTCCCCAATTGTTGATCAGCCTAGAGACCGATTGTAACATGATGGATGGAATACCCGACTATTTTGTAGATGAGTATCCATAAAACCATCTGCATATATACAAGAGATCATAGCTGACCTTTAAAATCGTTTCTAAACTCCAGTTGAGGTTAAGTGAATCTAAAAATAAAATCGTGTCAATTCACACAGTAGTGAAAAGCTGTCCCATATCTCATTCCTGATATGCAAAGGAATATTGTTTGTTAGTTGTTCATTTTGCTTCGCCAAAAACTTTGTTCCCCAGTGTGTATGAGTAGTCTCGTTTATCTTAAGAAATCGATATTAGAAATGTGTAACATTGAATATTATATAAATCACTGTTGAGCACGAGTGAATAAACAAAAACCTCGAAACCAGAGTAACAAATTGCCAATCACAAATGAAATACCGTTCACCAAAGTGTCTTAGAATGAAATAAACAAATACAGTCGGTTAGAGAAGATTGTAGAAAGAAGTCATAGTTAAGATGTTGGCAAATGTTTGTTTTGTTTAAGAAAAAGTAGACCGATATTATTACATTCAAAAATATTTGCTAAATATGGAGGTTTACTAGCAAATTATCTTTTCTTGTTTATATCTTAATATATTTTTATACCCTCACCGAACGAGTAGGAGGGTATATATCATTTGATACGACCCAAAAGTGTAACACGCAGAAAGACTAATTTTAGACACTAGGTGTCTTAGAACCAAATTCGATTTATGACATAAAATCGACTACTTTAAAATCTGCCCACTTTAAAAATCGAGTAGTACAATCAATACACCCAACGCGATCGTGCATAAATACTGTATTTTGTAAAACTATAAAACAATAAAACAATAAAGTATTGGAGAAAAAATTTTAAGTCTAGGCACGCCCCTTCTTGTACATCTAATACAAATGTTCTGTTCTGCCCATTTCGCCCAAATTATATATTTTGTTTAGCTATAACAGGATAAAGTTTTGGTTAATAAAGCAAACGCCATCTTGACTAAATTATATTCTTAGTAAATCTATCTGAATAAAGTTTTAGAGAAAAATTTTTTGTACTCGCAAATTGTATGTTTTTACTGAGGGTTAGGATATATTTAAATCGGTTTACCCGACTGAAACTTTCTATCTTGTTTTTTGGTTTTTCATTCATCATTACTGCTTACTTACTTAATTTAACTTTGCACCCTATGAATGGGGTCTAAGGTAGCGTCTCGCGTTGTTTATCGACAAATGCAAACGTCACTGTTTTGAGAAGCTTTTTTCAAGACATGCCGATTGACTCGACACTGTACTGCGAAGTTGCTGTCAACAATATCGAGTGGACCGGTAATGAAAGATAAAATTTAGACTAGAGGCGGGAATCGAACCTGAGATTTCTCGCATGATAATCGCGTGTTCTAACCATCATGCTTAGGCCAGTCTCATCATTAGTTTTTTATATTTGAAATTCTGTTGATTCCTTTAGGTTCACAGTTTCTTTTAAGGACCCCAAAATAGACGTTATTTTCAGTAAGAACCTCTTTATTCGACCCAAAGTTTTTAACGCCCTTTATGTGGGTTTGCAAAAGCATTGCTGATATCTATGTATTCTCTGAGTGCTTTAGAGCCTATAAGCTACAAAACTGTATTATATAATTGTATGTATAAATAGTTTTATATTGAAACCTTAGAGCCGACCATGGCATAAAGGTGAGAACCGAGAACTTTCACGCTGGAGACAAGAGTTCGATTCCTGTTTCAGTCATACATGTTGAGACAGATAGGTAGGTATTTTAATTTTTATTTATTTAAGTGGCCCATTACAACTTAAGAACGTGGTTTATAAATTTGGGGGCTGCAATATTAAAGAATTCCACACGTTTCGGTCTTCTGCGTGCGTTCTCCAGTTAGTCCTACCAGATGGTGGCACGTCGCCTTCCACTTGGCCCTTCTAACGAAGTATGGGTCTCCCTGCTCTGCGTCGTCCGTCAGGTTCGCCTTCAAACACCTTTCTCGCTGGAGCATTTACATTCGTCCTGGCAACATGTCCCAGCCATCGTAGTTGCTGGATTCTGACTCTTTTAGCTACGTCGATGTCGTGGTAAAGCTCATACAGCTCATGGTTCATCCGATGGCAAAACTCGCCGTTGACACAGCTAGACCTTTCTCTCAAATACTACCAGGTTTTGTATGTCCGGTATCGTAAGCACCCACGATCAGGCGGCATACAACGAACGGGTTAAACTTAACACCTTGTACAGCTGTTTCTTAGTATCTCGAGATAAGGTAGTGTTACTAATGTGCCGCCGAAGTCCGTAAAAACATCTATGGACAATTCTCTGCTTAATTTCTTGGCTGACATTATTTTTCTTGTTGACGGACTCTTTGAAATTCGAAATCATTATTTTCGTATTGTCCTTGTTGACCGCTAAAGCCATTTTTGCTGACTCCTTTTCTAGCGATGAGAAAACTGCAGTAACATCCCGCGGACTTCGGCCAATGATGTCTATATCATCGGCATAGGCTGTGGCATGTGGCTCTTGTGGTATATGGTGCCAGACATGTTGACACCAGCCTTTCCCATCACATTCTCCATAACTATATTAAATAGTGTACAGGACAGGCTATCACCCTGCCTGAGACCTCTTTCCATGTTAAATGGTTCAGAGTGATCCTTACCAATTTTAACCGAGGATTTGGTATTTTCCAAGGTACATCTGCAAAGTCGAACTAGCTTTGCAGGAATACCAAACTTAGACCTGGCCTATTTCTTATCAGATAGCCAGTTTTGTAGTCGACATAGAGGTGTTATCTGCACAGTATGCTCGAAAGGTTATATCCTGGTTATATCCCTACTGTACTATACATTTTTCAGCACGATTAAAGTATTTGCATGGCTGTTACGGTTTATTTTAAATGAGGCGTGGCACAGCCCACTTCCACCCTGGCTGTGCTTCATATAGTACCAACATTAAATTCCAAATATCAGCTTTATATCTCTTATGAGATACAGCCGTTTAAAGTTTCAAGTTTTCTATCACGCCCACTGATCCGATCCCGTCCAATCTTAGTTGGATCATGAACTTTGCTGTCAGTCCTCCAGATATTGCGGTTTCAAAAATAGTGTCCAATGGGCGGGGCCACTTGATATAACAAATTCTGTGATAATTTTAAAAAGATCGGTCAAGCCGTTTTAGAGTGTACACGGTACTAAAAAAATACAAACAAACAAACATATATATAGATTTGACCTTTGACCTCTTTGGGGCACTGTTGTCCGATTTTGCTCGAATTGTTGCCATAACCGTTTTTTAACAACTGACAATATTCCGCTCGCTCCATTCTAGTGTACACGTTCTCTAGCCGCTTTACTATCAGTAAGTATGTGAATATAGCCGCCCAATATCCTAAGATACTAAATTTGCTCCACAGCCATTCTAATGGCCACTATTTCAGCCTGAACTATGCTACAGTGATCCGGAGATGGAAATTCAACTTATCTGTAAGGTTACTACAGCCCGCTCTTTCTATTAATTTCGATCCGTCTGTTAAAACCAGTAAGAAAGTTTCAGTCGGGCGACCCGACTTACATATACCATCACCCTCAGTAAAATAAAAAAAATTGCTATTATATTGCTATTATTACTCGATTTCTAAAGTGGGTGGAGTGGTAAATTTGTATGGGAGGTACTAGAAGGGGCGTGTCTAGACTTTTAGGTTTATCCTTCGAAACTTTATCCTGTTATAGCTTTACTAAATACAGAGTTTGGGCACGATAGCGTTGGATGTATTGATATTATTACTCCATCTCTGAAGTGGGCGGAAAGGTACATTTGTATGGGAGGTCCCATAAGAGGTGCCGCTAGACTTCCAATTTTTTCTCCAAAACTTTATCCTGTTATAACTTAATAAAATACAGAATTGGGGCACGATCGTGTCGAGAATATTGATATTATTACTCCATCTTTAAAGTGGGCGGCGTGGTACATTTGTATGGGAGGTACCAGGATGGGCGTGTCTAGACTTCCAGATTTTTTCTCCAAAACTTTATCCTGCTTGAACTTTACTAAATACAGAATTTGGTCACGATCGCGGTAGTTTTAATAATAATATTAATCGATTTCTAAAGTGGGCGGTACCAGATGTGTGTGGGAGGTACCAGATGGGGCGTTGGTAGACTTCAGTTTTTTTTATCAAAAACTGTATCCTGCTATAGCTTTACTAAATTAAGAATTAGGGTACGAGCGCGATGGATTTATTGATATTATTACTCCATATCTAAAGTGGGCGGAAAAGTGAATTTGTATGGGAGGTACCAGAAGGGGCGTGGCTAGACTTCCAATTTTTTTTCCAAAACTTTATCCTGTAATAGCTTTACTAAGTACAGAATTTTAGTACGATCCCGTTGGGTGTATTGATATTATAACTCGATTTCTAAAGTGGGCGGAATGATGTATTTATATGGGTGGTACCAGAAGAGGCGGAGCCATGTAGCCCATTTGCAATACCGTAAGTAGTTTTGGGGAAATATTAACTCGTGCAAAATTTCAAGACATTTGATTGCGTCTTTCGAAAGTTATCGTGCGAACCAGCCGGACAGCCACCAGACAGACAGACGGACATGGCTCAAATGACTTAAAAAGTCATGAATCGAATTTGGTTCTAAGAAACCTAGGGTCTGAAGTGACTTATTCTATGTGTTACACTTTTGGGTCGTATCAAATGATATATACCCTCATCCCTAAGGGTGATGGTATAATTAGGATGACTTCTTCCCCAAAGTGTAGGCTGTTATTTTTATTTTTACCATAGAATGTTCTGTCCGACATGTTTCTCAAAAAATTAGACTTGAAATAGGTTCTCGATCAGTCCTAAGCCGTGTGACATCCATATTGATTAAGTCCAGTATTTTGGTATGACCACAGTCCATTTGCTTCCATGACCTGAGTGTTGAGATTCCAATTTAGTTTAATGTCCAATATAAGTCAAAGGTATTCGGAACTACCTGAAATTATAAGTGCGACTCCATTTAATCTAAGTTTAGCTAATTTGCGTCATCAGGCCACAAATGGCTGGGATTAGATAGGTAGGCGTGGCTCCTACCATAGCACTCTATATTTAAAAAAAAATTAGATAACCGTCATTCAACTGTAAATTTGGCATGAATTCATTTAAGATAAGAGTACGAATTTTGAAAATGGGCTGAATCCGATCAAGTGTGTTGTCCTGCCCATTAGACACTATTAACTATAGGAAAATAAGAGCCATGAAACTTTGTTAAGTTTCACTAAAGTATGTAATTGGCAGAAAAATTTAAGAGATCGGACTGGAAGGCGTGGCAAATTAGTAATATGTTGTAAACTAAAATAAGTTAATTGCATTAGTTTACTAACGAAATACATAGCATTTAAATGTGAACGAATACTTAACTATTACGCCATTTTGCCGCCCTTATTTCTAGTTATACAACTTTTTGATATCAACTGTTTTACAATAAAACACAATTAAACAATTGCCATTCTTAGAATAATATCACAATTTCACGTTAAAGCTTGTATTTGTATAAATGCTTATTTATGTAAGAATGCACCGCTCATGTCGCGCCAAGAACTTAACTTAAAGACAAATCGGAATTCATGACTTGTTATGTGGTGATAGACACCCGCAAGCAAGGGGGCAATTGAAAGATTTATGATATGAATTTCAAAATATTCGAATTCCTTTTAGCGTTATGCAATGACAGGTGCCTTACGAGTACTCGTATTACGAATGCGAAACTCTTGCCAAAGTAATCGTTTTACTCATTTCGCAATTCATTGGCGACTGGGTATTGTGGCAAAAGAATGTGTGTCATAAAATTAATTCATAATTTTTCAATATTAATTTTACAATTTAAATCCAATTAAATATTGTTGAAAAAATAATGTCCCATAACCGTGAGGAGAGAATAATGCAAAAATATTTATAATAGTTCTGTCACCATTGTTGCTGTAGTGTGAACGCGTTATAACTTAATTTTTTATGTGATGGTTTTGAAAATAAAAAATCGCAGTATAAAAAAAATTGCTTTAATTGCTTTATTTTTGTATGTATTAAGAAAGCATTAATCACAGCGCATTATGCTTGCATGCATAGCTAGTTATTAATGTGAAATAAATTTATTGATTTGCCGTCAAAGATTTATAACTAAAACTTTGACATTTTAAATGAAACAAAGGATTGAATGTTTTACTTGAACTAGTATGTTAGTAGTAAATCTTTTGTTAGCAATGATGATGATGTGGGTTTGTAAATTATTGCTAAACTATACATATATTAACACGGCATTTTGTTATATTGTTCCGTAGATTTTTGTTAATATTATGAGATTTAAGTATAGTCTGATTCATTGAGGATGATTCGGTTTGTTTATTATTTTATTGAAACAATAAAGAGGTAAATTTCTAAACCGTATCGATAAATTTTTAATAATGAGTTTTATATTTGTTATTATAAGCAAATAGAACAATCTTTTCATATAGAATTGAACATTTCGCATATGATAGCATAATAAGTGTAGTAAGGATTAAAAGATATATGTATCTTCAAAATATGATCAAATTTGTTAACTTTTGTTTGTTATCCTTAAAATCGAAAAACAATTTGAGGATTATTTTTCAAATATATAATTCGTTTTCAAATAAACGGCTTTATTGTTATTTGGTGAGAACAAACAATATTTTTTCCAAGAGACAAGTTCGGTTAACAATTCCTTAACCTGGTTCTTTCAACGGAGTGTAGGTCTTCCCCTCCTGCGCAGCCCATCGAGTTAAATGCCGAAGACATTTCGAGTTGGAGCTTTTTCAGCTATTCACCGACATGACCCAAGCATAGTTTTTTTTTGGTTGGATGCGCTTAACTACGTTGATGTCGTTATGCAGCTCATGTAGCTCATTATGGATGGGTATTTTTCTCTTGTTGACTACCAGAACAGATTTGTCAGCATGTATTATTACCTAAGATTCTGCGATATAGAGCCAGATGGCTATTTCGATAAACGCATTCTAAACGTATATGAGCAGCGGTTTGCGATTGATACGGAGCGTCCCAAACGAGTAGACTTTTTGCTCGTTGAAACAAATAACTTGGTGATAGTTTAGGATTGCATTTTAAAGCAATCGGCAGAAATTGTTTTTGTTATTGTAACAGCTAGAGGAAGTAGCTGAGATGATAATTCTTTATACCGAATTTCAATTTATTGGCACTCGATCGGGCTTGTAATCCGATTATCATACGATTATTGTGGGCAACTCTGTTTTGCTCCTTTGTAATAAACAAGGTTTGTGTCAAGGAATTGTTAGATGTCGTTGTGAGTTTTTAACCGTTAAATTCCTTCAAAGATGGCGCCTGCTGGTTTTTTGTTGAGTTATTTTGTGATGTTCCGAAATAATTTCCTTTGTCCTTACGCATTCTAGATTTTTGTAGTGGTACTGGAGAACTCAAAAGTATTTGAAAAGTAATTTTTCATCGATGTTGATTTGACCAGTACCCGGCCGGGAATCGAAACCGGTACCTTTAGATTGCTTACCTACGTCGCTTCAACTGAGCTCTCGAATGCCATCGCCAAAAGTGGGTCTTTCTCTCGATTACTTCTCAATGCATAGAAAGACGGCAGTAACATCCTACACTCCTTGGCCAATGAAATCTAAATCATCGGCATACCCGAGCAGTACGTTATTTTTATTATATTTTCATTTTTATATATATAGATGGTATCAGTACTGTTCACTGCAGCTTTCCGCATAATCATTTCCATTGTGATGCTATATAGATCGCATGACAGACTATCGTCTTGTCTTATGCCTCGTTTGGTAGAATTTTCACTGTCATCCCGCAAAGTTGTATCAGCTTTGCGGGGATATACAACTCAGCCATAGCATCTTATAGTTTCTGTCGTATCGGACTGTCGAGCGCAGCTTTGTAATCCAAAATCAGGGTAGGTGTCGATCTGCATTTCTTGGGTCTTTTCCGGGATTTGTCGTATCTGATCGGTCGTGGATTTATTAGGTCTTAGGCCACACAGAGAAGGTTCAACCAAGTTTGTTAGGATAGACATTAGTCCTTGACATAACACAGTCGATAGGACTTTGCATGCGATTGGTAACAGGCTGATTCCGCGAAAGTTGGTACACACACATGGATTGCCTTTCTTAGGCACTGGACATAGATCACTTAGCTACCAATCATCAGGCATGCATTTCGTTATCAAAATCATTGTCCAAAATCGTTGCTTTTTACCATTTCGTATTCTTCTTCTATTCTCTTCCGTAGACACTTTTTTTGCCTGAAGTGCCGTTTTATCTCCCTCCTCATCTCATTTTATCGCTCGGTCACAGCACGCGTTGCCATTGGGTGCAGACATTGCACGACATTCCTTATCGTAACTGGCTTGTCTGAGCGTCGTTTTTCATAACCCAGTATGGTCATTGCGAGCATGGTCATAGAATTCGCAATATGCTGCTATTGTGTGTCGGAAACATCAGAATTAGGGGGGTTTGTTCGAAGTAATTGAGAGAGTGGTTTGGAGTAGGCATTGGCTATCTCAGTGGTTTGTAGCTTTGTAATATCTAGATTCCTTTATGTTTGCTTACGGGCACTGCTTAATCGCGTAGGTACCTTGGCTGCAAATAGGCGTTGTTCCGAGTTAATATTAACAACGCGCATCACATGCACTTCCACAACGCTTGAGACATGCCTTCCATCGACTGCCACGCGATCAATCTGGTTTCTTGTCTTCCGATCGGGGGATATCTAGATTGCCTTGTGGATACCTTTATGCGAGAATCTGGTTCCACTACCTACAATGTTTCTTGCCGACGCGAAGCTAATCAGTGTGAATCCGTTGTTATGTAGACTGCATTTTTAGACTGTTGAAACACATTCCAAATCGTGTATTTCTAAATGGCAGCTGTAAGAGATCACAGCAAACCAAAAGCTCCAACATTGCCTAATATCCGACACGTCTGCACATTGCCTGAACTCTTCTTACCGAATTCTCTACGACTCGTTCAAGGGAAATTTATTTTATTTGGCTCCAACATATATTATCGAGTGCGCAGCGATTTTAGAACTCTGTGTCGGAATCAAATTGTTATTGAAGAAACGATGAATTTCCCTTCAGATTTTACTACGATTCACATTCATAAATCTTTCAGACATCGGTATGTCGTACATCAGATTTCTCTCAGCCGCGTCGGTCAGACTTCGTACCAACCATTCCATACGTTTTTAGTCACGACTTCGGCCAGATTTCGGATACGATATTGATATATATTTTTCTAAAGACTTCGGTACGACGCGTCGGCAAGAACATCCGAATAACTTCAGATATTTGGTAAGATATCGGTCCGAATTCGTAAGGACACGCCGAATTTCCCTTCAGAATTTTACTCGATTTACATTCAGAAATAGTTCAGACTGTCGCTACGACACGTCATGTATACATCAGATTTCCCTCAGTTGCGTCGGTCAGACTTCATGTTAACCACTCCATATGTTTTTAGTAATGACATCGGCCCGATTTTGGATCCGATATCGGAAGATTTTGCCAACTGTCGTAACGATTTCTGACCGATTGCTGAGCATATTGTTTGCTGGGACATGTCAGTACTTTCGTCGTGCGCATCCTTGTCCCGTCTATCGTATAAACTGTATGGCGGTGATGTCAGTATGTGTCGAGGACATTCGTCAGTTTGATAAAGGCATCATCTCTGTAGAGAGTTCGGACATTCCAGATGCTTATCCTAAAATCATGGTCCTTATAACGTTTGTCGGGTCGTCAACATTTGGGGGGGTTATTGTTTTTTTTTCTTTTTTCATGTTTTCATAATAGTTTTGTTTTTAATAATGAGAGTGGCTTATTAGGTCACCGCTCCCCGTCCTAGTTTCTAGGAACTGCCAAAGCCACTAACAGAGCCTTGGTGTTGAGCATCATTAACTTCTGTTACCTACTCCCTATGACGCCCCAGTGGTAGCGTGCCATTTAGATTGCACAACATTGCGCCTTCTCACAATAGGTACCACTGACGTTCAGTAGCATAGCCCGGGGAACACGTGATCTATCGAACGTTGTATGCCGTTTGAGGTCTTCAAAAAAAACAATCTAGTTATTTACAAGTGCATAACAATCAAAACACTCAAATAAGAAAATCCCCCTGAAATAACTTCACCTGCCTTATATCTTTGCACTGAAATAGTGAATATTAATATCAAACCCACACAATACCTCGTGCCAAACACATTCATGTGCCGCTTTTAAATTTGACAAACAAATAAAGTCATCATTAGCCTATATCTTCAAATCAAATGATGAAGTCAACTAACACAAATTATTGAGTCATTTACTCACTGCGATTCGTTTGTCATTAACACCAAAACTATATAAACGCTATTAACACCAAAAGAACAAAACAACTAAATTAAGAGATAAACATCAAAGACAGATACAGATATATCTACAAGTGACATTAATACGTAGATGCACATTATATGTACATATCTATCTACCAAAGCTACATCAACATTACACTCCACATAGATCAAGGGAAAAGTAGAAGTATTAACGCTTAGTTATCTATATAAATAGAAAACAATTTATATATACACATACATACTTATGCAGCAGCATTTTGGTGTCACATTTCACAGTTACTTAATACGTTACATTTGATGTAACTGAAGCAGATATATTATTTTTAGTTTCTTCTTTGTGTTTTGCATTGAGACATCCCACAAATTCACATTGAAATTACTTAATTACTTGTACACATACATCTTAGAGATGCTATTCATGTTATACAATGCAATGAAAAAATAGCTAAAATATTTACTAACACTACCACAACAGGTAGAAGAACAAAAAAAATAACTGACAGATATTTAATTAGTCGCATAACGACAGAGTGGGGGAAGGGAGCAATTAACGTGGATAAGAGGAATTGTATAAAAAAAACTAATAACGTCATAACTTTGTGAATTTTCTCAAAAAGACAAAATGTGCTAGGTACATGCACAATTTTTTTTTGTTCTGTGACACTTGTAGAACTGTTATGAATGATGATTAGAGTTTCTCTCCCGGGATTCCCGGTCATATTAAATTCCCGGTTTCCCGGGAAATTCGTCCGGGATTCTCAGGAAATTAAAACACCTTTGCCAGAGCAAATTTTAGAAGCTTTAAAGAGGAGAATTAAAGAAAGAAGGCACAAGCGACTTTATACTTTAGTGAAGTATCTTAAAGATCCAACAGTATTTTATAAGAATGCTAATAACTTATTTCAAACTACTTCAAAACAAAATGTGATCGCGTACGCTGAACAAATTTATACTCGACTTTTTAAAGAAGACGTTTTCGACGAAGTTCTGGAGTCGGAAATCCTAATTTGTGACATTAGATCCGAAAACCATTTGAGGATATTTTAACCTATGTCATAACAAATGCAAATGTTGCATTAAGTAATAGACTACTTAATAACTCGATAAAAAAGAATTTACAATTTTACGAAGCAAGTGGAAAAGAAGCGGAAAATGTCACCATTTTATTGAATGCTCTTCTGACAATAAGGCCAACATCAGTTGATAGCGAGTGAATATTTTCAACAACAGCGCAATTTGTAAATAGAAACAGACTGTCTGATGAAACCTTTAAAAACGTATTTTCAAAATGACAAATTAACTTTTATTGCTTAACTAATATTTTTATTATACGTTAAAATGAATGTTTTTCGTTTGTTATGTGTTTGTTTTACTTGCAGCTTGTACTAAAGGGTGCCCCAACAAGAACGCAATTTTTAAATCTGGCAACATTTGAAGTGTCATTGTTTGACATTTGAACAATTGTTATTGTTTGCTAGTAGAAGGTACGAGGTTAGTAAAAATGGAGCGCTACACGAATGAACAACGCATTCTCATTGTGAAATTGTTTTACCAAAATGGTGAAAGTTTTGCGGCTACAGTTCGCAAATTGCGATTAATTTGGGGTCACAATAATGCTCCAAAAGAGTCAACTGTAAATTTGTCGAAACTGGGTCTGTTAGTGATGTAAAGACAACAACGCGCCATCGACCAGGTCGATCGACCGAAAATGTCGCAGCTGTACGTGATGATGTCGCTCAAGGCAGGTCAAGCTCAAACAATCAATGGTGTTCGGTATCGTGAAATGATAACCAGTTTTTCTTGCCTCGAATTAAAGAAATGAATGTGGAGGGCATGTGGTTCCAACAAGACGGGCCACATGTCATACAGCCAGAGAAATAATTCAATTGCTGCATCAGTCATTTCCCGGTCGTGTTATTTAGCGTTTTGGAGATCTGAATTGGCCGCCTAGATCGTGCGATTTAACACCATTAGATTTTTTTCTTTGGGGTTTTTTGAAGTCGATGGTTTACGCGAATAAGCCGACGACGACTCAAGCCTTAAAAGAGGAAATTGGACGCTGCATTAATGAAATACCGCAGCATTTATGCGAAACGGTCATTGAAAATTTCATTAAAAGATCGCATGCATGCCAGCAAAGCCGCGGCGGCCATCTGCACGATATATTGTTCCATACATAACCTCATTCTGTCTACTTTACGATATAATAAAGTTTCACGATTTTTTTTTTAAAATATCTGTGTTTTTGGTTTTATTTAAAATTTAAAAATTGCGCTCTTGTTGGGACACCCTTTATATGATATGTAAAATTGAATAAAATAAACATAGTTTGTCTAGTTTTTCTACTGCGCGAAAATTCCCGGGATAGGCAAAAATTTTCCCCGGTTTCCCGGGAAATGAAAAATCCGGGAAAAAGAGAAACTCTAATGGTGATGCAGAAAATAAAGTAGACATCGTTAAAACAAATACTTAGTGGGGCGACAGTGGATAAAAAGGAAATTAAAGCCAACATAAAGGTAGAGAATAACAACACTATTTTACATAATAAGAATTAAAATTTAAACTCCAGTACAGGAATTTTATCGTTTAAGTCTTGAGTTATTGAAATTAAGCTATTTTTATATAAAATTACTTATTTATTATTATTTGCCTTGTTGTGGGGCGTTAAAGGTTGGAGACAGGACGTTTGCAGACATGTAGTTAAACAATATAAAAGGTAACTGCAAACAAATGTAGAAAAGTTCAATTCAATATCTCTGACCATATGGTCATTTTGTATAGGGTTACCGAAAGAGGTCCTTTTATGGTACCAACCGAGACCTAAGGATAAATGTCTCTTATTAATTTGAGAGTTTGTCTTCTATTACAAGACAATTTAAGTGACCAAATTCACATATCCAACAGTTGTACGTTAGAGAGCTGTGGAGGAAATTTAAATTTTCTAAAAATAGGTAATTTTGTATGGAAGGTACCAGAAGGGGTCGAACGATATAGTCAATATTCATTCCAGATTCAAACTTTCATAAACGTACATCATTCGCAAAATATGAACGAATTCAGAGTACTTACAAAAAGAGATATGTATGTAAAACTAAGAGGGTGAATTCAGTCATTTGTATGGGAGGTAACAGAAGGGGTGGCGCAAATCTTTCGGTTTTAGGTAATTAAATTGACAAAATTTAAACATCCTCTAGTGCTGCGGTAGCAAGTTATGGGATATATATTAATTTTCTAAAAATATACCATTTTATACCCGAAGAGATCGGCAAATACACACAGAAAAAAATTACGACAAACTAGTTGTCATATTGAATACCATTTCGTCAATACAATTAAATAATTAATTAAAAAGGCGCCAACAACCAAAATTGTAAATACAATAAACAGTTTTGTTATAGTTACAACTTGTGTATTTTAGTGAAATTTTAAATGTCAATATGACAATTTAAAAAAATTTTCAAATGGAAAAGTTTTTATAAATTGAATTTGAATGTTTACAATAATATTTAATTACTTAACAACGTAGATAATTATATCTGAGCCAATGGATTCCCGGCAAAGCATTTTAAGGCCGGCGGCGATGAGCTGGCAACATGCATGCACCATCTCATAAACTCGATTTGGCTCAAAGAATACATGCCCGACTATTGGAATCTAAGTGTTCTATGTCCTGTGCTTAAGAAATGCGATCCAAGTGTATGTTCCAACTAGCGCGGGATCAGCCCTTTACCCATCACATACAAGGTTCAGTCTAGTGTGTTATGTGAAAGACTAAAGCCTATTCTGGCGAAACTGATTGGACTTCATCAGTGTGGCTTTAGACGTGGTAAATATTGAGAGGAAAATACCTCTCAAAATATTTGGACCCATTATCGATAATGGCGAGTATCGTCGTTGAATTAATCATGAGCTGTATGAGCTGTCCAACGACATCGACGTAGTCATGCGCGTTCAAATAGGCCGAATGCGCTGGGTTGGACACGTTGTACCAATAGACGAAAATGCTCCGGCTCGACAAGTCTTTGGCAATAAACTCCATGGGCGGCGCAGGAGGGGCGACCAAATTTTGGATGGATAGACCAGGTGAAAGAGCTGTTATCTAAGCTTGGTGTGCCGAACTATCTACGGAGCGCATAAGACCGAAGCGCTTAGAATACTTTTCCACGTGCGGATACTGATAGATAAATTTCTGTTTTGCTGCCATTAAAGTAGAAGAAGAAGTGATGCGTTAGAAAGTTTTGGGGGATATATTAATTTTCTAAAAATAGGCCATTTTATATGTGAGGTACCAAAGGGGCTGGGCAATTCTTCCTATTTACAATCCCATGACTTTATTTTGGAAAATATTAATACTGGTAAATTTTCATTAAGATCTGTGAAGGTTTACTCGAGTTATCTTGCCTATCAGCCAGCCCGTCTGCCAACCAGACAGACAGAGATATCCCAAACGCCTTAAATAGTCCTGAATTGGCATTAAGATACTTGGGGTTTTCTTGTTTCAACTGATATATACCCTTAAAGTGAGGCTATAAAAATAGTTAACAGCCACACCACTACATCGTGCCTATTAGTATACCCTCACCCTACGGGTAGGAGGGCATATATCATTTGATACGATTCAAAAGTGTAACAGATAGAAGGAGTCCCTTTAGACCCTAGGTTTCTTTGCACCAAATTTGATTTATGAATTTTTAAGTCGTTTGAGCTATGTCCGTCTGTCTGGCTGGCTGTCCGGCTGGTACACGCGATAACTTTCGAAAGACGCAACCAAATGTTTTAAAAATTTACACGATTTAATATTTCCCCAAAACTACTTACGGTATTACAAATGGGCTGCATGTCCACGCCCCTTCTGGTACCTCCCATACAAATTTATCATTTCGCCCACTTTAGAAATCAAGTAATAATTGCAATACACCCGACGGGATCGAGCAAAAATTCTGCATTTAGTAAAGCTATATCAGTATATAAATTTAGATAAAAAAAACAAGAAGTCTAGCCACGCCACTTCAAACATCGAGTGATAGTATATCTTATACATCCAACGCGATCGTGCACAAATTCTGTATTAAGTAAAGCTATAGCAGGAAAAAGTTTTGGAGAACAAATCTGGAAAAATAGCCACGCCCTTTCTGGTACATCCCATATCCAAAATTCTGTATTTAGCAAAGCTAAAGCAGGATAAAGTTTTGGATAAAAAATCTGAAATCCTAGCCACGCCCCTTGTGGTACCCCTCCCATACAAATGAGCCACTCGATCCACTTTGGCAATCAAATTATAATATTAATACTCCCAACGCGATCGTGCCCAAATTCTGTATTTAGTAAAGCTAAAGAAGGATAAGGCTTTGAAGAAAAAATCTGGTGGTCTAGCCACGCATCTCCCATACAAATGTATCACTCCGCCCACTGTATGTAATATCAATATACTAGAAAATTTAATGTTTATGTGAGGGTATATGTAAGTCGGTTTTCTACACTGAAACATTCTTACTGGTTTTTCTTTAAAATACGTATACGTCTCAAAAGAATCCATATCAAATTCCAAGACAAATGGTCTAATATTCTTATAGAAATTAAATTTTCAAAGATATTTTTGTCCCGATCATGCCAAGGCCGATCCAAGCTTCCTATAAAAACTTAATAACCTAATTTCGCTAAACAGCGCATAAATGAGGTATGGGATAGCTTCGAATTAACACGCTTTCTATTTTTAGATTCACAACAAACGGCAACTACTTGTTGATCGACGAATGCGAACGTCACTGTTTGAGAAGCATTTACTGGACATGTCGATTGACTCGACACTTGTACTGCGACGTTGCTGTCGACAACATCGAGGGGGCCGGAAATGAAAGAAAAATGTAGATGACCAGAGGCGGGAATCGAACCCGGGATCTTCCTCATGGTAGTCGCGTGTTCTATCTACATGCCACGGCCGGTCCCAGCTTCCTATAATCTTGAATAATCTCGAGATCTATATTTCTTTGGCAAAACTCCTATAAATTCTGTAAACAATGTTTTTGCTATATTCTGTGTGGGAAAAAATTCGACCCCTCATTAATAAATGTTAAAATTATCGCACATCGTCAACAAATTCTGACATATTTATACATTCAGTGGGTCTATAACGAATGGGTTCTCCTCCGTCCGTTGTGTTATGTCATGTGTTGGCTAAAGAAAATTAAGCCAGCGCTGTATTTGTTTACATCATCATACATAAGTAAATAGCATTTAAGACTGTACCACCTACCATGCCGCCTACCAAAACAGCAGCTCCATTCATAGCCTCATTCATGTGATTGGCAAACAAGTTGTAACATACCAAGTTTACGTAATGTATTTTGCATTATTATTAGATTTTTTTGTGCACTTGCTTGCATTCTACAACAACTGAACCAAAAACAAAAATCGAAAAAAAATCACAACAAAACAAAACAAAACTAAGCGACTCAACAGTCGCGCTCAATAAGACGGCGAGTTAAACTTGACGTGTAAAATAAATGAATGTTGAACTGATTAAACCACGCATGCGTGAAGTTTGCATGTTCGCACTCTACTACTTACAGAGGCTTAGATGTATGTGAATGTTTGTCTGTCTGTCTGCCTGTAAATGTGTAATTTTAGAAAGAAATAATAATTAAAATCAAATGAAATAGTAATCATTACTGTGCATACTTAATATTTTACATGTTGGAAATTATCGTAAACACACACACACGAACAAAATATGAAATACGAAATATTTAATTAAAATTTGGATTGTTGGCTATCTAAGATTTGATTGATTTTCGCCAGCGAATGTGTATTTGGGGAATTGGCAAAGTGAGTTCGTTGCTTAAGTCTTTTGTTTTGTAAAGCATCTGATTGCTGTCCAAAGTAATTAAAATGTAAATGTTTTGCGCAAAAAAAAATATGACCAGATACATTTGCTAAATTTATAATTCGATTGCATATATTACATGATTTTGAAAGTTTTTTATTAGAAGGGGAATTGAGCAATGTTGGTAGTTCTTTTTTTTTTTTTTGAATTAAAGTACTTATTTTTTGTTGGTGGTGTTTGTGGTTAACCCACACATTCGCTTTCATAAATCGTAATAAGGCATGAGCTTTTGTTAATTTGGCTATCGTCCATGTTGTCCATAGACTTCCAGTAGCAGCAATCTATAGTAATTTGTTGGCTACAATCATTATAATGCAATCACAAACTAACAAATGTTATTAAACTCCTCTGCGCGTTATTACACACAAATCCATTATAGATAGATTCGTAGTCGATAGATAAACCAAATAAACCTTAAGTCACGAAATCGCATTAAAATACCAAGGATACAGATATACAGCGGAACTAACAGGAAAATTTTAAATTAGTAGCTTTTGTAAAATTGCTAGCAATTATTTATATTTGTATTGCAATACCAATTTTCTTCCTGCAACATAGTATGATATAGTTTACTGTGGCCACTGCTCTATCACCACGATCATGTTTTTTTTTATTTAATATGGATGCATTGAACCATGAAAACTATTTCGCTTCGCATTTTTGCCTCTGTCCACCAAAGTGTATAAGCAGCCGCCTGGGCGATTGCCCGTCTCCAGATTGCACCATTGTCTGTGTATCTTAAGAGTGAAGCTGATAATTGAAATCCATGGTGGTCATGTGCCGTCTGTTTTCTGGTTTGTTTACATACAAAACACTTTCACTTGTTAAACAAGTTTAAGATGAAAATGAAGTTGAACAAAATAGAGAAGAGGGGGAAGAAAAATCAATGATCAAAATAAACTAACAAAAGCACAAATATGTCTCTGAACTGTGTGTATGTGTTGAGCTTGGTGGTTAACACAACACCGATGGTTATGCAGTATAATTGATTTTTCTGGCGAGCAGGTGATATGGGTGGATAGATAGATGTGTCGTAATGGTAACAGACTTCCTAAAGCAATATAAATTACAGGTTTAACTGTTTACAAAAAACGTTTATGACATGTTTCAGACATAGTGTACATCAGGATACAAATAAATGCGTTTTTGAATTTATATAATACATTTTACCTATTTATTAAATTGGTCATATGGGGACTGTATGTAACAACAGCGAATTTTTTTTAGAAGGATACTAGCTGACCCGGCAGACTTCGTCCTGTATCCAAAATAATAGATAAAGATCTTGAGTACTTATTGAATCTATTAAAGATTGGTTAATTTTCTTTAACTACTGAAATTTTTAGATTTAAAGGGCGAGGGATCTCTTAAAGTTTTTCCAGAAAACAAATTAAATTTTGTACTAAAAGCAAATAAGACTATAAGATATTCTTGTTAGAATTGCATTCATTGTACAGCAAAGTACTTTTATTTTACCAAAATGCGATTGGTGTCATGTTCACTCCTTTTTCTTCGTTTATCCTCTAAAAGTGCCAATTTTATATCTCCCGTCTAATACCGTGGTTATGTCATATAATCAAAATACATGCCAATTACAATGACACATTTTTGGACCCTGTTTGTTACTTTTTACCCCCTAAGGGTACAAATTTCTAGTAAAATCGCATCTTACGACTCTTCTACGTCACAGAAGGAACCTATATGCCAAATTTCTAGCTTTAGCCGTCTAGGGAGTGATCAGTCTCATATGATTGATATAACAATTTTTTCTAAAGGGGCGTGGCATCGCCCATTTCCCATCGCCCAGACGGTTTCTTTCTTGTACCAGTGACATCTGTAGCAAATCTAATGGCTCGTGAAATATGATCGTTGGAAAATTTCGGTTTGTGTGGGTGGTGCCACGCCCCATTGTCTAACCACATATCGAAAATTTCGTTGCAATCGGTCCATTTATTTGGCCCATATAACTACAAATATTTCCTTATATAAACCGAATATGTACTAATAAAGGTATGTTCATTTGAATGCCTATAACTCATAAACTACTATATATACAAATACCGAATTTTTTAAAAAAAAAAAAACCTTGCCATTAACTTCAGCTTACATAGAATATTTACAGAAACAAAATCGGTTCACGCATTATAGAGAACATCAATCATCGACACAATGAAATTTATTTTTATATACATAGATCAACTTTTGGACCCAGAACTACAACAAATTCGGCGCATAACTAGGGAATATAACATAGGCTTGTCTTACGAATAGAAAGTAGGCATAGCTTTTATAACCACTATTCACTACTCTTGATGTAATGCTTACTTAGTAAGGAAAATGTGATTTAATGACGACTATGTCAACATATACATATTCTCCTTCTTCTTAATTGGCGCCGCTCCTCGAAATTATAGCCGAAGACTTTTCCAGCTGGAACATTTTCATCCATTCGTGCAACTTGTCCAAACCAGCGCATTCGGCCTATTTGAACGCGCTTGACTACGTCGATATCGTTGTACAGCTCATACAGCTTATGATTCATTCGACGACGGTACTCGCCGTTAATGATGTCCAAATATTTTGTGTAGTATTTTTCTTTCGAAGACTCTCCGAATAGATTGATCCGCTTGTGTCATTAAACAGGATTCTGCGCTGTAGAGCAAGACAGGTAGGATCAGAGTCTGGTAGAGTTGGATTTTTGTTTTTCGAGAGAGCGCTTTGTCATTAAATCGCTTGCTTAGCGCATAGCAGCATCGGCTTGCGATCAATACTAGTATTTTGATTTCCAGGTTGACATTAGTTTTTTTGTTTGGGGCGGAGCCAAGGTAGGCAAAATCATCTACCACTTCAAAGTTATAGTTGTGAACGTTCACGCAGCGTCCCAGAGGAGTGGACTCTTTGTTCGTCGAAACAAATAACTTAGTTTTATCCTCATTAATCACTAGACCCACTTCTGCCGACTGCTTCCCAATGCTCGAAAAAGCCGCAGTAACATCAGATATCATTGATATCATCGGCATTCGCGAGCAGCATGTGACTTTTGTTAAAGATGGTACCATTTTTGTTTACTGCAGCCTTTCGCATGATCATGTCTATTGAAAACGGCTCAGTCAGATTTTTGCCAATTTTTACTGAAGGCTTTTGTGTCAGTCAGTGTCATTCTGCAAAGTCGTATTATCTTCGCGGGATTACCAAACTCAGCCGTAGCATCTAACAATCCATCGGTTCCCGCAGCTTTATTAATTGTAAGCCTTCCGATCTCCGTGCTGATCTTGTTTTAGCTCGGTGGTGTGATTTCGTCACTTATGTTGTCTTCGGAAACATGTAGAGATCGAATGTGTTTCCTCCATATTTGCAGCACACTCTGAGTGTCCGTGACCAGATATCCGTTTCTGTCCTTACAGGTGGGAGCCCTGTTCCAAAACCATTGCTTTTTTATTTTTGGTAGATATTTATGGCTTCACCTTATCCCTGTAGTTTTCGGTATCTCTCTTTTCTTTCACAGACGCTTTTTCCGCCTGAACAGGCGTGTTATCTTCCTCCTCTTCTCATTATAACGCTCCGTCACTGCACGCATTGCCATTTGCTGCAGTTTTGCCTCGTATTCAGCATCCTTCAGATATTACGCGCCATTTCTTATCGTACCAGGGCTTGTCTGAGCGTGGTTTTTCATAACCCAGTAGGTCGTTGCAGCAGTGGTCATATAATTCCCAATATGCTGCCACTATTTGTCGGGAACATCAGAACTAGGGGGGTTTGTGTGTGGTAATTGAGAGAGTTGGTTGGAGTAGGCATTGGCTATCTCGGTGGTATGCAGCTTTGTGATGTTCCCTTGCGTTTGGTTACGTTTTTAACACTACTTAATCACGTGCGTACCTCGGCTGCAACTAAGTGGTGATCCGAGTCAATATTTGCACCGCGCATCACACGCACGTCCATAACTCTTGAAACATGCCTTCCATCAATTATCACGTGATCAATCTGATTTCTTGTATTTTGATCTAAAGATATTCAGGTTGCCTTGTGGAAACTGGTTCCACTCTCAACCATGTTTCTTGCCGACGCAAAGCTAACCAGTCTGAATCCGTTATCGGAGGTGTTGTTGTGTAGACCGATTTTTCCGACTGCTGAACCAAGAGTATCTTCCCTTTCTAATTTAGCATTAAAATCTTCCAGCACAATATTGATGTCATGTGCAGAGCAGCGGTCATATATCTCCTGCAGGCGCTCATAGAATGCATCTTTAATGTCATTGTCTGCCGTCCGGGCGTGTACACAAATCAGCGTAATGTGAAAATATTTCGCCTGGATGCAGTGGTTAATCCGTCACTTACAGAGTTAAACCGCGAGACCAGGTATCGAAGTCTCTTGACGGCTTCATGTATTTCTGCATGACAGCTGTTAAAGATGTCACAGTTCATTTGTCGTGTGCATCCCTGCTCGTCAATCTCAATTCTTGTATGGCGATGTATTTGTCGAAGACATCTACCAGTTGGCTAGAGCCAACATCTCTGTACAGAGTTGGGACATTCCAGGTGTATTTCTTTAAATCAAATCCTTATTATCGTTTCTGTTTTCATAATAATTGTTTTGTTTAAGTTTCTTGTTAAGTGTCTTGGGGCTGCCAAATCCACTAAGAGAGCCTTTGGTGTTGAGCTTCAGTAACTATTGTTACCTACTTCCTAAGACGCAACGGCGGGTAGCATGCCATTAAGGTTACTCAACATTGCGTCTTCTCACGTTTTCTACCACTTAACGGATGCTTGGTTCCACTGCCCGGGGAGAGAGGTTCTGAAAGGGAGGGAGGTTCTGGTTATTCCCAAGTGAATAACAATCAGAAAAACTCAAATTAGAAAATTTCCCATTCCCATTACTATCACAGGATAATAAAATAGATCACATTCATATATCTTTAAATTTTCTTTTTAGATGTTATGGCAAAATATTTTTATTTCACAAATAGTTTATTTTGTATGGGAAGTACCCGAAGAGGCGTGGCTAGACTGCCAATTTTATCTTCAAAACTTTATCCTGCTTATAGATTTACTAAATACAGTATTTGGACACGATCGCGTTGGGTGTATTGATATTATTACTCGATTTCTAAAGTGGGTGGAATATTACATTTGTGTGGGAGGTACCAGAAGGGGTGTGGCCATGTAGCCTATATGCATTCCCGTAAGTAGTTTTAGGAAAATATTAAGCCATGCGAAGTTTCAAAACAATTTGTATAGGCGGGTACGGGGGGATGAGAACAGAGACAAGACAAATACTCGCTCAAAGAGGTTTTAGGATAAGAGAAGCACAGTATTCGTAGATACTTCACCTTTTATGATATAGAACTGCTCCAAAGTATTTTAAGTATTCACAAGATCGGGGGCTTTCAAGTTATAGTACTTCACAGTTTATTTTATTACTTATAAAATACTTATAGTGATAAAACAGTAAGTATGAACCGCGGGAAGGGAAACGATGTTTCGAGAGTGATAGTTATTAAAGAACTAACTCTTTTCTCTCACTATGTAAAAAGAGGTAAGCTCGGGAGCGGTAAGGCAACAACTTGTAGAATGTCATTTGAGTGAAAACCCGTTTGTGGTTAGTGGAAATACGCATACTACAGTGTTGAATATAAAATTAGGATTAGATTAAGATAGATTGGGTTTGGGTTTGAACACAATTCGTTACGTCTTTTGGAAGTTATCGTGCGTACCAGCCAAACAGACAGGCAGAAAGACAGACAGATATAGATCAAACGACTTAAAAAATCATAAATCGAATTTGGTTCAATGAAACACTTTTATACTTTTGGGTCGTTATTTTATTTTTAGACGGCACCTGCACTTTATAGACGAAAGCGAACGTTTGAAAAGCTTTTATTAGACCTGCGAAATTGCTGTCGAGAACATTGAGGGGGCCGCCGATTAAGTAAATGTATATGACTGAGACGGAAATCGATACCCGGACTCCCGCATGTTGTAACCATCATAACCAGTACCATTTAAAAAGGAAAATTTACTAAACAAAAGTTTACCATAGAAAAGATAATTTCGAAATTTTTTGTTATCGGAAGATTATAATACATGAAAAAACATACTGACTCGGAAAATTTTTCCATTTTGTTGCATAGCATAACATGTCACTTTATAAATGCCAAACTGGTCATCTGTTTCGAAATAACGAGGGGTTTGAGCCCCAGAATTGATATGACATATCTTTAAGTTGGGTGTAACACCGTCATTTGCAATACGTTATATAAATATGTTTATTTATGGATACTAAAAGAGTATGTAAAGTATATAAAAAATACTATAACAAAATTTGCCTATAACGTTGTAACAATAAATTAGTGTCTTGTCCGGGAAAGAAACATTTTATGGGAAAATTTTTGCTTTTTCGCACATGGTTAATTTAAAACCTATGTTTAGAATAATTCTTATTTACACTGTCCCTGTCATCTTGTATATCACTTCGTTACAACATTATATTATACTACATATTTCTACATAATAAGATTGACATTTTATTCGA
This sequence comes from Muscina levida, assembly GCA_964034835.1. Classification (NCBI taxonomy): domain Eukaryota; kingdom Metazoa; phylum Arthropoda; class Insecta; order Diptera; family Muscidae; genus Muscina; species Muscina levida. Next base: position 48,296,978 of record OZ035882.1, read on the forward strand.
ATAATTGTTGCTTAACGATTTGTATTTTATCAAATTATAATTTATGATATCATTTATCGGCTTTTAGTCTTTAATATCTTCTGACAAATCTAGCAATTATTTCTGTGCTATTTGTTGTACGTACTTGTTTCCTTGTCCAATTATTATACAATTTTTTTCTGATTTTGTTCACGTCGTTTTGTCTTTCAAACAATCTCTTGTTAACTGTCAATTCTTTTCTTCTTTTGAGATAAATATTCCAATTTTTGAGTTTAAATCCATTAATCATAACATAATTGAGTTTTGGTTTTTTGCTTATTATCAAATATCACATAACTCGTAAACTGGTTGGCGTCCAATAGCAACGGCAGAAATATATGACAAAACAATTGTTTGCCAATGCTGGTGAGACCAAACAAAAAAAAAGGAGCACATTCTAATAAAATGTTATGAGAATTTTTTTATGAGATTTTTATATATCTCAAGAAAAGAAGGGGACGTGAGAGATCGTTGTATTGTGTTGTGGCGAATTTTGTCACAATAATTGCACATGATTGAAATGGCAACATTTGAACGAGTTAATGTATGTTTGAATGTGTGTTTGGCCTTTTTTATAATGAGAAACATGTAGCGTAGGTATGAAGTAGAATGGGAATTTTGAGGCTGTCATTAATGAGCTGGGAGATAGGTTCCATCAGGACATTTTGAATATTGAGATGAATTATCAGGGTAGATGGGATGAAAGGATGTTTGAGGACGAAAAACTGGATCAACCAAAAGACAAAATTCCAATTTCCAAAATTAACAAACCGCATTATACGAATTTTTAAAAAAAAATTGATTTAAATTTCCCAATATTCTATGCATCATATCTTAAAAACTATAAATTATCCTAATTAACTAATATCTTTGCGAGATACCTAGTAGCTTTTTGCTGCATCTTTAATGGTGTTCTCCAGTGTCTCCTGTTTCCAGTTAAACCCAATAATTTAAAGAGTTATTCAACGATAGTATAATAAAAACAACTTTTTAGTCTATTTATACAAAAAAAAAAAACAGAACCACAACGAATTACCACATTCCATACAAAATTCTTCACCATACTGATTATAATGTCCTCGTTATGACATTAACGCCACAACAAGACATGTGTTGTGTGTGCAAAAGTTTAAAGGTATTCAATTATATTCTTGTCTGAAATCTCAAAATAAAAGCAGATCAAAATATTCTTAACAACAAATATCCAAAATTGTTTTCAACTTTCCGCACCACATGTGCGGTACCAAAATGTGAACCCAATTTCATGGTATTTATACAAATTTTCGCAACAACACAAACAGAACAGCAACATGTAATATTATAATAGATATATGCAGTATCGCTATCAAGTGGCTATTATACAATTATTTTGTTAAGATAATCTTATAAATTGCCTTGGGTATTGGCTTCTTAAGCTAAGGACAATTTATTGTGTGTTTGATTGTTTCGCATTTTGTGTTGCCGCATTATATCATCTGGCAATCTATTGTTGTCGAGTTTTGCTATTTTGTATAATAGTCTATTTGATGGATTTCTTAACAAATTGTTTTTTTCTTGGTTAAAGCGTTATTAAATTTATATTAACAAAATTGTGTGTGTGTATGTACTTTTGTCGCGTCTAAGGTCGTATTTATGTTTCTTGCATTCAAAATAATGAATAGAACAAAACAAAAAAGTTTATAAATTATTCAAATATTGCCTTAAGATATAATCAAATATAAAGCATAAAGAGCACATGTTAATTTCAACGGATGCTGTTGCCAATAACATAGCATAAAGCTATTAAGCTGTTAACAGAGATATCGTGAGTATATACATTAGGGCGGGTCAATTTTTGTTCGCAAAAATCGTATACCAAAATCGGAATCTACGATAAATTCTAAGAAAATTTGTAGGCGCAAGCTAGGTATTGATTTTAGACATATAGTTTCTGGGTGACATTTTCTTAGAATTTATCGTAAATTCCGATTCTGGTATACGATTACCACGTTTTTTTGGACCCGAACAAATTGACCCACCCTAATATACATTCATATATTATAAGGATGTTAGAAACAATTCAACTTTGGATTTTCGATAATACCCGAGCGGAATATTGTGTCAGTTATTATAAGAAGGCTATGGTCAAATTTTGAGCAAAATCGGACAATTTTAAGCCGTGCCCCAAAGAGGTCAAAGGTCAAATCTATATATAAATATATATGAAAATGAGTTTGTGTTTTTTTATTTTCATTGTTTAGTACCATATAGATTCGAAAACGGCTTGACAGATCTATTTAAAATTTTCAGAGAATGTAGCTACGGTAAAAATGGGGTACTTGTATTTTTATGCCCTCACCCTACGAGTAGGATATCATTTGATACCACACAAAAGTGTAACGCATAGAAGGAGTCACTTTTGATCCTAGGTTTCTTTGTACCAAACTCGATGCATGACATTTTAAGTCAATTGAGCCATGTCCGTCTGTCCGTCTGATTGTCCCGCTGTCCGGCTAGTACGCACGATAACTTTTGAAAGACGGAACCAAATGGCCACGTCCCTTCTGGTACCTCCCATACAAATGTACCATTCCGCCCACTTAAGAAAACGAGTTATAATATAAATACACTGTATTGAGTAAAGCTATAGCATGAAAAAGTTTTGAATAAAAAAACTGTATGTCTAGTAAAGCTGAGGTAGGATAAAGCTTTAGAAAAAATTTGTAGACCAGCAACGCCCCTTCTGGTAGCTCCTATATAAATGTACTATTTCACCCACTTAAGAAATCGAGTAATAATAGCAATACGATCGTGTCCAACGCGATCGTGTCCAAACTCTGAATTTAGTAAAGCTATAGCAGAATAAAGTTTTGAAACAAAAAACTGCAAGTCTAGCCACGCCCCTTGGTACCTTGGTACCTCCCATACAAATGTACCACTCTACCCACTTTATAAATCAATTAATATTACTAATACACACACCCCTCCGCTCACGCCCTTATTTTGAATTTAGGAAAGCTGAGGCAGGATAAAGTTTTGAGGAAAAAATTGGCAGACTAGCCACACCCATTCTGGTACCTCCCATCATCCAAATGTACCATTTCGCACACATTAGCAGTAGAGTAATAATATCAATACACTTAACGCAATCGTGCCCAAATTCTGTACTTAGTAAAGCAAAATCTGGATAAAGTTTTGGAGAAAAAAACTGGAGGTTCAGCCACGCCCCTTCTGGTACCCCCTAAAATTTGTACACTTGTCAGTTTACTGAAGCTTTCTTACTTATTGATATATTAAGAGGGCGTGGCCCCAGCCATGGGACCCTATTTTTGAAAACACAACATCTGGAGGACTGTTTCTTCAATCGTCTTGCAAATTTGTGTGGATGCATTTTGCAGCAAAGTTCGTGATCCAACAAAAAAAATGGACGGGATCGTATCAGTGGGCGTGGTAGAAAACTTGAAACTTAAAAAGGATGTATTTCATGAACTATAAGAGCTATAAAGTTAATAATTGGTTTGTATTCGTGATCCAATAAAAAATGGGTGGAATCGGATCAGTGGGCGTGGTAGAAAACTTGAAACTTTAATGTACTGTATCTTATAAACTATAACAGATATATATTTGATATTTGGTATGTGTTGTTGCTATAATATGAATTACAGCCAGGGTGGAAGTGGGCTGTGCCACGCCCCATTTAAATGAAACATAACCAGGCTATTTGAAACCAAGATATGCCACGCCCACCTAAATACACCATAAAGCAGGAAAATGGAGGTTGGGGCTTATGGGGCCCTGGGGATGTAAACAAAGTGTTCTATGACCTTCTATGTGTGGGTACTTAATTGAAAGATATTTTCGAGGCAAATCCCATGCTGTATTTTTTAAGGCCATGCGATCAAAGGGACCCAAACAATAGTGCCCTTGGGTCTTATGGTGATCCTTATGTGCGGGTACTTAAATGAAAGATATTTTTGAGACGAATCCAGTGGTGTAACCAAACAATAATACAAAATAGGCAAGAAATGGTGTACGAAGCATGTAGCGCTGCATGCACAATTTTTTAAAAATTTAGAAATATTTTTATTTGATTATTTTATTTTTGACAACAAATTTCGAAGACAAGGCTGGACACGGCGGTTTTGTCCTAACACGAAGATTTGAACTGCATCATTAGTCTTTTGAGTTACAATGGCGGTTTCATACAAATTTTTTTAATGTTTTTTTACTTTGATTACTCTTTTAAGGGGTTAAATATATTTTCGAAAAACTATAGTTGGGTTTTCGGATAAGCTTGGCTTAATAAAAACAACTTTGTCGAAGACGCCTTATTCGAAAACCCATCTATAGTGCGCGAAAATCGATTTAAGCTCATAAGCCCCTACCCCTGAGAAAAAAATAGTTTTAATTTTTTTTAGTTATCATGAGCACTTTATAAAAATTTTTTGTTAAAATATTTGTACTTTTTTTTACTTTTTGGTACAAAGTACTTTTCAATACAATGTACTTTCTTTTGTTCCAATAAGTTTTATTGACCCAAAAACACTTTTATTGCCCGAAAAGTACAATAAAAGTACTTTATGGTACAAAAAAGTACTCTGATACAAAAAAAGTATTTTGTGTAACAGAAAAGTGCTTTTGGAACAATAAAAGTACTTTTTGGTATAAAAAATGTTAACTCGCGAGTCAAGTGCTCATTTGTAGTTTTAAGGTTCCTGGCTCGCGAGCGGAAAAAAGCGAGCCAATACGTACTCTGGTTTATAATAAATATTTTAATCAATACACTCACTCAACTACAAAATTGATATTTAAATGCAAAATATTTCCTAATCGGTTATTAACATAATTTTCTCTTCTCTTTTCATGGACTTACAGGAACCAAATGTCTTCAATTACCACACCAGCATCAAGGGTGTAAACAACAAGCAAGCAAAATTATCAACAAAATCAAACAAACAAATTTGATACATTCAATAAAATATCATTGACCGAAACTGATTTACTTCCTGCTGGTGAATCCACGAAGAAAACGACGCAGAAGACGGGGAGGTTCCACCAAACACAGATCAAACCATCAACATGAACGATGCAAATGGTAATCATATCACCGGCAATGAGGGTGATATAAACCGACAGTCTGAATCACCGGCACGCACGATTGATTCACATGACTCTACAACGGGCAGCATGGATACCATAGTCGATCGTGCAACCCACAATAGCAACAGCAACAACATGGCCAACACTGCAGTGGCCATTGGCGGCCTCGGCGGCGGTGGCGGTTTTATTGCTGCTTCTGCTGCTGCCAATAGCCATGAGGAAATGATGCAGAATACGATAGAGCAAAGTACGAATACAACAAATATTAATCACAACAGTTTAACCAACTCTGAGATAGCCATGTTGCAACAACAGAATGCAAGCGGAAGTGAAGATGAATTGATGTTGCACCAACAACTACAGAAACAACAACTGAATCAACAGCAGCACCAAATGCTTAACAAACCAATGGATGCCCAAAGTCATATCTACTCGAGTCCCGTTTATGATGAAAAACCTCCACAACCGCTAAAGTTGACAGCTGCCACCTTAGTGGCGACGATTAAGAAACAAGATGATGATCTTAAGAAACCCAAACTTATTTCACACGAAGAATTCAAGCAACAGCTGCATGAGACGATCGCCTCACGAGCCACCACCTTAGATTCGAGAATAAGCAAAAAACAGAGATTTCCACCAGAACTTATCAAGGACGATGGCAGTTCCACAAAGTCTTCAAAATCCCTTAAGAGAAAAAAGTCCATACCCAAGAGCAGTACAGCTTGTTGTTCTGCTTTTCCAGTACAAATCATATTGGGTCTTTTGCAATTGATTCTATCGATTTCTTTGGTAGCTTTGGGTTCCCTATTGATAGTTCGCGACGCGTCTCTCTCTACTGCTGGCTGTGGCATATGGACAGGTCTTATAGCTGCTGTTACCGGTTCACTGGGTGTAGTGGGTCTACGCAAGACCCAGACCTCATTTTTGGCCCTGAGTTTAGTGTGTATAGCTTCGAGTACACTGGCCTTGGCAATTTCGGGCGTTGGCTTATCCCGAGATGTTAATCGTTCCAAGCAGAAGGTAAGCAATGAAAAAATACAATGTGAGGATACCAAAAAAAATTAATGTATTAAGACCTTCTACTAAAAGTTGGAGCCAGCCCACTAGAAGCCTCCTTTTAAAAAAATTTACAGAAATAAAAAAAATGTAAGAGGAAAACCTTAAATCTTAAAGATAGAGAATGGATATGATCTGTGGAACTGGTGGGATTACAAAAAATATAAGGAATCGGTCATACATTTGACTCCTCTAGAGGCACCTTTAGTGCTGTTAAAGCGGTGGGAGCAAAGACTGAGATCGGTCACAAATTGTAATCCTCTAGCGGAGTGTCTGAGACAGCTGCGGGGATTTGTAACATGGTTTTCTCGTCGGCTGAGGTAAGTCCAGTCGTCGCCAGGGTCGCCATAAGGACCAACAAAACCTTACGGAAAAATAACTCAGTAGATTTTCCCTGACTAGGGCAAAATAACAATATTATTTATTGATGGTGTAATTCAAACTTATAATCTACTGGATAAAGTATTTAGATACGAAAACAATTCAGATTCGGATTTAGTGACTGCGTTGTTGTCTTGTCCGGTAATTTGTACCCAGGTCGATTTTAGTTGATCGATAACTTTTAGTATACGCCCGACGAATATTAATGCGGCCTCTGACTGCGATGACAGGTTTCGGGACTTGGTTCGATTTAAGATAATCGAGAATTTTATGGAACGATCGATTTGAGGTGATCGAGAACTTTATACTATACTCCCAAAACTGTAGAGGTCAGATAGGTCAGGATTGTTTCGGTATTCAGGAACGTGGTAATTCGGGTACTTTCGATGATTCAGGCTCGTACCAGTAACTTGGCAGCGTACTGATGATTCGGATTTTGTCGGGGTTTCAGGTTAATATCAGCAAGTGATAATTTATGTCTCGGGTTCGTCGGGGTTCCAGGTTAATATCAGCAAGTGATGATTGATGACTCGGGTTTTGTCGGGTTTTCAGGTTAATATCAGGATGTGATGATTGATGACTCAGGTTCGTCGGTGGTTCGGGTTAATGTCAACAATTCATATTAGGTTCATATCAGCAATACTGGTGCATCTTGATGATTCGGGTTCGTTGGTGGTTCAGGTTTATATCAGCAATACGTGGTCGTTTTGATGATTTGGGTTTCGTCCGGTATTCAGGTTAACTTCAGCAATTTCGGAACATATTGAAGCTTCGGCGTTCGTCGTAAATCAGTTTGATATTCATAACTCAGGATCGTGTTAATGATTCGTGTTCTTCGATGATTCGGGTTCGTCGGTAATTCAGGTTTATATCAGCAATACGTCGTCGTTTTGATGATTCGGGTTTCGTCTGGTATTCAGGTTAACTTCAGCAATTTCGGAACATATTGAAGCTTCAGCGTTCGTCGTAAATCAGTTTGATATTCATAACTCAGGATCGTGTTGATCATTCGTGTTCTTCGATGATTCTGCTTTCGTCGTAAATCAGCTTGGTATCCGCAATTATGGATCGTGTTGATGACTCGTGTTCCCTAGTAGATCGGCTTTTGCAACTCGTAGTTATATCGATTCCTTCGTGTATCTTCGTGTACCAGACCGAAATCAGTGCAACCGACGAGTCGAACAACCAACCGGGGTTGGATTCAACAGACCGAAGTCCGATTCAACAGACCGAAGTCCGATTCAACAGACCGAAGTCCGATTTAACGGACCGAAGTCCGATTCAACAGACCGAAGTCCGATTCAACAGACCGAAGTCCGATTTAACAGACCGAAGTCCGATTCAACAGACCGAAGTCCGATTCAACCAATGGAGTTTGGGTTAAACCAACAAAAGTTGGTTCAACAGACCGAAGTCCGATTAAACAAAAGAATATTTCTTTCGATAAATGATTGCCCTGAGAAGGGCAAGGGAGATCGGGTACAAAGCAACTTAGCAATAAACTTCGCTGCGGTAGCAACCGACAAAATACCAAGCAAAATGGGTTTGGTTAGATGTTCGTTGTCGCGCTCATTAGCCGTTCGTGGCGATTGCCGAATGTGTCGTTGGTGGCAGCTGTGTGCATTGCCGAACGCGTGGTTTGCAGCGATCGTGCGATTGGTAGAATTGACGATTGCCCTTCAAGTAGTTGAAGAATTATCAGTATTGAAGGGCAAATGAAGGTTGCTGCCATACGGCCTCTGCTGCGCTCGAAGTAATTGAAAGTATGTATGCAGGTTGAGTTTGTTGGCGATGTTGAAGGTCAAACAAAGGTTGTTTAGAGAAAGAGTTGTGTATGTAGGTGAATGTATGTACGGACGACTGGCGTCACGTTACACATTGTTCCCCACCACTTTCGATCACGATACGCAGTCATTTGTCCCCTCTAGACCCCTCATTTTTTGGCTCATTAATTTTTTCCCCAAACACACAAAATTAAGGGGTGAGCAGTATAAGTGTCGAATCAATCGGCATTTCTAGTAGAAGCTTCTCATACAGTGGCGTTTGCATTCGTCGATAAACAAGTAGGTGCCGTTTGTTGTGAATCTAAACAAGTTTAAGTTGATTTATTGGGATTACTAAAATTTTAATTTTCGCCGTCTTCACCTTTGACATTGGCTTGTAATCGGAAGGAAGTATGTGGTTAAATTTTGCATCCATTTGAATTAAATATGATATAAACCTAAAATGTCCTATAACTTCGATACGAATATGTTCTTCAAAATTGGTGAAGTATGTTAATCCTTAGTAACATTTAATGTTAACTATTACTTACTTATAATAGATGTATGAAAAACTTGACAAACAAGTGGTTTTTACCACCTAATTGTAATTTCTGTGAAAGTAAATTTTGGTACAATAAAAGTAATTTTTATTAGAATAAAAATGCTTTTTAGCTCAATAAAAGAACTCATTGAAACAATTAAAGTACTTTTTGCTACAATAAAAATACTTTTTAGAAGACTAATAGTACAATTTGGTCCTTTCTGGTACAACAAACAAATATAATATTTAATTTTTGATAGTACGACGTAAAATATGTACATAAGACAGGCGTCAGTGTGTCGCGGAGAAGATTAAACCTAATGATATTTATATTTGACTGGACTGTGAAAAGGGGGCTTACATGCAAAAACAAAATTACAAGAAAAACGATCTAACAGTTAACAAGTTAATATTGGTACTTTTTAACCCTTTAATGGTTTCAAACTTTTGATTCGGAGGAGTACGAAATCGGTGTTAATTTTTGAAAATTAAAAAGGGGGAAAAAAATATGGCTGGCAAAAAATTAAAAACTTATCGGATGTGCTTAAAACTGTCTACTCGTGGATTTTCGGGATTTTTCAAAATTCAGAGTGGCGGATTTAATCAAATCCGATGAGTTTTTAATTTTTTTATTTTCCGCCATAATGGATCCTTCATTTTGAATTAAAAAAAACTAACACCGGATTCGTAATTAGCGACCCCAAAAACCTCTGAGCATGGAGTTTCAGGCGATTTCAATCATTTCTTTTTTCTAGATTTTTAAACAACACAATTTTTTTGCAGAAGTACTCTTCATTAGCTTTAGTTTTAATAAACATTTTGTCAAGTTATGACTTTTTTTGTTTGCACCTCGTGATGGAGCATATCGAAATCGGCTGAAGTGCAGAATATGGGGCGGGAGCCCGATTAAAAAAATATGGCATTGTCTTCGTCTTGGTCCCCAAACATCCGAATGGTAGGTCAAAGTTGGCGCTCAGGCCCATGGGGCCCCTTTCGGTTTTATGATGACCCCCCATGTGCGGGTACCCAAATGAAAGAAATTTTCGAGACGAATCCAACGATGTTATTTTTAGTTCCTACGGGTCTCCTGGGCCGTTAGAGCCATTTAAATTTCCGGGATATACCAAAAAAAATTATTTTTAAAAAAATCAAGTAATGGTAAAGCATAATGCAGTTGATGAAAAAGAATGGAGGGGGCTACCCACCGCATTCGGTTTGGACCCTAATGTGTTCAAGTCAAGAAAACTAATTACGGCGTATGCGGCGGGGGGCGTGCCCCACCACCGCATTCGTCTTGGACCATAATGTGTTCAAGACAACGAAACTAATTACAGTTTTCTTACTTTTTCCAAGATTTTTTCACATATTTAATTTTTTTTTATTTATTGGTATATCCCGGTATATTTATTGGTATATTGGTATATGTCACCGTTGGATTCGAAAGTATCTATCATGGGGGGTTATCACAGAACCCATTTCAACTTTTTTGATACATTTTTATTTATTTGTATGCTTTTTGATTTAGCACTTTTCAGCTTTCATAGAAATAACACTTTATTTACCCGAACAAAATAACACTAACACTTCAATACTACATCTTTACTTTCCGTCTTCTTTTCTTACTTCTTCTTCTTCTATTTTGGCGCAATTTCACCACTAAGAACAATAACTATTTTTCACGAAATTGCAGGGAAACGGAAAATGACGAAACACTTTGTTATTAGATCAGATTATCAAGCACAAACGGATTTTGGCTGCTTTAAACAACCTTACGGACGGACACACACACTTTCTTTAACACTTTGACTTCACTTTTACTTTTTGCCCTGACTGACCGGAACAGGAGACATGCAGAATCATCTACTTACTTTTTCGTACACCACTATTCGTTTTAATTCGCGCAAACCGTCACCGACTTATAAAAAACGATTCGAAAAGAAACACTAACCGGCCGACATGGACTTCTTTAGGATTTGCACGACGGTATCCCAAGTTTTGTTGAGAATTTTAATGAAAAACTAATAAGTACCGATAGATAATTACATATTTTGTGTTTTTTGAAGAATTGAAAACACTTTGATGTGATAATTTATTGTATTACACGATGATTTTATTAATTACTTGTTGTTTGCCCCAAAATTCTAGGTAGACTAAAGGAATTTGCAGAGGAGAATGCAAAATGTCAAAACTAATCAGGAAAACATTAATATGAGATGGGGAGAGTGACTGAGTGAGTAGTAGAATTGAAGGGAGATCAAAATTAGTGTTACTAACAGTTATGTGCAAAAATATGTTGGAGTGTAATGTGGGGACTACACCGATGCAGATTGTGGCATTTTGGTTGATGTAATTAGACAGCAAACGGTTGTAAGGAAATTTTGTGTCGATGAAAAGAGTAAAATAAATGGTGAGAGTTGTTATTACACTGAGCTAAGTAGTAATTAAGGCACTCTCTAAATTGTATCCATGCACTTTATAACTGTCGATGTTATGAGAAAATTAAACGTGAACTTTTTAAACATTTTTTCTGCACTGACACAAATTTTAATTGAATTTAATTTAACATCCGTTGAAATAGTAAAAAATAGTGCCCATGTGAAAATATTTCAAATTTCAAGCATTGGGACTTCTTTCAAAGATGTTGGCAAGTACTTTTAAGTAATGGAATTTCTTTTTAAAAACAATTATTAAGAAAAAAGGAAAAACATAACCATATTTACTATTCTGTTTCTAACAATCCGTGTACATTGAAAATTTAGATTGGGTAATGTATAAAGTAGTTTGAAAATATCGGTTTCGGAAAAATTAGGTTTTGTCATATTTCGGAAATTGAAACAACCTTTTTCGGCCTCATATCCCGATTTAAACATTTTGCAAGTTAAAATAAATTATCACAAAAGTAAATTTGGATTTAAAATAAATCCTTTTAATATACAGTCTATAATTTCCAATTTGATTTTGGAAATTTTTATACATTTTCAAGGATGATCTCATCTTCTAAGCTTCTTTATCGCATTATTTTTATCGTTTAATTGTTGCATTGCAAATTCGTTTCTATTTAAAATTTAAATACAAAAGAGAAAATGCTTATAAATGTCTCTAAAATCATAAAAATATATATTTTTAGTTTGCTAAAGGATTTCTTATATAAATTCAAACATTATTTTAAAATAATATTAAAAAATATCATATATTTATTAATGTTTAAATTGTCGGTCCCGGAGGACCTTTCTGTAGAAATGCCGCGAACTACCTGACATTTTCTAGTATTTTTTTTTGGGTATTTTGCAATAAAGTTCATCGAATAGAATATGAGCAAATCCGTAGTCACATATGTGACAGTCGAGATGAGAAAGGAGATGAGAAACAATGATTAATTTTAATTTTGTAATTACTTCTTTATCTTTTTGTGTAATACTTTATACTTAAGAGCTTATTTAGTAAAAGAGACGAAATCCTCTGAATTGGTGATCCTAAAATATTATAAAATAAAGAACAAAGTGGGTGACGTTACATGACAAAAATAGAAGTCACAAAAACACAAACCAGATTTGTAAAAAATTTGGCATTAATATAAAGGAGACTTCCAATGAATATAGAACATGGTACTAAGTGTGTTTTCGGAGTAAAATTTTTAAAAAACAAAATGGCGGATGCGACTTGGCGGACGTTTTTTTTTCAAAAAAAATCCTTGCATTTAACTGATATTGTGCCTAAGGGGTTTTTTAGGGTCGCTGATTTCCAATGTGGAGTCAAATTTTGATGAAAACAAAAACAAATTATTGAATTTATGTGCTAACGTGCGTGAGCGGGTTTTCGAGTGATTTCGAATTCCAGATTTTTGGAAAATAATGTCCTCCATTCTGTATCCTCCATTTTGTTATTTTCAAGTCTGACTCCGGATTCGAAATCAGCGACTTCAAAAACCCCTTAGCGATATGTTTCATGCATATCAAAAGTCTTCTTAATTTTCGGATTAAATTTTTTAAAAAAATGTATAGAAGAAATGGTAAATTCAAAGGGCATAATAACGAAAAAAGGAAAAAATAGGCAGTTTATCCTAGATCATTTCGATAGAGGAAACATGAAATTTTAACGTTGTGATAAGGATTTTCTGATGTTAGGTGATTTAACATAAGTTAGAGTTCAAGAAACATTAGAAGTTTCCAAATTATGTGAATTTTATTGCAAAAAGAAAAACAAAAAACCTTCTATTGAATTATGCACAATTAAAATACAATGTTTGACCATTTCAATTCACAAAAAAAATATATTTTAATTATTTAAACTAAAATCTGCCGTAAGTTAAATCAACTTTAAATGGCTACAGCATAACAGTAAATTATTACAAGGACAACATTTTTTTTCTTCTTATTTAAAGTGTTTACTTTATATGTAAACAAAAAGTAGTAAGTAAACAAAAAGTACGAATTGGACAATTTTATTTGTTAATTTTCGGCCAGAAAATTCCGATTTCTGACCAATGTGCGTGCGAATTGAGTCGGACTTTTTTGGGAATTCTTTTTTAATATTAATTATAATATGAAAAATTTGTTTTACAATTTTCTGAACTTCAAAAACTGTTTGTAATTTCTTTTTACTACCTATTTTTAGTATAATTGGAGTTATTTACTGTTGTAACAAATATTGTATGATACTTGCATCATCAGTAAATATGTTATTAAAATAGGTGACCAGATCATTAATGCAAATTCGCAGTTCGTTTAACCATGAATGAAAATAATAAAAGCTTTGGATATTTTGCTCATGGAATTTTTTTCGACTTTTAATTTTTCGATCTCGGTGGACCGTTCCGTATATTTTATTTAATCCTTTTATATATATTACAACTTTTAAATACTTCCTTAACTACACTTAAAATAAACCTTTACCTCCTGCTACCGTGAAATGCTTAGGAAAAATCATTACATTTTATTGTTTGTTCAATTAATTTTTACCTCATCAACATTACCAGCCGTCTTCGCGTACTTTCATCCATCCATTAACATAATCTCTCCCTGTTTAACCTTTCCCTTTCTGTTTTGTTTTTTCTGTCTTTTTTGCAGTTTGATCTACTCAATGCCAACAGTGAAATTTCTGCTGCTTCTGCTTTAATTTTCACTTTATTTTTACATTTCGTTGTGAGCATTATCTCTGTCTATCGCTGTGCTTTGCAAATATGTTCAAGGTAAGTGCCAAACCTTAAATGTTTTTTGTTTTTTGAAATTCAATTTAAACTTTATGACAAACAAACTGACCTCGTTCGTTGTGACACGTAAATGGCAACACTAAATGCATAATAATAATAATAATACTACGAGTACACATAAATACAACACTGTATGCGTTTTGTGGCTGGGTTTAAACAAACTTGTATGGGAGTGTTGACAACAACCCAATGCTGTGAGAGAGAGAGCGTCCGTTGTTGTGGAATTTTGACGTTATTCTTATTCTTTCTGAGCTCTTTGCACTCTCTCGCTCCCATTTTGTCACTCTCTCCCACTCTGTCTATCGCTGCTCGATGAGACAATTGTTGACAACATTAATGAAGTTTTTAGTCATTATTTGACAATTAAAAAGTGAACAATAAGTGAGAAGGAAACGAAGAAAAGAATAAATAATACATGGAAATATTAAATATTTATAAAGAATTTCTGCAAATTTACATAAGAAATCGATTGATGTTTGTGCAACGCTTTCAAATTGTTGAAGAAATAGTTTAAAGAAATCTGTCTTGAAATTGGACGCGAGTTTTTCATGTTTTCTCAGTGAAGGCCAGTCGCAGTCAGTCACACACACTCTCGTCCGTCGCCTACGCCTTCTGGAGGTCATCATTTGGTTGTGTGTACGCGCGTGTGTGTGTGTGTTGCATATTTTATTTTGTTTCTATTGTTTATACGACGCATCGAGCAAAAACATTGCGAAAATCTTGTTGGCATAAGGAAATTTCATTGTCTGGTAGGAGCAACACAAGAATCTGCCATCACGTTAGCGTCGCAGCAGTTCACATTCAACGCCACCATGCCGCTGGCTGATCTGCACAAAGATCTAAGGCAACAGCAGCAACTGGGCGTAACCACAGCTACGATACCCTCCTCCTCGTCGTCCTCCAACTGTAACCTCAACGAACATGTGGGCTTGGCCCGCATGCAAATCACCTCCTCGGGATGCAGCAGTCTGGCGGTGACACCCATGGAACATACACCCACGGATGAGGAGAGTGCGGGGGTGACCACAGTGACACAATGCACGCGACGGCAACTGCAGCAGCATACCCACCTCCATCACCATCTAACACAGCAACAGGAGCCACTTAATTTACATTTACAGTCTTCGGAGCTGCAGGCAGCTTTGGGGAAACATCAGCATTTGGAAGTGTCCTCCAATGATTTAATGGACCTCAGCGATTCCGAGAGTTATTCACAATGTCAAGGTGACCAAGAGTTGAAAGAGAATGAATTTGATATACGAGAGGTCATCAAGGAAGGCCATGACAAGGCAGACCCCTCACAGTTTGAACTTTTGAGGGTGTTGGGTGAAGGTTCATTTGGCAGAGTGTTTTTGGTGCGCAAAGTGGTGGGCAAAGATGCGGGCACATTGTACGCCATGAAGGTTCTAAAAAAGGCCACCCTTAAGATCAAGGACCGAGTGCGTAGCACCAATGAACGTAAAATATTGGCCGATGTGGGTCATGCCTTCATTGTTAAATTGCATTATGCCTTCCAGACACCAGGAAAACTGTATTTAATATTGGATTTCCTGAGAGGGGGAGATCTATTCACACGTCTGTCCAAAGAAGTGATGTTCACCGAGGAGGACGTTAAATTCTATTTAGCCGAACTGGCACTGGCCATGAATCATCTGCATACCTTGGGTATTATATATCGTGACTTGAAACCTGAAAACATACTCCTGGACGAAAATGGCCACATAGCTCTCACCGACTTTGGTCTATCCAAGCAACCGTTGGATGGTTCCAAGACCTACAGTTTTTGTGGCACCGTGGAATATATGGCCCCAGAGATTGTCAATCGCAAAGGCCATGATTTTGCTGCAGACTGGTGGTCATTTGGGGTCTTAATGTACGAAATGTTGACTGGAAATTTACCCTTTCATGGTCAGACACGTCAAGAGACCATGACACAGATTTTAAGATCAAAACTGGGAATGCCCGAGAATTTATCGCCAGAAGCGCAAGCATTGCTACGCGCTCTCTTCAAAAGGAATCCGCAAAACCGATTGGGAGCAGGACCAAACGGCATTTTGGATATAAAAGCCCATTGCTTTTTTTCGACCATAGACTGGGTTCGTTTGGAACGCAAAGAGGTGAGGCCTCCCTTCATACCGGCCGTGTCGCGGGATGACGCTTTCTACTTTGATGTGGAGTATACCTCAAAATCGCCACGTGATTCTCCCGGAGGTCCCATCTCTGCCTCAGCTCATGAGATATTCCGGGGTTTTAGCTTTGTCGCTCCTATGCTGCTAGAACAGACGCTTAACAATCCAGCTCAGACACCACCCTCACCTTTGCTACCTTGCCAACAAACAGGACGCACATTACCAGGTGTATTGCCCGGTAATTTCCACAACGATTACAATGTGTTACAAGAGTTGGGCAGGGGTACCTTCTCCGTGTGTCGCCTGTGTGAGCACAAGTCCTCCAAGAAACATTTTGCCGTAAAAATTATCGAAAAAGCTGCCTACATGGCCAGTTCATCCTCATCGGATTGCTGGGAAGAGGTGGAAATTATGTTGCGCTACGGCAATCATCCAAATATTGTTACTTTGTTTTCGGTCTATGAGGACTCCTCCTCAGCCTACTTAGTTATGGAATTACTAAAGGGCGGAGAGCTGTTGGATCGCATTTTGGCCGTGGGTCAAATGTGTGAGAGCGAGGCAAGTGCTGTGCTCAGGACAATGGTGTCAGCTGTGGCTTATCTGCATGAACATGGAGTGGTTCATCGTGATCTAAAACCATCGAATATGATTTATGCGAGTATGAAACAGACACCGGAAACTTTAAAACTATGCGATTTGGGTAAGTTTGTGAAGGCGATAAATATGTACAAAAAGACGTTGAAAGTACGAACAAAATTTTCATAATACTCGTAATAATTTTTTTGATAATAATTTCTATGGTTGGCATAGTTGATACTGGTTGATACGTAGATGCAGGATTTTGATTTTGAATTGAATATGCTATGACTGTTTGTCATATTTTTTTCAACAAAAGGTGACAAATAAAACTACGTGTACCGTAATGGCAAAAGCTAATAGGTACAAGTAATTAATTTTGTTTGCGATTTACATTTATTTAATTTGTTGTCGATAAAGCGAAATTTTGTTTAATTAACCGCGATCTTTATCTGGAGTTATTATCTAGCATCTAAGATAAGACAGCAAGTAGCAAATTTAGAAATAACACAAGCAAACTAAGGAGGAAACTGCGTTTGATACAAATAGGAAAACTTGTCAAGATAAAAGAAAAATTTTATTTATTTATCTATTTATTACAATATATTTTATAAAGTTAGTTTACAAAATAATGAAGAAGCCGCCGGGTAACAATGATCAAAGACCTTTTCTGAAAGATAAAGTAATATTTATTTACATATTTGTTTTAAAAACAATATTATTTTGTTTATTACAGTGAAACAATCAAGGATTTTTTCGATGGGCTGATTTATACGGGAGAAAGGACATGCGGATAGTATGTGGAAAACTGATAAGAAAATATTACAGAAAACTCATCTGATAGGATCAGAGTGATCGTAATAATGATGGGTGTTAAATAAAGGTTTATTTACCCTAAAACGAGAAATAAAAATGCAGTCAGATCTGCTAAGGCTAGCGTGAAAGTTCTACCTCGATATTGTCGGATTAACAGTACGAAGGAAGTGTTCAGATTGAGACAAAAGATTGTAATTTAAAGATTTGTTAAGGGCTGTGTATGGCACTGAAATAGCTATAGGACAATTTACCAATTCATTGCCTTTAATACCGATATGAGATGGTATCTAAATAATTTTCACATCACAGGTGTACCGACAAGAAAACAAATTGTCGTAAATTGCCTATTTGGTTGCTCTGAATAGCTTTTGCCACTCTCAAGCTATCCATAAATATAAGAGTGATTCCCCTGGTCAAAATTGGATGTATAGGTCAGAGCATATTCCAAAGTTGCCAGATTTGCTGTAAAAATACCCGTATGGTCAGGTAGACGTGACATGCAGAGCTGCCAACATTTTCTATCGAAAAATCGTCAATATTTTCGTCAAACAACACAAAAAATCGTATTTCCAAAATTTAAAATCGTCAAAATTTCGTCATGTTCTAAATAATTTGAATTTTAGGGAATAAAAAATGTAAATGTGTAAAAAATTCTAATAAATCTATTCGTTTTATCTGAATTTTTATATAAAATATTATTCAAAAGTATCCCAGAAAATTAATAACTATTTCACAACATGTGTTAAATGTACATTTGTAAACTTTGTCGAACCTGTAAGTTACAAGTCGAATATGAATTTAAGTTATAACAGTATTTTAGGTTGTCAAACAATTAATGATAATACTTTAATAGAATATTCAAATTTCAATACAATATACAATATAATACAAAACGTTTAATATTTCACCAAAAGGCGAAACATGGTAAATGGCTTAAGCTTTATATAAAGCAGAACAGTTGATTGCCTAAAGTTTCAAATTTTTAAAATAATTAAGATACAAGCATTACAAATTTCTCACTTATCTGCTATTTCAAATAAAATTAAATATGTATGCAATGAATTGTAGTTTACTTGCAAATTTTTCTTAGTTCAATAACGAGTATGTGTTTTAATACTTTGTTGTACATACATAGATGTTGTACATAGAAATTCAAACATTTATTAACTCTTTCCGAATATTGGCTTGGACATAAGCGATGTGCTTACATCCTTCTTTTCGAAATATTCCATAAAGGAAATATTTTCTAAATATATAATTTCATTGAAAAATTTGTTAAAATCAAAATTGTCTCCGAATTCTTTGTTAGTAAAATTGTTAAATCTATTCAGTTCTGAGTAAGTTTTTTGAATTTGTTTTATTTTTGCTGTGAAATAAATTACTAATAATTTTTTGATTTTTGAATTTTTTAAACTGATAGTTTCGTTTAGAATTATAAGAGAAATATTTCATAGTTCCCATTAAAAATGGCAACACATAATTTGCTCAGAGCCAAAGAATGTCAAAAATATTACATTTGATGGTGTTTTCTCTTAGATATATTCTATTATAACAACTTTTCTTAGTTGCAGTTAAAAATTTAACAATATTTGATAGTGGCCACATCAAAAGTAAAAAATCGTCACTTCGTGCTAGTTTTAGAGCCAATATCGTCAAAATCGTCAAGTCCAAATTTTATGAATAATATCGTCAAAATGACGAAAATGACAGTTGGCAGCTATGGTGACATGCAAAGGGCCTTGTAATGTGAGTGAGGATCTGGTCTGGCTGAAAATTACATTCATTAGAAGTTTTTTAAAAATACTATATCTACTGAAAGAAGAATCGACAGTAATAATAGTGTGTGTTGTTTTATCCATATTGGACTTGGGAGGAATTTTAATATTAAAGTCCGCAAAAATTTGAAGAATTTGACCGATTGAAGATTAATATGAGTCAGAAATATTTTATATATATTTTTTTTTATAAAAAATGTTTTTGGTAACAAATTTTTTTTAATCTGTGCGGTTTTACTAATTATCTATTTACATGAACATTTTTTTCTAACAAAATATTAAAATTCTTTTGGTAATTATCATTTTTAATAAATTTAAAATTTTATTAAAAAACTTTGAAGTAGAAAATAAACACTTCAAAATAAATTCAGAAATTTACTAATACATATATAAATTTTAGGAAATATTTAACATATTTGTCCGACACTTAATTTTAAACAAAAAAAATGTTCTCTTAATTCGTCATTTTTTATAGAAATATAAATTTTATAAATTTTCTTTTTAAAAGACATATTTAATATTTTTAATTTTTTTATTTATAATTTTTTAAATTTTGAATCAAATTGGGGAATAGTTCCTCTAAAATTATAATAATTTAAAAAACATTTAATCCAAACTAATCTGGATATTTTATCAGATGTATTTTTGTTAAGTTTATCATAGTAAAAAAATATTATGAAATTTAAATATTAAAGAGAAAGTATCATCTAACTCAGAGTTCAATGTACTGCATATACAGATGTTAAAACCACTGAAATACTATATCGCGTTCCTTAACGTCTACTTCTAAAATTAAACCATTTGAAATGTATTTTTGTCATTTAGTATTTCTCCTTCATATTCAAATATTAAAATGAGGAGTATTTATATATATATCATAAGTCGGTTGTAAACATGACAGCATATGTCAGCAACCGCAGGTTAAACAAATACGCTCACAACTCATGGATAAGCGTGCACACGCACACACAGGAAATTCTCTATTATTTTAGAGATGGTTTGTACCATTTGTACAATTTCTGGACGAAAAAAAAAAACGAATAGTCGCGGGTGGACTCATCGTAATTTTTGTCTTGTACAACAAATTTTAAACCACATGTTGTTAAATACATAAACAAACAATTTAAATCTCGACATTTGTGTCTGTCTTGCTTATATTATAAAACCCACGCATGAGAATTACACGAGAGCACATTTACTTTTAGTCCGCCAGTCCGTCAGTCAATTACATCTAAGACCAATTCTATATTTAGAATCACCCTTAGTCCCACACACACACGAACACGTGCACACACATCCGTGCCCAACAAACACTTTGTCCGTCGGCCGGGTCAACCATCAACGGATATCATCGTGTGCTGATACATTGACGTAGTCGCCAACTGACTACAAATATGACATAGTACAAATATTTGCGATTTACTACTATGCCAACCTACAAATTGGTAACTGTGGTGGTGGGTGGTGTACGATTAACGTTCATGTGCTGCTGCTGCCGCTGCCGCACTCACATCCCTTACTGCATCCTCCAAGCCAACCTGCGCCCACACCTACTACCCACTTCCAACTTAAGCAGACTCCTTAGCTCATGGTTGATTGTGTGAGGTCAAATAAACATTACAGAAGTCAATTGGCATTAGTAAACTCTGCTGTATCAAACGCTGAACAACCATCCGTTTGTGTATTTGGGAATGAAACCAGATAATGTTTACAAAAACACTTGAATCGTTGGAGAAGTTCAATGAGATATGAATGAATGAATGAATACGATTAATTGAATAGGGTTGACCGGATGAAGGAGAGCGAGCGAATTGCGCACAGAGGACAATAAGTATGATTTCAGTTACAAAAAAAAAATTAATTAGTTTTTGCAATGTCTGACTAAAAGCAATTTGTATTGAAAGATGATTATCATAACTATGATTCTAACAGATGGCCACTTAAAAAATTAACATTTGGAAAATTTGCTTTTGGGTAAAATTAACAATTTGCAAAAATGTTTTTATGTAAACATAACGCAGTGTGCGTAATATTGATTTTCAATAAGAAAATATCAGTTTGTAGTAAACAAGCAGAAAGTGGAAACACGAACTTTTAGCCAAACAATAGTCTAACAGCTAATAGTTATGCGGAATATAATTTTTACTTGAAATTCATTTTCAAGTCAATATGATACAAATTGGTTCAAACTTATGCAATTAAAAGTAACAGTTCTTTTATAAAGTTGACATAATGGGCTTAAGAAAATAAATTTTAATGAAGTCTTTGTTACAATTCGTTATAAATGAAAAAGGTATATGGGCAAACAATGATAGCACTAGTATAAAAACATATTTTTTTAAAGCTAGGTTCAAATATCTTATTTAAATGAAGAAAAAAAATCCATAATTTTTGTAAAATTTTATGTATTCCAAGATAAATTAAAAACTGGTTTGTGATGTTTTCTGAACATATTTTTCCTATTGGCACATTAAGGCAACAATTAGAAAAAAATGTTGATCTGTATGAAACAAGAATATGGTTCGATAGTTCGGTTAAAGTTCATAGAAAATCGAATAATATTCAAAAACCAGTACAAAAATTTCAGTCACGTAACACTGTGGAACGGTGTGGTTCACAGAGGTAGCGGAGGCCTACTCCAACCAACTAACTCAACTGCTACGGAATGCTTCAACCCCTGATAATATTAACTCGCAGTGACAATATATAGCCGACTCCATAGAATGGACTGCGAGAAGCGTACTTGGGTACTCAAAGCCGTCTCAAGAAGTTGCCTGGTACGATGATGAATGTTGCAATGCCACGAGAGAGACGGATGCTGCATATAGGGCGAAACTGCAGCCAATGGCAACGAGAGGCGTTCGTGAACGGTACAGGGAGAAGAGAAGAGCGGCAACTCATCTTTTTGGACGGAAAAATAAGGAGCTCAAGAAGAGACAGGATGAGTGCACAGAGTTGTTGCTCCGAAGTAGAGGGAAAGCCCGAAAATTTTGCCAGAAATTTATACCATGTCCACACTACAGTAATTTTTCGTAATTTGCGCTCTTATTTGTAATTCAACCCCAAATTACATGCCGAATAACGTAATTCTCCATACAAAATTATGAGAGCGAGTCACCTTCTTTAAAGGTAATTCATTTAGAATTACCTTCAGAATTATGATCAAATCGTGGTCTTCTCAAATTTTTTTAGAATATATCGAAACTGCAGTCAAAATCAAAATGAAAATGTTAACAACAAACACAAACAAAGTAAACAAACAAATGCAACTGTCAAATCAATTATATACGTGTAGTGTGTAAGTAATTCAAAGAGCGAATTAGGTACTTCTCGACGTAGTAAGGCGAGAATGCGTGAAACAGGGTTGCCCTCGTGCAAGGACAGCGATGGCCAGCTAGTGATGGACCCGGATAACGTTCTGAAGATATGAAAACAACAAAGCGGCTGAAGCCGATGATCTCCCTGCTTAATTGTTTAAGGCAAGTGGGCAGGATCTGATTAGGAGCATGCATCAGCTCATAGAGCACATCTGCCTAGAGGAGAGCATGCCCGGGGATTGAAGTCTCAGTCTGTTATGTCTTATATACAAGAAAGTAGGTCGTAGTGAATGTAAGAACTACGGTGGAATAAGCCAATTCCATACAAGGTCCCTTCGAACATATTGTGTTAACGTTTAAAGCCAATTGTGGAAAAACTAATTGGACCATATCAGTGCGGCTTTAGACCTGGTAGATCTTCGACGGATCAAATATTCGCCTTATGACAAACGCTGGAAAAAACTCATGAAAAGTAGATTGGCACCTACCACCTCTTCGTTGACTACAAAGCTGCCTTCGACTCTTTGATAAGAAGTAGGATATATGAGGCCATGTCTAAGTTTCGAATTCCTGCAAAGCTAATTCGACTTTGCAGATGTACCTTGGTAAGGATCACCCTGAACCATTCAACACAGAAAGAGGTCTCAGACAGGGCGATAGCTTGTTCTGTACACTATTTAATATAGTTATGGTATGGTGTCAACATACCATATTCCACAAGAGCCACATGCCACTAGCCTATGCCGATGATATATACATAATTGGCCGAAATCTGCGCGATGTTACTACAGTTTTCTCGTCACTAGAAAAGAAGTCAGAAAAAATCGGTTTAGCGGTCAACGAGGACAAAACAAAAATAATGATTTCGAAGAACAAAGAGTCCTCTCGATGGGGACGCACGGTGAACGTTGACAATTATTGTTTTGAGGTAGTAGATGGGTAGACCCACATCGGATCTTCCGTCAATAAGAAAAATAATGTCAGCCAAGAAACTAAGCGGAGAATAATGCTGGCCAATAGATGTTTTTACGGACTCCGGCAGCACTTTAGCAACACCACCTTATATCGGGATACTGTAGCAGGTGGTAATTTTACCCGTTCTGTTGTATGCTGCCGAATCGTGGGTGCTTACGACAACGGACATACAAAACCTGGGAGTATTCGAGAGAAAAGTACTCCGAAAAGGACAGCGCAGAGCAGGAAGACCCAAACTCCGCGGGAAGGACCAAGTGGTAGGCGACGTGCCACCATCTGGTAGGACTAACTGCAGAACACACGCAGAAGACCGAAGCGTGTGAAATTCTTTAATACTTCAGGCCTCAAATTTATGAACCACGTTCGTAAGTTGTAATTGGCCACTTTAGTAAGTAAGTAAGTAAGTAAGCACTGTGGAACATTTCATTGTTTGGGGGTGAGAAAATCCTAGTCAGAGTGAAGGTACTAGGACAGTATAGTAAAACCCTCACTAGGCACAGCACTACGTGTCCGAAATAAGAGGTACCAGAAGGGTAAGCTAATTAAACAGACCAAATTATCTTCCATTTGTCCCTCTGGATGATATGCATGAAATATTATATTTTAAAAATTGGTAATTTTATGTAGGAGGTACCAGAAGAGGTGGGGCTATTCTGCGCATTTACGATGCAATTACTTTATTTTGAAAAATATTATTTACTGGTAAATTTTCATAAGGATCAATTAAGGTTTGCTCGAGGTATCCTGTCCACGAGCTAGCCAGACAGAACCTAAACCTAATTTAGCTAATATCAACATCTCTATCAACTATGCCTAGACTATAGATAGGGTGATATGACTAATAATTCGTTCAATGTACGATTTGACAATCAATTATCTATTTAGCCAACAACCTTTATATTCCATAATGTTCCAACATTTCTCTTCATTTTCCCCCACCCCCTCATTCGTGTTACACTTAGGTTTCGCCAAGCAATTACGTGCTGACAATGGCCTCCTGATGACACCGTGCTATACGGCTAATTTTGTGGCACCAGAAGTATTAAAACGTCAAGGCTACGATTTGGCCTGTGATATATGGTCTTTGGGCGTACTCCTCTACATTATGCTCTCGGGCCGTACACCATTTGCTTCCACGCCAAATGATTCGCCAGATGTGATATTAAAACGAATTGGTGCGGGACAAATTGATTTTGCCTCGTCGCGTTGGACAAACGTAACGCAAGCCGTAAAGGAACTCTTGGGTCAAATGTTGCACATAGTGCCCGAGAATCGACCAACGGCCGCACAAATACTACAACATCCCTGGTTAAAGGAACAGTCAGCGGGTTCGGTGCGTCTAACGGAATACTATGTGCCTCCAACGAATAAACAAATGCCTCAGCAAGGTTTTACGGCTACTACGGGAAGTTTTAGTCACAATGCCAATACCGCCCGAGAGGCCAATGCTGCTTTGCGTGGTGCCGTCGATGCAACATTTAGAGCTATAGCCATACCGCAAGCGGCCAATGTAGGACCTGTTGCGGACTCCATGCTGGCCAAGCGACGTGCCAAAGATCGTGCCAATGTACAAACGTAATCAAAAGTTCAACAATGGTCGTCAACGCTGTTCATCAAATTAAAGCTGAAATTGTTATTACGATAGGTGTGTGTGTGTGTGTGTGTCCTTTGCGAAGAAAGTAAAGCTTTAAAAAGAGAAATCGTGACAAAAAAAACAACAAACACAAAAGGTAAAAATTCTACAAACAAAATTATATATATATTTGCATAACACGAGTTGTGAACCACTGGCTTACTTTTTCTATTTTACAAAAACAAAAAAAAAACATAAACAAACAACAACAACAAAAACAATGAGCACAAAGTTTTTACTAAAGAAAAATTGAATAACAAATACATAATGAAAAAGAACTTCTTTAGCGGTTTTCCTCAAGAAGTTTCTCAAGCAAATCTTCCATTTATCGCAAACAAGTTAATTATTTATTTTATAGCAAATTCTTTTTTTTATATTATATTATACATACATACATGATTAATGTACATCTTCTCGCTGTTTTACTCCCCCCCTCCCTTGTATGATGCCTATTTACATAATTTAAATTTCTATTTTTTATGTAGAAATATATAATTTTTAATTTTAAAATTACAATTATTTTTTTGTAAAAAATATAAAGATTTTAATCATTACATGTAGTTAAATATTTTAATAGTTTTATTGACTTTTTTTATTATTATTATTATTAAAACTGCTATGTATTACCACATTACCATGATTAATAAAACAATATATAGTAAAAATTAATTACTCATGTACATGTGTATGGACTCAGTTTAAAACTATTTTAAAAGGGTCGACGATGAACTATTTTGCGTCATAGTGTAACACTGAATTATTTTCAGCCATTTATTTTTTCTTCCCCCCACTTTTATTTACAAAAAAAAAAAAAAAACATAATGTTGTTGAGATTTTTATCTTTATGGAAAACAAAAAGTCTGTATTGGTATGGAAAAATATACGTACATACATACAAATTGCATTGCATTTTATCGATATCGTTTAGATGTATTGATTAGTATTCATTTAAATAAGATAAACAAAAATAATACATATTTTTTAAAACTAAAGCCACATTGTAGTGCTGTCGCAGAGATTTATTTTTAACAAACAATTGCAGTTGTAATGATGTATTACGAAAAATATTTAACCCTTATCCTGTATAAATGGGTCAAAATTGCCCAAACCGTTTTTGAGTTCTTATAATTTTGGATGTACTGAAAACTGACAATTATCTTTTTGGCCTAAATTTGGTCTTAAAAGATCAATTAAGTTAAATACTCTTTTTGGATATGGCCTGCGATAAAAGTTACGGATACTGCATTTATGGGTCAATATTGTCCAATACAAATATCAACGAAATTTTTAACTATGTTTTACTTTTATAGCGATTTAGGGCGTTCTTCTCTTAGCTCGTATGTGTTTCGATATCGTGGTGTGGCTAGTAAGATTGTGAGATGATAAGAAGGGCAGACCAATATTGAAGGCAACGATTTCAGAATGTACTCCGAGTTCTCCTTTCAATAAAAAGTCAGACAGAAATTTAGGCAAGCGCGATATAAACTAGCACTTATAAGTGGCTTTTGGTATCGCTGGGATGGAAATTTTAGAAAAATGTGTTATTCTTGGCGGAGGTTCGACCGTAGGTAAACAATAAGTTATATACCGTGAACGTAGCCCTTTCATGGAATATAAACCATCTAAGCCCGGCAAATATGGGATAAGAATCCGGGCTCTATGTAACGTTCAGATAAATTATACATGGTTGTTGCAAGCAAACACATTCACATAAAGCTATAAACTGAAAGCCGAAACAAGATATTTGATTTTTTTTGGATTTTGTTAAAGATTTGAAATATCGAAAAGTTATATGATAAAATTTGCTTACATCCTAAGGATTTCGAAATTAACTACTCAAACGAAACCTTACCATGGTTCTCCAGTCCGAAAAAATAAACGTACATTCTGTTTATAAAATTGCACATGAAAAATATACCAACAAATTTTTCTCAGTTCTTCTCGATAAAGAAAATAAAACAACCATTTTCGCATTTTTTGTCGTACACAAGCAAAATAGGTTTGTTCTTTTAGTAAGCACATTATATCATACTAACGCCATGACACGAAGTCACGAAGTGATAAATTCATTGGCCATAAATTGCACTTGCAATCACAGCTGTAATCGATGGCTCTCAACCCTATTCAACAACATGTTGGACATTGCAAAATATAACGCTTCTTATTTATTTACTTCAATAAATCAAATCAATCCCTTAGGGATGACGGTATAAAAATAATTTCTAACGTCTTATATCTTTGAAAGAATTAGACAGGCCTCTTGTTCCACAGGAAATATCTCGGCGAGATCATATTTATTCCTGCAATTCAGCTAAAGCAATCGTACGCAGTTTAAATCCTGCTGCAACAAGTGAACTGCAAAAGACAAACCTTACAAGCGAACGTTGCTATGTATACCCTTAATGTTTAAAAAGTACAAAATACTCAGAAAATGTTCCAAATGTGCAAAGTTTGTGTGCAAAAATCATTGTAATAGCATAATTTCCTTCAAAAACGGTCGAACTATTTAAAAAAATTTAAATATTCAAATAAATATGTATTGGGCAAAATTGACCCATTAATACAGTATACGTAATTTTTTTTAAGTACAGGATAAGGGTTAAACTATAATAAAACTAACAAATCATTATGTATACACCCGAGTGTATGGATGGTATGGCAAAATGTTTTTTTTTATTATTTATTTATAATTTGTGGTCTTGGCCAATCACTGTGGTTTTAAATCATCAGGGGTGCTTGCACTTGCTTTGTTGTAAGTTGTTTTTCGTTTAAAAGCGATGTAATTGTAAGCGACATATTTTGAAACAAGACTTACAAAAGAGTTCATTTGGTACATAGTAATTTTTACACAGATTTTCATTTCCACATCTGGAAATGAACTTATAACATTTTTGGGGAAAATAAAAATAAGAGATTTTAAGTTTTTTTCCGTTAAACTTACTGTTTTGCTGAAAATTCGAACAGAAGTGTATTAAAGCTGCAGTAGGCACGCTTCCAATGAGATATAACACGGTATTATATCTTTACGATTTGATGGTGGAATCATGGGGCAAAGAACGACACTTCTTCAAAAAAAGCACAATACGGAGATAAAAACAAAGAATCCTTTTATCCTAAAAAAGGATCAACTAGGATTTCGATTCAAGTGGATTTATAATGTACAATTGACTCCAAAAAAAACCCATTTGTCATTTTTTTTTTGACATTTTAGGTCAACTCTTTTGTCATTCAGGCGAGGTGTGCATGGAGTCTATCAATGATTTCAAAAATCAATTAGTGGAGTTAATCGGTTGGTTTTTGAAGTCATTGAATTAAGGAAAGAATTTGTTGCCAAATTTTAGGAACAATTCCATTAACAAATTTTTAGGGAGTTTGTACCAAAAAAAATTACCTTGAGAAATTGAGCTAATTATATTTTTCTCCCCTTAGTTTTGTAGTTTGTATGAAGACATTTGAAGGACATCAAATTTTTTTTGAATCCGTGCACCCTACGACCCCCCGAAATAGTATATATTATGTTATATAGTCATTTGATAGGGACCGGCCGTGGCATAGTGGTTAGAACACGCGACTACCATGCGGGAGATCTGTGGTTCGATTTCCGGCTCCAGTCAACTACATTTTTCTTTCATTGCCGGCCCCCTCGATGTTGTCGACAGCAACTTCGCAGTATAAGTGTCGAGATAATCGGCATGTCTAGTAAAAGCTTCTCAAACAGTGACGTTCGCATTCGTCGATAAACAAGTAGGTGCCGTTTGTTGTGAATCTAAAATAGAAAGCGTGTTTATTCACAACAACGCGAGAAGCTTTCCCATACCCCATTCATGGGGTGTAAAGGGAAATTAAGTTTATAGTCATTTGATAATCGCTCGAAACGAGGCTCATATCGTTATTAATGGTTAATAAAAACTACATTTAGCTTATTGAACATTTTTGACCCCGACCTCAATTTTAGTTTTTGAGTTTTTTGTGATTTTTACGAATTTTGTCAGAAATAGGCAAAACTATGGTGTAACAAAAGAAGTAAAAAAAAACTAAAACAAAAATTGATGTAGGGGTCAAAAATTACGTAGCCCTTGATTAACCATGAAGACCGATATATGCCTCGTTTCGATCGGATATCAAATAACGATGCAGCATAATAAATACTAATTCCGGGGGTCGTAGGATGCACGGACCCAAAAAAAATGTGATGTCCTCAAAATGCCTTTAGCCAAACTACAAAACTGGGGGAGAAAACATAAACATTTTTTTTCGACCCTATCTATCGTGACACTCATCGGGATGGTAGAAGAATCCTTCGCTCATGACCATAGGCCTATAAATTGTTTTTATTTTTATAAGTACTTTTGTTGTAGCAAAAACTGAAATTTATTGTATCCAAAAAGTTTTTTAGCACACCAAAAATTATAATTTATTGAACCAAGAAGTACAATTTATTGTGCCAAAAAATACTTTTTTTGTACCCAAAAGTAAAATTTATTGTACCAAAAAGTATAATTTATTATTCAAAGTGTAAATTATTGTACCGAAAAGTAAAATTTATTGTACCAAATAGAACAATATTTTTTTTTCAATTAAGTAGTTTCATTGCGCCAAAAAGTACTATTTTGTACCAAAAGGTACTATTTATAGTACCAAAAAGTACAATTTACTATTAAAATTACAATTGATCGTATTAAAATGTACTGTTATTGCACCAAAAAGTACAGTTTATAGCGCTTTCAATATACCAGAAATGACCCCTATTGTACCAAAAATTAATGTAATTGTTTCAATAAATACTGAAATTGTGTCGAAAAATCTTTTTATTGTAGTTTTTGCTTTTTGGTACATTAAAAATAATTTTTAAAACCACAACTACATTTTTTCGACGGTTAAGTATTTTTGGGTTCATTCAATGTACTTTGTGGAACTATAAAAGTACTATTTGGTACACAAAAAATACATTTAAATAGAATAAATGTACTTTTTGCACAATAAATGTATTTTTTAGGACAGTAACAGTATTTAACTTTTTGATGTTATAAAATAATATCAAAAGTTTTTTTTATAAAAACAGTAAAAGTACTTTTTGAGGCATTAAAAGTACGACTAGGAATACTAAAGTACTTTTTGATACAACTATAGTAATATTTGGTACAACAGAAACGACAATTATAAAAGTACTTTACTTGTTGGTACACCGAAAATACATTTGGGTACAAAAAAAGTACTAATTAATATAACAAAATCACTTTTTGATTTTATAACGGGTCCGCCATCTAACGTTTTTTTTTCAACTAGTGCTTATTTCGTGAATGGTAACAAGTGCTTGTACAATATGGTAAAAAGTGCTTGTACAATAAAACTACATTTTGGCACAATAAAAGTACTTTTTATGACAATAAAAGTATTTGTTTATACAATAACTATGCTATTTGGTACAATGAATGTACTTTTTGGAAATTTTAATATAACAACTGAGTTTTTTATACAATAAAAAATAATCTTATATAAAATAAAAGTATTTTTGATACAATGAAAGTACTTTCACACACAATAATAGTACTTCTTGGTACATTAAAAGCTCTTGTTCGTACAAACAAAGTACTTTTTGGCACAATAAAAGTACTTTCTAGTACAATATTTTGTACTTTTTGGTACAATAAATTGTACTTTTTGTTACAATAAAACTACTTTTTGGCACAATAAAAAATCATTACGGTACAACGATAGTATTTTCTGTTACAGTAAAGTTCCCCTTGGTAAAAGAAAAGTACTTTGTGGTACTATCTATATATATAAAAGGCTTGGGTGACTGACTGATCACTCCCCAGCCCAAACGGCTAAAGATAGAACCGGGTAATTTAGAATGTAGGTTCCTTTTATGACGTAGGCGCGCACTAAGAAGGGATTTTTGGATATTCGGACTAAAAGGGAGTAAAATGGGCGTGGCACCGCCCCATACAACTGGAATTTTAAATTGACTGTATCTTTTGAACCATTATAGGTACGAGATTTGGTACCTATATCGGTCGTATAAGAAAAAATAGTTTGTGTAAAGTAGGCGGTGCCACACCCCTTTTATAAAAATAGTTATATTGGCTAAATATATGGACCGATTGCATTTGAATTTTCTATTTGTGATACTGTCCAAAGGACCTCTATTATAGGCTACATAATTAGACAAAGGGGCACCGCCCACGCAAACCAAAATTTCAATCGGTCATATTTCGCGAGCCATTAAAGGTATGAAGATGAGATTTGCTACATATGTAAATGGTACATTTGGGATTACGTCTCGCTGGGAAATGGGCAGTGCCACGCCCCTTTTGATTAATAGAACGATTGTAATAGCTTTATCATAATCAATATATTTAAATAGTATGATGGAATTTGGGATGGTTGTTCCCCTTTTCGAGTAAACGTCAGCTAAGAACGGATTTTTGGAAACTTGTACTTTTATGAGTTCAAAATTACCAATAAGAGATTCAAGTTGTACCAACACCTAAACCAATCGGCTAATGGTAAAATCGCGAAAATTGATATGGAAATGCTTACTATTAAATTGGATTGAAGTATTTTTTTAAATCAGATGTTTCTGGGTAAAAAAAAAATCGGAAAAGGGATGAAAGTGTTATTATTGCCCAGACGAAACGGCTAATGATGTAATCATGATAAGTTATATTGGCTTGCTCCCTATGGAATTAGAACGAAGCAAGGACGGTTTACGAAATTCTTACCTTTTAGGGGTAAAAAGGACTGAAAAGGGATAAAACTGGTAATAAACGGCTAAAGGTATAGTCTCAAAAATTGTGCGATGTGAAGTAATTTTAAAATTCGTTCATAAGTTGTAAAAATACTGAAAAAGGGAGAAAACTTATGATATCACCCAGATCAAATTGCATTATACCTGTATTGCTTAGAGTCATAAAAAGGTTCATTGTCAGTACGGGTGAAGCAACGCGAGCAGGGAAAGCTAGTTATTTCATAAATTTATAGTACTTTTTAATGCAATAAGTAATTGTGTGTTTGCTTCGGGGAACATAGAATTTTGTTAACACATACGAAATTTCTAATCCAAATTATTGGATTATATTTAAAATCATGCAATCAACTGCAATTGTTTGAACTTACATGTATTTAACTATCTTTTTGTGTTAAAAGCTCCCCTCCCCCCTCTCTCTCTCTCTCTGCAAAACAATTATGATTTTATCCGCAATTAACTGAATAAATTCGATAAGTAAAGTGAAAATATGATGATGATGATGATAATACTATTTACCTACTTCCTCATCTCTCCGAAATCCATAACAATAAGAAAAATGAAATTAATAAAACTAGAACAAATTACCTGTTTGACACAAAACATAAATACCGAACAAACAAAATTATTCCAAATAATCAACAAAGAAATTTATTTTTGTGAAAAATATTAGCTAAAACAAAATGAAATATATAAATGAAAACAAAAGAAAAAACAAATAAATATTTAAGAAAAAAAAAACAAAAAACTAAATATATTAAAAACAAACAAAATAATTAGTTAAATGCCGAAAAAATTTTAAAGACACAGCATTCATTAATACAAGTAAACGAAAAAGAAAAAAGAATATTAAGAAAATGTTAATTATTGCTGACACAGTTTTATTATCCCTTAAAAAAAGAGAAATGTTTAAATCAATCTAATAAAAAAACCTAACATATACTATATATATATATACATAAATATTTAACTAATATTTACATTTTGAACCAAAAAAAGCATAGGTGAAATTTTATATATGCAAACACACAAAATGTATATTAAATCCCCACATATTTTTTAATTATAATTACAAAAAAAAAAATGTTACTAACTTAGAAGATGACGAAAATATATATATATACGATATTCCAAAACAATTTATTTACTCTGAATTTTCTTTTTCCACGCGTACAATTTGAATAATTCGTTAATGTCCCTACACCTTTTTTTCTTAAATGCCTTAAAATCGCAGCTAAAAAATTTTGCAATATCTAAAATGTTTATCCTTAAATAATGAAAATTTATAAAATATATTAAAAAAAAATACTCTTTATTTATATCATAACCTTGTCGTTTTATCTTGGTTCGTTTTCAATTGTCATCTTGCGTACTGCGCGTGTATTTGTTGTTGTATACCTAAACATATACAACAATATTGGAATGTTTTGAACAAACTTGAAGATCATCGATATGTAATTGCTCCTGCAAGAGCAAATAGAAATGCATTGAAATATTTTTAAATTTTTGCATTTAGTTTAGATATTTAAATCATATTATAATTATTATTATTAAAAAAAAAAAAGATTTCAATACACACATATATATACAATATATATACATATGTATATTATACATATATAAATATATGATTAATTATTTAAATAATAATAACAATGACGAGAATGTAACAAATATTGTATTATATTTAATAAATAAACCAAAAAAAAAGAAATCATTTTAAACTGAAAATAAAAATTCCATTTAAATGAAAATTTTGTTTTAATGAAGTAGAGGGGGAAAATGTAAACTCAAATGCTGCAGACCAGTAGATTTGTTGTGAAAAGTTTGACTATATTTTGCAAAACAAGAGAAGTCATTCTCAAAAAATTATATTTGAAGTGCAAGCAAATTAATAAGATTTGGTGATAGAGAGCACTGCCGAATATGTACTTTCAAAGAACTTTGAACAGGCCATTATAAAAGTTGTGTTAAAACTTACTAATATATAATGCAATGGTTTGAACCAGAGAATGACAAAATGTATAATAAGAGTACTGTTGAAGTATTAATGTCCAAACATGTACATGTGTAAAGAGTAAACGATCAAACCATGCCCATACCCACACACACTTGTGCATTGGTATACCCAAGTACACGAGACCCAGCACATGTTAACAATTGTTACAAGTGTTGGTTGTGTTGGGTGCTAGTTATACATACTTACTTACTTAAGTGGCCCATTACAACTTACGAACATGTTTCATAAGTTTGAGGCCTGAAGTACGAAAGAATTCCACACGCTTCGGTCTTGTGCATGTGTTCTCCAGTTAGTCCTACCAGATGGTGGCACGTCGCCTACCACTTGGTCCTTCCAACGGAGTTTGGGTCTCCCTGCTCTGCGCCGTCCTTCAGGTTCGCCTTCAAACACCTTTCTCGCTGGAGAATTTACATCCATACTGGCAACATGACCCAGCCACCGAAGTCGTTGCATTCTGACTCTTTTAGCTACGTCGATGTCGTGGTAAAGCTCATACAGCTCATGGTTCATCCGATGGCGAAACTCGCCGTCGACACAGATAGGTCCATAAATTTTTCGGAGTACTTTTCTCTCGAATACTCCCAGGTTTTGTATGTCCGTTGTCGTAAGCACCCATGATTCGGCAGCATACAAAAGAACGGGTAAGATTAGCACCTGGTAAAGCTGTTTCTTAGTATTCCGAGATAAGGTGGTGTTACTAAAGTGCTGCCGAAGTCCGTAGAAACATCTATTGGCTAGCACTATTCTCCGTTTAATTTCTTGGCTGACATTATTTTTCTTGTTGACGGAAGATCCGAGGTAGGTAAACTCGTCGACTACCTCAAAACAATAATTGTCAACGTTCACGGTGCGTCCCCAACGAGAGGACTCTTTGTTCGTCGAAATCATTATTTTTGTTTTGTCCTCGTTGACCGCTAAACCCATTTTTGCTGACTCCTTTTCTAGTGATGAGAAAACTGCAGTAACATCCCGCAGATTTCGACCAATGATGTCTATATCATCGGCATAGGCTAGTGGCATGTGGCTCTTGTGGAATATGGTGCCAGACATGTTGACACCAGCCTTTCTCATCACCTTCTCCATAACTATATTAAATAGTGTACAGGACAGGCTATCGCCCTGCCTGAGACCTCTTTCCGTGTTAAATGGTTCAGACTGATCCTTACCAATCTTAACAGAGGATTTGGTGTTGTCTAAGGTACATTTGCAAAGTCGAATCAGCTTTGCAGGAATATCAAACTCAGACATGGTCTCATAAAGCCTATTCCTTATCGGAGAGTCGAAGGCAGCTTTGTAGTCGACAAAGAGGTGGTAGATGTCGATCTGTTTTTCATGGGTTTTTTCCAGGATCTGTCGTAAGGTGAATATTTGATCCGTCGTAGATTTGCCAGGTCTAAAGCCGCACTGATATGGTCCAATTAGTTGTTCTACAATTGGCTTTAGCCGTTCACACAATATGCTTGAAAGGACCTTGTACGCAATTGGTAATAGGCTTATTCCACGATAGTTCTTACATTCACTACGATCTCCTTTCTTGTATATGGGACATAACAGACTGAGACTCCAATCCCCGGGCATGCTCTCCTCTTGCCAGATGTTCTCCATGAGCTGATGCATGCTCCTAATCAGCTCCTCCCCGCCAGCCTTAAACAATTCAGCAGGGAGACCATCGGCTCCAGCAGCTTTGTTGTTTTTAAGGCGGGAGATGGCCATACGTATCTCGCTCTGGCTCGGAGGTGGACAGTTAATACCATCGTCATGGATTGGAGCGGAGTCTTCTGGATTGGTGTCAGTATCCAGTAAATTTCTAAAGTGGTCTCTCAATATCTTTAGAACGCTATCCGGGTCCGTCTCTAGCTGACCATCGCTGTCCTTGCAGGAGGGCAACCCTGTTCCACGCATTCTCGCCTTAACTCTCTTGTAGAATTTTCGGGCTTCCCCTCTACTTCGGAGCAACTCAGTACACTCATCCTGTCTCTTCTTCAGCTCCTTCTTTTTTCTTCTAAAAAGACGAGTTGCCTGTCGGATTTTCTCCCTGTGCCGTTCACGAACAGCTCGCGTTGCCATTGGCTGCAGTTTTGCCCTGTATGCAGCATCCGTCTCTCTCGTGGCATTGCGACATTCCTCATCGTACCAGGCATCTTCTTGAGACGGCTTTGAGTACCCAAGTACGCTTCTCGCAGTCCGTTCTATGGAGTCGGCTATATATTGCCACTGCGAGGTTATATTATCAGGGGTTGGAGCATTCCGCAACAGTTGAGTTAGATGGTTGGAGTAGGCATCCGCTACCTCTGTGGTCCGCAGTTTACCGATGTCCAGCTTTCGTTGTGCCTGGTAACGTAGCCTAGTGCGTACCTTAACTGCGGTAAGGAAGTGATCAGACTTAATGTTCGCACCCCTGATCACTCGTACGTCTAGAACACTCGATGCGTGCCTTCCATCGACTACCACGTGATCTATCTGATTCCTCGTCAATTCATCTGGAGATAACCATGCTGCCTTATAAATATTTTTATGGTCAAATCTAGTGCTGCTAACTACCATATTTCTTGCCGCAGAGAAATCAATCAGTCTGATGCCATTGTTCGACGTTTCGGTGTGCAGACTGAATTTTCCGATTGTAGGCTCAAATGCGGTCTCCCTGCCTATTTTAGCATTAAAATCGCCTAGTACAATTTTGATGTCATGGCTGGGGCTACGGTCATATACATTTTCTAGGCTCTCGTAGAACTCGTCTTTGTCCTCATCGCTTTTCTCTTCTGTCGGAGCATGGGCACATATAAGTGTTATGTGGAAAAACTTAGTTTTGACTCTTATGGTGGCTATACGTTCACACACCGGGTTGAACCTTGGGACTAGGTGTCGCAGTCTTTTGCCAACCACAAATCCACATCCAAACTCGTGCTTGTCCGCATGGCCACTATAGTAGATGTCGCACGTCTTCATGCGCGAGCACCCGTGTCCCGTCCACCGGATTTCCTGTAAAGCGGTTATGTCAGCCTTGTATTTTTCGAGGACTTCCGCCAGTTGGATGGAGGCACCTGGTCTATACAGTGTTCTAACATTCCAGGTGCATATCCTCAAATCATGGTCCTTAACCCAGGATCCTGGGTTTGCCAAGTTAAACCGATTAGAAGCTTTACCTTGCATCACACTCCCGATGCTAGTTATACATGTCAAATTTCTATTTCTGTTCCGTAGAGTATGGGAATGTACAGGAGTACACATGAGTACTCATGTCACCCGTAGTGCATAGAAGAGTTGACGAATGTAAGAACGATCAAAAACGATGATCTATGATGATCATTATCGTAGATAAAAAACTTCATAATTATGTTGAGTCTGCTTCGGCTTATGACATCGTGTGCGTCGAGTGTATTTTGTGTACACTTGTGTATGAGAAACAAAAGTAAGGGTAGGTAGAGTTAACGTTCGTTATAAATGGTGTGCAAACATGTCTTTTCAACGCAAATAAGAGTTTGTAAGCATTCTCTCTGTGTTAGGTATAGTTCCACACAAGTATACAAATTATGGGTATGTACTTAAGTATACATTAATGCCGAGTACTTATTGTCATTCTCTGGTTTGAACTACTACTTGCAATGTATTAAGAAGTTATTTTGTTGTATCACAAAGTACTTTCATTATATCAAAAACGTTTATTATTAGTATTTTTTTGACCATAAAAGTACTTTTTTGTAAAAAAAAAAACTATTTTTGTTTAAACAAAAAATATTTTATGTGTACTACGAAGTACTTTTAGTGTACCAAAAAGAGCTTTTATTCTACCAAAACTTACTTCTATTTATACCGTTGTCGTCGTCGACATCATCGTCGTTTTTATGTCAATATCACTTCCATTTAACATCGTCGTCACATCAATGCTATTTCGGTATTCTATAACTTCCATGAGACGATATCGATTGCTAATCAATAACAAGAAAGAAATAACTACAGCTGATTTATTTTGATTTTAATTGTGTTTTATAAAAAAATATTTTTGTGTCCGATTCAGATTCCAGCGATGAGGAAAGCAAATATAATATTATACTGGAAAGGAAAATACTTGGACAAAGATCCGATATGATAAATTTGCCAGATAACAAGTATGTACATAAGAGTATGCCGGCTTCCCAACTTTTTTTTCTTTTATTGATTTGAGAACTACTTAAACCTTAATAATACTGCATTTAATTACGAGCTGGAAGAAATAGTTGCTATAATGAAAAGGGAACTCAGGACAACATTTGTGTTAATCATAATTAAGTTGTCAATAACATTGAGGTCCTTAGGACAGATGTCTTACCACCTAAGTGTAGGCAATGCATTTTGAATTGGACAGTAGCAGCCAGTAGTTGCAAGAATCTGGTCGAAGCACTGAAAAACTAAAATTATTCTTTCAAATTGTTTCAAGTGGTTACCAAAAACTGTGACGACAGATTTCAGTATCGTTTGTATTCAACGTCGTCCTCACATCTCCTTGCAGAATACCAAATTTTTGTCAAAAAACGTCGGTAGTTATCGAAAACGACTACGAGAATACCAATTTTGTACCGTCATCACAAGACGAAGTCGTTTTGCGTCTGCGAATAGAGGCGATTGTATCAAAAAGTACTTTTATTTTTTCAAAAAGTTAATTTGTTGTATCATAAAGAAATTTATTGTAACAACAAGTACAACATATTTGTTTTAGCAGCCAATACTATTTTGTACCATCAAGTACCAAGAAATATTTTATTGTATTACAAAGTACTTGTATTGTACCAAAAAGTACTTTTATTCTATCAAAATGTAGTTTTATTGTACGTAATAGCATTTTTGTTTAACCTTAAATTACTTGTATTGTACCACTAAGTACTTTGTTATAACACAAAGTACTTTTATTGTACCAAAACGTAACTTTATTATATTGAAATGTACTTTTATTGTACGAAAAAACATCTTTGTTTAACCTAAAATTACTTTTATTGTACGACTAAGTACTTTGTTATATCGAAAAGTTTAAAAAAGTTTATCTGTTGTATGAAAAAATAAATCTATTGTATCAACAATTACTATTATTGTGCCATATAGGAATATCATAGTACATAGCCGTACTTATATTGACGTACAAGTACTTCTAATGCTCCAAAAAATACTTTAATGATATCAAAAATTACATTTATTATAACGAAATTTACATTTATTTTATATGTTGCAACAAAAATGAATTGTGTATCTATAAGTACTTGATTGGATCAAAAAGTACTTTTTAAAAGTACTTGTTTGTATCAAAAAGTACTTTTATTTTATCAAAAATTAAATTGTTTGTATAAAAAAGGAATTGATTGTATTAGCAAGTACTTTCATTGTATCTTATAATAATTTCGTCGTATTAAAAACTACTTTTGTTTTTCTAAAATGCACTTTGTCGTAACACAAAGTACTTTTGTTGTGTCAAAAAGGAGTTTTGTTTTGCCAAAAATAAGTTTTTTTGTATTAGAAAGTAATTTTATAGTGTCAAAATCCAGTATGTTAATTTATTACACTATACGACACGATTTTTCACCCATGATCAAACTGACCAGATTCTGAAAATATAGCTAAAATAAAAATATACGTATCTCCCAGTTTTTCTAGATCAGCCCATTTAAGTATTTTACGACCAGTTCAATGTTTGGAGCGAAGCTCCCATACAACGACTTGAAAGTGACTTCTTCTTGTTCGCAGAATTCTGCGAGTGGTAATCAGATTTTGATGAATTTTTTTTATTGTTTTTCAAAACGCCAGGAGCGGGTTCTGACGAAGCCAAAATTTAACATTAGTCCCAAATTAAATTTGTCACAAATTTTGTCACAAATTTAATTTGTCAACACATTTTCCTAGTCCGAACCAGCTCCCAGCCATTTGAAAAACACTTAAAAAAAATTTTGACAGTTTTAATTTTTGACAATTTGTGACAATTTTAATTTTTGACAAATTATAAATTTTGACTTTGTTAGAATCAGCCCATGGCCATTTGAAACATATTTAAAAAAATTCATCAAAATCTGTTGACAATTTGTTTGTGACAAATTTTAAATTTGGGCTCGGTCAGAAATACATTCAGTCCATTTGAAATACATTAAAAAAAAATTCGTCAAAATCTATTAACAACTCTCCGAGTTCTGCGAACAGGAAGGATTCACTTTCAAGTCGTTGTATGGGAGCTTTGCTCCAAAAATTTAATTGCTCGTAAGAAACGAGATGATCTAGAAAAACTGGGAGATGCGTATATTTTTATTTTAGATATATTTTCAGAATCTGGTCAGTTTGTTCATGGGTGAGGTCAAAAGTTTAAATTTGTCCTACAGTGTTATATTATATAATAATTATATTAAAAAGTACTTTTATTGAACTAACAAGAGTTTAAGATATCAATAAGTTATTTTATTGTATTCTCAGGTACCTTTATTGTATCCAAAAACTACAAACACTTTTTATTGGACAAACAAATTCGTATATCCTAGTAGAAAGTACTTTCATTATACCAGAAAGGACTTTTATTTTATCAAAAAGTACTTTTAATGTACTAAAAAGTACTTTTATTGTACCAAAAGGGAATTTTATTGTATCAGAAAGAGCTTCGATTGTGTCTACAAGTACTTTGTATTGTAACAGAATGTACTTTAATTGAACCAAAAAGTACGCAAAAAAGTTTTCTTGTAACTAAAGTACATGTGCAGTACCAACAAACATTTTTTTTACATAATGTACTTCAGAACTTTTATTGCACCAATTATCTACAAGTACTTTGTATTGTACCAAAAAGTACTTTTATTAAAACAAAAAGAGTTGTATGATATCAAGAAGTTATTTTATTGTGTCCTCAAGTACTATTATTGTACCCGAAAAGTACACTCGTATCAAAAAGTGCATTTGCAATACCAACAAACACTTCTTTTACTAAAAGTACTTTAGTACTTTTAATGCACTAAGAAATAATTTTTATCATATTACAAAGTACTTTCATTGGACCAAAAAGGAATTTAATTGTATCAAAAAGTACTTTTATTGTACCAAAAGGGAGTGTTATTGTATCAGAAAGTACTTCGATTGTGTCTACAAGTACTTTATGTTGTACCAAAAAATACTTTTATTGCACCAAAAAGAGTTTTATGATATCAAGAAGTTATTTTATTGTATCCTTAAGTTCTTTAATTGTACCCAAAAAGTACATTTGCAGTACCAACAAACAATTTTCTATTACATAAAGCTGTTTAGTACTTTTATTGCACTAAGAAATACTTTTATCCTATTACAAAGTACATTTATTAAACCAAAAAGGGTTTTATTGTATCAAAACGTACTTCTATTATACCAAAAAGGATTTTTTTTTGTATCAGAAAATACTTCGACTGTGTCTACAAGTACTTTGTACTGTACGAATAAGAACTTCTATTAAACCAAAAAGGGGTTTAGATATCAAGAAGTTATTTTATTGTGTCCTTAAGTACTTTTATACCAAAAGTACTTTATTGCACCAAAAAATACTTTTATCCTATTACAAAGTACTTTTATTATAACAAAAAAGGGCTTTTATTGTATCAAAAAGTACCTCCAGTGTACTAAAAAGTACTTTTATTGTACTAAAAAGGTATTTTATTGTATCAGAATGTACTTCGATTATGTCTACAAGTACTTTGTATTGTACCAAAAAGTACTTTTAATGTATCTACAAGTAGTTGAATAGTATAGAGAAGTATGTACTTTTATTGTATCAAAAAGTAATTTCACGGTTTCAAAAGTACTTTTACGGTATCAAAAAGTACTTTTTCATTGTATCAAAAAGTACTTTTATTGTACAAAAATGTAATTTTGTTGTTTTATATTATATTCATATTTATATTTATCCAGATATCGAATACAAAACATTTGTTGTTATATAGAAAGTGACACGCCCACTAATTTCATAACGCCCATTTTGCTGGCCAATTACGTATATAAGTGAAATGACAATCACACAAAATTTCAAAGCTCTCACTTTCATATTACTCCCGATATAGACTGCAAACTATTCACCTTGTATGGAAGATGCCACGCCCATCCAAAGCGATCACGCCAAATTACACACATTAGTGAAAAATGAACTCACACAAATTTCTCATCAAACTCTCACTTTTATTCTAATAGTAATCAATGTATGCGTTGATCAATATTCAGCTTGTATGGGAGGTGTCACGCCCACTTCATATAAAGCTGCATTGAACTTTACTGGGCGAGGTCTGACTACAAAAAAAAAGTGAAGATGTCATTCTCTCCAGTTCAGTCCCAGTAAAACGAAAACCGAGGTCAAAAACTAAAGTCAACGTTTGTCGCCGTAGGCCTTTGAATTCTTTTATATATTAATTCTAAAAAACACTATATCGTCGGCTTAATGTGCAAACCTGCTAAATCCAATTTTTAAGTAAATTGAGATTTTGATGCCGTGTGGCAGAGAAAGATACGCCTTGTTGACCAGCATGTAGTTTTTCTTCAATTTAAGTCTTGATGTGTGTAAAAAGGTTTGATAAGAAAAACTGCCAAATCCACTCAAAGAAAAATTATTGTAAGAAAAATAGTTCACCCCAGTGCAGCCAACGATATTTTTGGGTTCCCTCTTAAGCTGCAATTACGAAATATAAGTAGTTTTTTGTCTCTCCTGTAAAATGTGCTGAAAGGAAGTTTGTAGGTTTGCATATTAACCCGACAAAAATTTGCTTAAAAATATTTATTTTCGCGAGTTTATATTGTAAATGTTCATAAAGCGTAAAAACGTTTTTTAAATAGG
Source organism: Muscina levida (assembly GCA_964034835.1). Lineage (NCBI taxonomy): Eukaryota > Metazoa > Arthropoda > Insecta > Diptera > Muscidae > Muscina > Muscina levida. The sequence goes on from OZ035882.1 coordinate 48,339,802, forward strand.
GCTTAAAGTAAAATTTATAAAAAAATATCTTATTTTGACAACAAAAAAGTAAACAACAAACACAGCACCAATTTTATATACAATGGATATTGTTACTAGCATATCCGATGGCTAATAATTTAAAAGTCATAACTCAATTTTTTTTGTATTTTATGGGAAAAGGAACAAACTGAATAAAATCGGAGCGATTTTGCACGTTATTTGTTAGTGAGGGCTTTTTTGATGTCTATATATTCTTAATTTGTTAACATAACAAATATAGAGTGTCCCTTGCCGTAAAAAAACAAGATACGACCTTTTCATAGTTAGCCATCGATGTGCCAAGGCAAACTAGTAAATAATCTTAATTTAAAATTTAGGAATTTATTACCAAAATAATCGTAATACCAAGTAAAGACATGTATTTAAACTTCCGAAATGTTGCTACCTTTCAAACCAATACATGACAAAAAACAAAATGTTCCCGCAAACGCACTCTCGTTATACATATATGCAGTAACAAGGCAGCTGCTATAGCAAACATAACAATTTGGGGATTTTTGAAAAGTTTGTCAATTATTAAACAAACTCATCCATATTCACCTTCAAAAATATCTGCACATCGCAGTGTACAAGCATAGTAACTTTTTTTTTATCAAACTACTGCGATATGAACACTTCTACCTCCAATCCACCCTATCACAATTGTCAACTATCATTTAATTATTGTTCCCAAATGAAGTACAGGAAATTCAGCTTAAAATCAAAAGTAATAAACAAATTGTTAGCGATACTATAGTTCTGCTATAAGTCTGGGAAGCGAATGCCCACAAACAAACCAATATGTAGTATGTGTAGAATGTGTGTTAGTACACTTATTTATTTGATAACAAAAGTGTTATTGAAAAATTCCATATAAACAAAAGACAAATTTGCACAAAAAAAAAACAATTAATTAACAATATTGCCCTCCAAATTCTGTTATCACTATAAACAAATAAAACACCAGGTATGAATCATTTTGAGGGTTGTTGTTTTTTTTTTGTATGTAAATTATTTATTTATATTAAATCTATCTTTTTTTTGTCATATATAAACAATAGTAGAATTATATATATATTCTGTGGTTTTGTTTAATTAAATACAATGCGTTTTTGTTTTTCTTTTGTTTATGGTTTTCATTTAATTCGTATTTTTTTTTTGTATTGCAAAATTGGTAATTGAATTTTATATTTATTGTGGTACGTACGAGGGTCGTGATATTAGTTAATGAAATAATAATTACATTACTCAATTGTTAATGTTTCATTTTAATTTATTCATAAGAGATATTACTTTTATTATATGTACTTTAATGCAAGGGGACTTTCTAGGCGTTGTAAAAATCAAAGATATATTTTTAGCTTAGATACTTCAAATTCTAGACGTTTAGAAGGCCCCTGCCACAAGTTACGTTTTTTAGTTGGTAAAAGCGCAAAATTCTTTTAATACCGAATGTTTTAGAGGAATTGGGAATTTTTTTAGGCTTTTAGCTCATTTGCTCGTATTGCGTTTTCCATCAGAATTGCCTTTGTCTTAATTGAGAGGAAACAAACTCTGAACAAAAACAGACGATTTGATTAGTTCTTTAGTACTTGTCGTGCGGTTTATAATTAAATGGCATTGGAAAGATTTACATGTCGCTTTGGAAAGTCAAGAAGTCTCTATATAAGTTGTAACTATAAATATGTTGGATGAAGAAAAATACATTGTTTTCTTGCTTAAATGACTACAAAAGGAAATAAATATAGTACAATTAATATGTGGTTGCATTTTTCTTCTTCTCTTCTGTGGTCTCTCTTAAAAAACACTTTTTGTTATTGTGTTATAATTTAATTGTTGTTGTCGTTTTTTTTGTATTTATTTACGTTCTCTACTTTGAATAATTTAACTGCTAGGTTTACAAAATTAAAGAATGTTTTGCTATCGTTTAACGTTTATCTTTGCGCTGATTTTTACGCTGCTGCTGTTGTTGTTTTGATTTTGTTGAGGACGATGATGTCTTCTCGGGTGAAGAATCTGAAAAAGAGTGAACAATAAAATTAATAAATGTTTAGATAAAATTTAAAAAGTATAGATTTAATAAATAAATAAAACTCTGATTAATTTGACTGTTTTTTTGTTTTGAATGCAGTGCGATATAATAATAATTTATCTTGTAACAATAATTTCCCGTGAAAGTTTAAATTCTAATTAGTTTAGTTTTAGGCCTTTGTTAAAGTTTCGTATCGAAAGAAAATTGTCAACAGTTTGAATCTTTAGAAGATGCATAGCTAATTTGAACACTTGAATTGTTATTTGTAAATTCTATGAAATAAAAAAAGAAGTTTTATATTTATACAATTGGAAATTTTTTAAGTTACTACAATTTACCTGTATTATCATCGTTCACTGAAGCAATATTGTTATCCTCTTCCGCCTTAGAGCTTCCATCCGCTACTTGCATTGTTTGTTCTTCTTCTGCTGGCACTTTTTTCTCTGCCTCCGACACTTGCTGGGCTGGATTGTTTTCTTTTGTGTTAAGTTTTTCATTTGCTAACGCATCATTCTTTTCATTTTCTATAAATGATGCATTTTTGTCTTTGTTGTCGGCCTTCTTCTCCCGTTGATGTAGCTGTTTCTCCTTATCCTGCTTAACATTTTCATTGTCATTATGTACAGGCTCTACAACTACATGAGCCATTTCTTGTACACCATTCATTAAACTTGTTATTTGTTCATTAACATCCTCTTTAGCTTCTGTAGCTTGTGCTGTGGCCTCTCGTTCCAAACGCTCTCGATATTCGCGCAAACATTTTTGTTCCCATTCTATGTGTTCTTTATAATACTGATAGACGGGTATCACAATTACGGATATATCATCGACAGTGGCCGCCGCCTTACTGTCAGCCAGACGCCAGTGGCCGTAGTCATTGATTTTACCACGAGCCTTGGCCACCAGCTCCTGTGCAACCATTGTGTAGCGATGCTTTTCCGTGGGATATTTGTGCAGGGTCTGGAACACGGTACGAGCAACATTATCATTTTCCGAGACATCCCATAGACCATCGGTGGCCATGACTAGGATGCCGTAATCGCCATCTTCATTGTGCTCATCTGGAAATTAACGGAAAGGGAAGTGAAAATTTAATATTAATATAAGAGATTATAAGATAGATTAAAACTGAATCACAACAGTTTTATGATGGGAGTGAAAAGCAAGTATTTCCACTTTCATTTCTTCAAATTGAGTCGAATAGTTTGTGTTCTGCTCCTCATTATAACTTCTTAAAGCTAATAAATGACTCACAAAAACAATCTTTCGACTTTCTCTTTAAAAAGATAATATCTAATGACATTTCGTCTTTTAAACACACATTTTTATTCTTAGATATCAAATTCTTGCACTTTTTTTTATCATTTCTAATTTCTACTCACCTGGAATGGTTACGATTTTTGTGAGATCTCTGTAATTTACTTCCGGCTGTGCCGTCAGGAATGGTTTTATCAGCGTACCCGTTGCTATGGCCAACAAATCGTGATCTCCAAAGCCTCGCGTTACCCCCAATGTGCCCAGTAGACGCGAACGTTTACCCTCGCCCGTCACCACAGGCATCTTTAAGTCTTCTCGTGTCAATGTCTTTAAAGTCCAACCCTTCATGGTGCCTTGGCGACACAGGATTGGTTGACCCAAATCACGTTCATGCGGACGTTTTGCATACTCCATGGCAGTATAGTATTTGCCCATTAAATGGGGTTTATATTGAGCCACGCCCAATAGGCGAGACCTTTCCGTTTCGGGCGTGTGGTCAAACGAAAAGGGTACAGGGAAAGAACCCTCCGAACCGTCAACGGTCGTAGGCAACTGTTCTTTTGTTAAGACCTTACGCTGGCAGAGAACAGCTCTGCTGTCGCCTGCATTGGCTACATACATTTTGCCATTGATGAAGAGGGAAACACAGGCGGTGCAGCCACCGGCATCACGATAACGATCACGATCTTGGGCTATCAATGAATCCATATGGACAAAGGCACTCTCCAAGGCGCCTACAATAAGCTCATCCTTTGAGACGGCTCGCTGAAAGTGACTGGGATGGGGAAATGAATTCACTGTTTGCGTTTTATTCACAGCTTTGAGATCTTCTTCCATTCCTTCACGTGGCAGTAAAAGTTCAATGCAGTCCACTAATTTCTCGTGGAGGATATGATGAAATTGATGAGAGGCTGCCAAAGCAGCACCATAGCCAGCATGGCCATCAAAGATGCCATAGTACGTATACGGTAGATCTGGGTATTGGTGGGAAGGATCCGAAAGGATTTGGCGACAAAAAGCCCCCTGGTCTTCATTCCATTCTGACTTGCCCGAATTGACACACTCAGCATAGCCAGTGCCCCAGGGTAAAATGTTGATGTCGCGCGGCACAATTATGGGACGCACATTGTGATCGGCTGAGGCTTTAAGTTCATCGGCCGTCAACAGCTGTAGAAAATGGGGTCGAGCGTAGGCGAACTTATCTTGCAGCTGCTGCTGCAGCATCATGCGCTGGTGGTAGGCGGCACTGCCGCGCACCAAATGTTCATGGCTGGAGGGAAGGGCTGGTATGTCGGGGGCAATGACAGAGGCCAACCAACGACTTTTAATGTTGGCAAACATAGCGTCGCACTGAATGTAAACAGAAACGTATGATGTCGATTCACTTCTTCCACTACCACTTCAAAACAGATGACAATTGTTGTTGTTTTGTTGAGTTTTTGTTTTGATTTCCCTATTCGCCTGTGCTGTAAATTCACCAAATCACCCAAGAGTCGTCTTTATAGGGCCGCAGCAGACGTACTGTCGATGATGATGATGGCGGTGGTGGTGTGGTGGTGGGTGGCAAATGACGTATGTGTGTTACCCCGTGAACCCGACTATGGGCTGTGTGGAGAAGGTATTACTATGGGATGAACCGTTGCTGCCTCTGCAGCCGTAGTTTACGGTGTTGTTGTTGCTTCTCTGTCACAGACACCACCGAGCGACGACAAAAGATTATTATCTTTTTCTTATTTTGTGCACAAATTAAAATTTTTCTGAGCGTATTAGCCACGTTAGCACTTTTCAGCCATACATGAATAATCTTCAAAAACTATACAATATTGCTAATTTCGTTGAAACATTTTAATCATTTACGTTTAGAATTGTAGTTGTTGTTGGTGTCGTCGTTGGGGGAAAAAATCGATACTTCACGTTTGTACTTTGCTAAATTCACATATTTCCAAGTAGTTTTACTTTACTATTGTTTTTCTTTGTTTCTAGTCTCAATGCGATTGCCTTTAAAGTTGTGTTGCACTAAAATTTTTTAGTATTATTATAAATATAACTTTTTTTTCCTTATCAATTTTTCTTCTTGCACCGCAAATGAATTCTTTGTATTGGTTTGTTGAAATTCACCTCGTTGCTGTCACATAACTGGTTTTTATGATTTTCGTGAGACTATTGTGAATGGTGCATACTTAAGACAAAGAGGAAATCAGTGTTGGTAAGCGTAAGAGTGGAGTATGAGTTGATTGTTGTTTAAACGATGTATTTCTACTGTTACAGAGGGTATGAATGTGAGAGAGTGAAAAAAAGTTGTGTGAAGATGAACGTTGTGGAATATCGGTGGAATGTTTTTATTTCAAAATCATTAAATTAAAATAAATAATAATGTGTTTTATAAAATTGTAATTATTGCAATTAAAAAAGATTAAATAGACATACTACCTTAACATACATAGTGAATGTTGAAATTACCATGTTTTTTTTTAAGGTTGTTGCTGATTGGGCCTATTTATAATGCTTCATTCGAAAAATTTGCTTCTATATGCTACTACTTTTTAAATGCATTCGGCTGGGGAAGATATTAGTTTATAGATCTATTTAGGTATAAGATCCATTGTAATATATTTATTTGGCCTTGAAGGCTTAGGTATTACTATGTGAAATATATAAATAAATAAATAAAATAGATATTTCGAAATGCATAAATTAAAAAAATGATTGGAGAATTTTTTTACTTTGGATCGAAAGACAGCATATTAATATATTGTAATTTTATTTGGAGATGTTTTTTTCTTAATTTTAAACGTAACGTTTCTAAATAAAAAGTGTAATTAGAAGCTTAAAAATATTTCGTTTTAAATATAATTTTTTATAATCATTTTCAGTTTCATGCATTAAAAAAAACCTATGATATTTCAGTGCAATTCCTCGTTAAAAGTAAAATTGACAATAAATTTTTGAAATTATAAAATTAACAACAAAATGCAATGCAACATATGGACTAAATACCAATTTGAATTAAAACAACCGTAGTTATCAATAAATTTAATAAAAAAATACTTTTTTTAAATACTAATAACTGTAATATTTTATTATCTTCTAGATCGAAAACTGCCGAATTACAAGACATCATTATAAAATCAAATGCGAATGCCTTGGCTTTGGATCCTGAAAGGGTTGATCAGTATATGAAGGCAATGTCAATGACCGGCAGCGAAAAGGTATAACTTTAAGCATAAAGTGATTTTAAATTTCGTATTGAACTGGATTACATATTGACATTTTAAACATTCATAATGTACTTGTAGGATACCAATGAAAAGTTAGCAGCCATGTGGATGTATGCAGCACAAAATCATGGAACCATGGTAGCACCAAAACCGAAGATGGGACCCAATGGACGATCGGTTATGTTAATACCGGCAACAGGAAATGTAAGATAAAAACAAAAATAAAATAAAATAAAATAAATTAAAATAAAATAAAATAAAATAAAATAAAATAAAATAAAATAAAATAAAATAAAATAAAATAAAATAAAATAAAATAAAATAAAATAAAATAAAATAAAATAAAATAAAATAAAATAAAATAAAATAAAATAAAATAAAATAAAATAAAATAAAATAAAATAAAATAAAATAAAATAAAATAAAATAAAATAAAATAAATTAAGAAAAAAGAAATTAAGAAATGAGAAATAAGAAATAAGAAATATGAAATAAGAAATAAGAAATAAGAAATAAGAAATAAGAAATAAGAAATAAGAAATAAGAAATAAGAAATAAGAAATAAGAAATAAGAAATAAGAAATAAGAAATAAGAAATAAGAAATAAGAAATAAGAAATAAGAAATAAGAAATAAGAAATAAGAAATAAGAAATAAGAAATAAGAAATAAGAAATAAGAAATAAGAAATAAGAAATAAGAAATAAGAAATAAGAAATAAGAAATAAGAAATAAGAAATAAGAAATAAGAAATAAGAAATATGAAAAAAGAAACATTAAGGAATAAGGAATAATAAATAAAAATTTAAAAAAAAGTAATAAGAGAAAAAGCGTCGAATCGGTTAAAACTAAGTGCTTCTAAATGGATCAACAAAAATTAATGCGCAAAACTTATCTTTCTTAGATCGTAATCGAGTCAACCCAACTGTAAATTTGTATACAGACTTTTTTATAAAAATTTTTTTAATTTTTTTCTCTAAAATTGTGATGTTTTCCTGCAAAAATTTATCTTTGTTTACTATATAAGTGGATCAAATGCTACATGGATTAACTTCACTTATCGAAAATTTTAAAATTTTCATTTCAAACTGATATAAACCATATTTTTCGTATTAAAAAAATTCTTAAATCATTAAATTTTATACATCATTTATTTGACTTTATAATTTAACAGGAGTGTTTAAAAGTAATAACAGCTTTATGTTGTATGGACACATATGTATTTTTCCACACATATTTTTCGAAAAAAATGTCAGACCAGATATAGATGAGATTCTCTACTTAACACGCTTCTGTTTTAGGACTAACTTATTGAAACTTATTATAACGCCAAAATGAACTAATAACTCTTATCAAATAAATAAACCACCACTTGTGTATATGTATAACTAATACGCCTATTGTTTTTTTCTTTCTCTCTCAATAGCTGCCACATCCACCCACTATGTTGGCCCAACCTATGCTGCCACCACCACCACCCGGTCGTCCTGCTATGGGTGCCTATCGTGGCATGACACTACCTTACATGAGAACCACTTCGATGCCCGTCATATATGGTCCACCCAGTATGCCTGCCAGCATGGTTGGCACCTATCGCACCCAGAGAAGTACAAAATCCATAGATGCCCGTAAGAAACGTAAAGCAGCTGCACAAATGTTGCGTTCAGGAAAATCGGAAGCCAATAGACGTCAACGTCGCAAATCCGATGCTGATGTCATCGATGGAAATCCTTCATTCCAATACACTGGGCTGGATAGAGCTATGGCCGATAATTTCTTGGCACGTCAAGAACTAACAAACACCTGCAGCCATGTCGACTACTCATCATCATCGGGTGCTAGTGATACCTATGGTCAGGCACGAACAATGGCTCCGTCAAGATCATCTTCGAAAACTAAAATAGTTTGCCGCGATGTGGTCATGTGATGGGTGAGGGGAGGGAAGGGGGGGCCGTTCTAGCGGCAGCATCCGTTCATAATATAAAACGTACTATGTAGTTTCTTAGTAGCATATAAGACAATGTATTCTAATATTCTAATTAAACACTACTCTTATCAATTCTAATCTCTTGTATATAGTTTTTTTTAAGAAGATTTCTTCGACTAGCAAGAAGCACTAATCTATTCAAGATTTATCAAGGATATATATTTTTTATAACCTTTTTTTATTAATTATCGTGTGTATTTTTTATATTTTACCCAATTCTAATGTCTTATTTGTATTGTTATGCGTAAATGAAACAACGATAAATGTACTATATACAAAATAACAAACAATAAAGTAGAAATTGTTTTTTTATTTTGTGATAAATAAATAATCGTTAATATTCGAAAACAACAAAATAACTGTTTTTTTTCTATCAAAAATAACTTTTGAATTTACATCTTTGTTGTGTTTTAAAAAGAATCGAAAGAAACGTCCGTAACGAAACTGAATTCAAATATTTGCCCTACCACCCACTTCTTCATTTTCACCTTCATAGATATAGGGAATTTCATTTCACTTGATTGCAGTCTTATCATATGCACAAAACGGCACAATATGCATCAAAACAATCACGATATTGCACATCTAGATATTTGCACATAACCGCTTTCGTGGCAACACTATATTTGATCTCTGTTCTGCTCTTTCCCTCCCTATGTTTCAAGAGAGTATTTTTCTGATGAATTAGTGACATTTTCTACTCTCTCATCTGCCAATTCCTTTAGTCTAGCTAGAATTTTGGGGCAAACAACTAGTAATAAATAAAACCTCCGCGTAATACAATAAATTATCGTTACAAAGTGTTTAAAATTCTACAAAAATTGCATAAAGTGTAACAATTTAACGATATTCATTAGTTAACCATTAGAATTGTGGGATACCATCGTGCAAACCCCAAAGAAGAACGTGTCGGCCGGTTAATGTTACTTTTCGTATCGTTTTTCGAAGTCGGTGACGGTCTGCGCGAATTAAAACGAAGTGCGGTGTAGGAAATAGTAGGAAAATAAGTAGAATTGTCTGTTGCTACGGTCAGTCACAGCAAAAAGTTTGTATTAGGGCAAAAGTTTTGAAGAAAAAATTTGTGTGTGTGTGTGAAATATTTGTCTGTCCGTCAGGTAGTTTAAAGCAGCCAAAAGCCATTTGTGCTTGACGATCATCTAATCAGAAATTATTTCGTCATTTTCCGTTTCCCTATAATTTCGTGTACAGAAGTTATTGTTCTTAGCGGTGGAATCGCGCCAAAATAGAAGAAGAAGAAGTGAGAATAGGAGACGGAAGGCAAATATGAGATGTTGTAGTGTTAGTGTTATGTTGTTCGGATGAAAAGTGTTATTTCTATGAAAGCATAAAAGTGTTAAATTAAAATATGAAAAATAAATATTTTTTTGAAAAAGCATAAATGTAAAAAATAAATACAGCATAAAAATAGAGCATTCTGTGTATTTTCCAATATATGTACCTATATCAATTAAACGAATAGTAAATTTTATTGATCGGTAAGTTATTTTCTTACATTTTAAATACTTATTTAAGGTTTTTTTTTAAAGCGAAGTATAGACAAAAACATTTCAGAAAATTCAGCCAGGTCAACTGAATGATAAATACCCTTACCATAATATGATATTGTTTAACGCTCGAGTTATTTAAATTAAACGATTTTTAAATTAAATTACTTAGGTATTACTGTCGAACTTCTCTATAATTCATTTAAAAGCATTTTCTTAACGTTTTTCACATTTTTACCTCTCTATAAGAGAAGAATTTTCTCTACAACGCGCACAAATTATTGAACAAACTATTGACACAAATTTGGTATTCTGTAAGCAAATGTGACGTCGATGTTGAATTGAAACGGCTCTGTACCTGTCGTCGCAGTATTTGGTAACGACATAAAAGAATTTGAAGGAATAATTTTGTGGAAATTTTAAAAAGGTTTTATAATGACGTCAAGAATGAAAATTTCGAGTGCCAAGCAGTTCGAAACTCTTGTGGCTGAGTTGGAAAAAAATCCCTCATTGGCAAAAGGATTTCGGAGGGGAACAGTTCCGTCCAATTTTAAGGGGCAATGGGAGGAAATTGCTAACAAACTAAATTCCTTTGGACCGCCATTAAGAGACAGTGATGGTTGGCAAAAGGTAAATACAGTAAAAAACTAACTCGTTACGTTTTAATAATACAAAATGTATTTTTAGGTTTGTAGAGATTTAAAATTTAAAGTAAAAAAAAAATTCTTGCAAATAAAGTAGAGTGTAATGCAACAGGCGGCGGGCGATATAATCAGCAAATACTAAGCCCTTTAAAAGAAACTGTGGCCAACATGCTCCAATTTGAAAAACAATTAAATCCACAAGGCGCTGTACAGGGAGTTAGTAGTGTCTTCCAAGAGGAGGAAGGTGCGTTGCTAGTGGAAGTAGAGGAACACAATGCAGAGGAAATAGAAGATTTGAATTTGGACGTAGTCATGTGGTTTTGATGTGGGTTCCATCCACACAGCCAATAAAACCAGGAAATCCTGTTTTATTAAAAAAAATCTATTTTTGCATCCGATTTTTCGTCTTCAGTCATTTCTAATTTAATCCATTGTGGACAAATGACCCTTTCTAATGCATTCAGGGTTTCGGCCAAAATCTTGCAAACTGATGGCTGCGACAGTCCAATTTGAAAGTCATTGCCTACACTTAGCTGGTAAGATCCCTGTCCTAAGAACCTCAATGTTTCTGCTAACTTAATTTTGACTGAAACAGATGTTGACCTGAGATCACTTTTCATTATTGGAACAATTTCTTCCAAAAGTAGTTCTCGAATCTAAAAAAATAAAAAAGTTGGATGACGCCCAGCAGTAAACACAAATTTGGATTTTAACACTTACTTGTTATCTGGAAATTTAAAGATATCGGATCTTTGCCGAAGTATTTTCTTTTCCAATATAAGATTATTTTTACTTTCCTCATCGCTTGAATCTGAATCGGACACAAAAAACATTTCTTCACAACAGAAAATAAAAGTCAAAATGAATCAGCTGATGTACAAATGTTACATCAGCTGTTGTTATTTCTTTCATGTTATCGATTACTAGTCGACGTCGTCTCATAGTAGTTACAAAATACCGAAATAGCATTGATGTGACAACGATGATGACTCGAAGTGATGTTGACATAAAAACGACGACGATGTCGACGACGTCTACGGGAATAGGGGTGATTAAGATACTTCGGTTTGTTTTGTAGACTACACAAAACATTTTGCTTACAAATATTAAACTGGATTGTTATATAAAAAAATCAGTAAAATAAAAAAAAAAAACAGTACAAAAACAGTGAAAGGTTTTAAAAGCAGTACTTTTGCGTACTGCTTTGCGTGTTGTGCATAAAAAAGTACATTAACATAACAACAGTACATGTACTGCTAAAAACAGTACATACGTCTGGCTACCCTACGCACTATGGTCCAACTTTTCTTGCCCAAATCTATATGAATGCAAGAAAGAAATTAATGGTGAAACTAGGCTATTTTTTATAACTACATTAAATTAGCTATAAAATTTTGATTTTTAAATCGGAAGAGTGTTTACTAATTTCCATATTTTCATCTAAAATAAAATTTTTGCGTAAGAAGGGTTACCAACCAGGTTTCTATTATAAAATGTCATGACAAGTCAAAAGGGCCATACTACTTTGCCAATCATTAAATCATTCTTTATTCTAAACTCATAAAGATACAATTATTAAAATTGAGTATATTTAGAAGCATTCCATAGCCGCCAACATGCGATTTCCCCAAATATTTTTATTGCAAATTTTCAAGGATTTTTAATGAAAATTTTTTAAAATTATATATTTTTCAAATTTATTTTCGTGATAAGTTGAAACAAAAATTAGCTATAAAATTAGCATTCCAAAGCTGAGATTTTCTTCTTCATTTGATATCAATATCACCAATGTAGTATCACTTGCAAATTCTTTTAAAGTTAAAGTTCTTTAAAAAGAAAACGAGAGAAAAGTGGGTATTCAGTTTTACTTTTTATTTCAATGTTATTTTTAAACAACAATAAAATGTTTTTAATATTAAAAAATTATAATTTATTTCCTCCTTACTCTATATAAACATGAGGAATGTTGGTGCAATGTAGGATATGTTGGGTATAAATAGGGAAGTACAATAAGCCAAACTGACACATTGGCCTTTTTAATTTTTAATTAGGAGAAATATTGTTATGTAAAAACGGGCCTAACTATACTACGTTGGTATTTTTTGTATTATTTGAAAGAGGTATACGCTTACCATTTCAAGAAATAAACATTTCATTTCGAAACAGCAGATTTACCCTTTTTACGCAACACCATCGATACGTTAAAAATATTGTGTTAATTTAGTGTGTAATGATAATTTTTTTGCAAGCCGAAATTGGTGCTGCCAGAACACACAAACTTATCTTGAAATATCATTTATCAGATAACTGTTGGCAGACATCTAATTTAAAGTCTTTAAGTATACTTTTTGCTGCAACTTAGTACTTTTCAGCTCTTTTTTACTCTTTTCTTAACCAAACACTAAAAAGATCTAGATTCTGCAAACAGAAGTAGCATGAAAGAAAAAAAAAAGAAAACAAATTTACATTTATCCCAATAAACATTTGAAATTTTTTGCAACAACATATTTTCCTTTTTAAACTTTTTTATTACTGTCACCTTCGTTATCCAAAAAATTGGTTCCACTAGACACGTGGTTATTGTTCTTAGACGCAACTCAAAGTATACAATTATAAAGAGCCCACGGAATTCTGTTTACAAAATCTCTGAGACTGTCAACTTTGATGTTTTGTAACATAACAGTTAACTGACGTTATCTTAAACAAAATATGTTATTTCTTGTCTCTGGGTGTTTTTATAATATTATCAGGAAAATAATTTATTCAAAGATCCTAAAAAATTGAGTTTTGGCCAGCAAAAGTAGTCTGCTGGACCACCGTGCATCGTAGAAATCGGCGATCCCCAGAGACTACGTTATAGAGACTGTTCGACAGTATTTTCCTGCTTGTGGTGCGTAGACGGTTGAATATAGAACTTTTGGCAGTGTGTACTAAATACCATGTTAATTAATTTATTTTTAATTTTCCAGAACTTAGTTAATTTGTATATGAGGTGGCAGTTGGCGCAGCATATCGTATCCAATTTTTATTCGTATAACATTGCACTATATGTCAAATGACCAATTTTGCCGTGCGAAATTAATTGAAGCGAAAATAGCGCATTACTTAGTTACTTACAAAATTTTCCTTAACACCCCATGGATGAGGTATGGAAAAGCTTCTCACGTTGTTGTGAACAAACACGTTTTCTATTTTTAGATTCACAACTAAAGGCACCTACTTGTTTATCGACGAATGCGAACGTCACTGAATGTTTGAGAAGCTTTGTAAAGCTGCCTATTGACTCGACACTTATACTGCGAAGTTGTTGCAGCGTTGTAGTCGCGCGTTCTAACCATCATGCCACTGCCGGTCCAATATCGCATTAACAGAATCCAAAAGCACATGAATCGCTATAGAAAATATAAATCAAACATATAAAAAAAATAATAAGAAAATTAACCCATTAGCTACCATTAACCGTTCTCAGGTCTAAAATTAAAGAAATTAAATAAGTTAAAAAATTAACTTTATTCATCGCAAATCATCGATTCATTTTAAGGAATATTTTTGGTTCAATTCGCTATCTAAACATTAATTCTGAAAAATGCTTGCAGATTCTTCAGATAAAAGCATATTTTTATACCCTCACCCTACGGGAAGGAGGATATATATCATTTGATAGGACCCAAATGTGTAACACATAAAAGGAGATTTTATTTTATTGGTGTTCGTATGTAACATTCGTGGTCAACAATTAGTGACATATAAACTTTATGATATTCCCTTTTTTCGCAAATAAAACAATGGCTAAAGCAAACATTTGTTAAGCATTTCACAGCTATGGGATATTTTGCCACATAACGTCAGTAACATAACGTATGTCTTTAATACGTCGTGGTTCAGAGGAACAAATTTGCCCAACAAAAATATATTTTGAAAGCGCTATTGGTCTATTTTATGAAATAATTAAGTGCATATACTACATCTTAAACAACACGCAGACTTTTGAAACTTCAAGAACTAACATAAAACGCACTTCTATTTCGTATAACATAACGTAGGCATTTGTTTTGTAAATATCTTGGATTTCAGATTTTTAAACATAACGCCTTTTTTACATAATTTTCAATATATTATATTGAAAATATAATATTAAATACAAAAATGTTAAACTTGTATGTGCTTTTTTCCAATTGAATAGTACGATCGTAACATTCGTAAGGTTGAAATTACCCATATACAATTACAGCTTTAGCCGCTTGGTCTGGTTGATTGTACCAGTTTTATCCCTTTTCGGCCGTTTAACCCCTAAATGTTCGAATTTCTAAAAATCCCGTCTGGCGGCTCTCTAATTCCATATACATTTTCGAAACTCTACCTTTAGGCATTTGGTTTGAGCGATAGTACCAGTTTTATCACTTTTTCAGTATTTTTACACCTAAAGAACGTGTAACTAAAATATTTACTTAAATGTTTGCAACTATACCTTTAGCCGTTTAGTACCAGTTTTATCCAATTTAGGACCTTTTTACCCCTAAAAGATAAGAATTTCGAAAACCGTCCATGCTTCGATCTAATTCCAAGCCTATAAAAATCAATATGTTTATGTCATTAGCCGTTTGGTCTGGGCGATAGTAACGTTTTTATCTCTTTGTCGATTTGTTTTACCCAGAGCATGCCCATATCAATTTCTTCGATTATGGCGTTAGCCGATTGGTCGGGCCATTTTTACTCCTAAAAGTACGAATATCCAAAAATCCGTTCCTAGCTGACGTTTACTCGAAAAGGGGAACAACCCCCCAACTTTCATCATCCTATCTACAGCCAGTAGGCAATTTTAATTATGTATATAGATTATGATATTGTTATTACAATCGTTCTATTAATAATTGCTTCAATTGGGGCGTGGCACTGCACATTTCCCAGCGAGACGTAATCCCCCACGTACCATTTACATATGTAGCAAATTTCATCTTCATACCTTTAATGCTTCGCGAAATATAAAGGATTGAAATTATGGTAGAGGCCCTATGAACAGTATGACACATAGAAAATTCAATTGTAATCGGTCCTTTTTATTAAGCCACTATTACTATTTTAAAAAAAGGGGTGTGGCACCGCCCTCTTTCCACAAACAAAGTATTTTTTGTTATACCTATAATGGTTCAAAAGATACAGTCATTTTTAAATTCCAGTTGTATGGGGCGGTGCCACGCCCATTTTACCCTCTTTCAGTCCGAATATCCAAAAATCCCTTCTTAGTGCGCGCCTACGCCATAAAAGAAACCTACATTCTAAATTTCACGGTTCTAGCTTTAGCCGTTTGGGCTGGGGAGTGATCAGTCAGTCACCCAAGCCTTTTAAATACATATCAGAGATCGAAACCGATAGACCGCAACCGCCGGTGCACCGCGTCCGAACTTAGTATTTTTCATACGCAAGTTTTCGAAATATCGAACGAAAACTGATGCGGTGGAGTAAAGCTCTCTCTTTTTTTGTTGCAATAGTTTAGCATCGTATCAAAAAAAAACAAAAACAAAAATATGACGCTTTGTTGTGTGTGCTTGTTTTATGGTGGTGGTTTAGCACAACAACGAAGAAACACAAACAAAAATATTACGAAGAAGAATACGAAGTCGGTGCGATCGCCACCAACATACTAACAGCCTCGCTGTGGATTTGTACCGTTTTCTTTTTTGCTTATTTTTTGGAGACATTCTTTATAGGTCAGGAGAATGCAAGAAAAAGTTCAATAGCTTTGTCTAAAACAAATGTATGAGCTGACATTTTAAAACTCTTATTTCTGTTGGAAATCTGTCGGCCTAATGAACTTGTTTTAACATTTGTCGCCAAAACATAAGCAAAAAAAAAAAACCTAACAAATCGACAGCGACGCGGTTAGTATGTTGGTGGCGATCGTACCGACGTCGTATTCTTTTTCGAAATATTTTTGTTTGTGTTTCTTCGTCGTCGTGGTGGTTAACACCAGTGTTGCCACAAGAAATTTTTTTTTCCGACCAAATTTGTTTCTAAATCCTACCAAATTGGGTCAAAACCGACCAAAATTGTAACGAAAAAAAAACAATATTTAATTTATAGAAAACTTTTATTAATTAAACAAAAAATAATATAAATTTAGTCTTTTATTTTAATTCTTTAAATAAAAATATATACAAAACTATATAAACAAAAAAAAATGTCTTATATATACAGAGATTTTGGAGATCATATATGTCAGTAAATCCGAGATCATTTTTAACATATCTTCAGTTCACTACAGTTTATTCGGGGTTTTTAAGTCATTTTTAGCTGACCATACAGTATGCGGACCTTTGTTCGTGATTAATTCTTAACAAAGCATGATACTGTTAATGGTATTAATTTCATATTTGTTTTTTAATTTAGATTTTATAAGAGATAGAGACGAAAACTTTCGTTCGGCAGCGGCTCAACTATGTGGTAGTGAAAGTAAATTAAAGACAAATTTAACTAAATTTATAAAACAATGTTCATTCAAACCATTTTTTATAGCAGATAAATTTTTCCAAAACATGTCTATTCTTAAATCAGGAGAAAGAGATGTCTCGCTGAGGCGCAATAAATTCCACCATGTCACTATTAAATCTGGATCACATTCAACAAGACTAGAAAATTCTAAAATAAGAGGCAATATATCTAAGTTTTCCGAAGAAATTACTCTTGGGGGCGGTATTATATTTAAAAGTTTTATGTCTTCGCGCCTAAAATCAAATCGATGTTTTAATTGATCCAAAAATTCAACATAGAAATTTAAAACGTTTGACTTAAGTTTATATATTTCAGAATCAGTTAAGTTCGCTTTTAAAAAATTTCCGCTTTTGAACCAATGAAAATTTTTGAAATATAATCAATTTTTATAATCAATTTCAACATTTTTGTTTATATATTCTCTTTTTACAAAATTGCTTAGTATTAAAAGAAAATTTGTTTTAATACTCGCATATAAATACGGCAAACGGGAACTTTCAGATTGATTTTGAGATTTTGTAAACTGCAACACATGGTGAATTATAATAAAAATATATATTTAAAATTGTTATTCAAAAATCTACCATAATCAGTTTGGGCCTACCATCCGACCAAAATTAAAAAATTTAAATTCGTCCGACCAAATTTGGTAGAATTCTACCAAAACGGCAACACTGGTTAACACCATAGAAAAAGCTCACACAACAAAGATTCATTTTTTGGTTCATGGTTTTTTGATGCGGTGGCAAACTATCCCGGTAAGAGAAAACAATATAACAAAAGGCACAAAAATATCCAAGCAGTTTGTTACCGCAGCCGCATAAACAGCGAGTACACCAGTAGTGGCGAAAACTCATATCGCCGTAGATCACTGATACATATATAGAATAGATATAGATTACGAATGAGTGTGGAGGATTTTATTTCCTTGATGCAACCATCGGTTTTTATATCGTTGATTTTGGCAAATGTTTGATCGCAAAACTTATCGCGTTGGTTACTGCATCCTCCTGTATTACGTAACTCTTTTGGACATTGCAGAACAGCGCAATAAATAGCAAATTTTCTGAGAATCCCGCATGTAATATGAAGATAAAAAATGTTGCAAACATGGCATATCATAGTAAGGAAGAAGTGTACTATAGCACACAATCGCGCATTACATAATTTAGGAAGCAATACATGATTGTGTTATTATTCTTAAATTAATTTAACCGGAAAATATAAGGGAATCGATGTATTGCCAATGATATCCATGGATTTGCGTTTGATTTTAATTGATGACAGTCTCCAGTTCGTTTAGAGTTTGCGATAACAATCAATAAAGCTGAAAGACAGTCTTTTCAAGTTTGCAGCTTGAATTGGGAAAATCCATGTTTTTCGCAATTACAACTTTATGTTGCATGTTCACGTGTGTAACGACTTACTGATTAACTATTAACACTTCTTTGGTTCTCCCATACACGTTCTTTTATCATTTAAGTCAATACTTCTTTAGGCAGGACGAAGTCTGCCCGGTCAACTAGTAATATCAATAATAGTGTTAGTCTAGTGTTACACATCAATTATATTCGGCTGCCTTAACTTACCTTCTTCCATAGTCCATATTAATGACTGTATTAGATTTTTTTTTATATTTATTTATAATAATTTTATTTATTCTTAATTATTTTGACAAATAATCTGTTGTTGGTTTTTTGGGTTTTTTGTTTTTGTTTTTTCTTGTTCTTGTTGTTGTATTTGATAGAAATGGTGAATTCTCACACCCGCGTTGACTTGAATACGTGTGATTAACTAAAGATGAACCAAAATGATAGTGCGTCGTCGTAGTCGTAGTCATCGTCATCGTCGTCGTCTGTACGTTCGTCCGGTTTACCATTCATTGGGGGTTTCGTTACTGTATGTAGGGTGCCAGGGTTGCCGTCGCCACGGCGGCAACATTATTAATTATTATATCATCCGATTGATGGTGATAGTGATATTGGGGCTGTTGATGCATATATGATGTCTGACGATTATAATTATTATTGTTATTATTGTTATTGTTACTGTTGCTGCTTGAAATGCCTGTGCGCATAATATCGGTTGTGCTTATGCCCGGCGAACCGGTGGCACCGTTGCCCAAGCCACTGCCGCCCGTAGCGCCCCCTGGTACACCAGTATTAAAACTATTCGTGAGCACCTCTCCGAAACTTAGCTTTGTTAATTCAGTGGGGAACATATAGAAAATTATTAACATTGTGGTATAAACGAATATGTGGAATATAATACAAAACCATATTAAATTTATCTGAAATTGTAACACAGAACGCACACACACATTGATTAACATTATAAAGATATTGACCGGACAAGAGAAGGAGTTAGGAAGGATGTACTAACCTTTGATTTACGCCGATATTTGGTGACACTAACAAATGGTACTAAAGCTATTGTAAGAAATATACCGCTGAATACACCCGCAAAGATGCCGGCAAAATTAAGTTGCCACGGCAGCGTTCCAATAGCCAGCAATATGCCACCCATAAACATCAGCTTGAACAGAGCCACATGGGGCTTGTGCAAGTGTTGCCAATGTGATAATATTAGCAGTACCATCAGCGATGATATCACACCCGCTATAGATGCGAGAGGACCCACCTGTAATAGATAACATTAAAGGATACATGAGACAATGACAGATGAAATGTTTAAAATGGAAAAATTAAAAATTATATGTAAATTAACGACATTACTATATTAAGTCTACGCGTGATAGAATGTTCTTTCTACCTTGTTGAAAAGGAATTTTTTTTTACATGATTATTAGCTGAATAGCAAATACAATGTGAAATGTGTTACATGTGGAGGGAAACTTCTAGAAACACAATGATCTAGAAAATCAGAAATGTTAATACAGCAACAATTGCCAACAACTTGCAGTACCACATTTAATATAATAGCCATGACCTCGATGGGAGCCAACGACTACAGTTTGAATCAATCTACAATTGAAAATGTTTTCAAAACGAGGCGAGTTTCAATATAACAGTGGCAACAGTTTTTGAAACAACTGTAGGATCTACATAAACTTATGAATAAAGAAATACCTTAAACCCAATTCTTGTTTATGCATACACACATTGGTAAAAATTATGTTCCAGGTTCCAATGCGATTTGTATGTTGTGGCCCAGCATGCCAGAATGAATAAGTTTCCAAGTGGAACAATTGAAATTTTTAAATAAAAAATTTATTTTGTATATACCCAAAACAATAAATATAAACATGGGTAGAGAAGCCTTACACAGTATAACACATAATTTTGGGACTCAATTCTGAGAACTGCATGTGAAAGTAGTCAAACAAAAGAGCCAAAAACGTGACAAATTCCCTTATACGATACTTAAAAACTTCAAATCGATATTAAATTATTATGACATGTAACTTGACAAAACGAATGATGCAGAAATTCTTCTCAATTGGGCTATTTTCACGTGAAGTTCTCAGAATTGAGTCCCAAATCAATGAGCTGAAAAATGTTGTACTGTGTTATTTAACTTAATATTCCCTTTACATCACATGAATGAGCTATGGGATAGCTTATCTATTTTAGATTCACAACAAACGGCACCTACTTGTTTATCGACGAGAGCGAACGTCACTGTTTGAGAAGCATTTACTAGACATGCCGGTTGACTTAAACCTTACTGCGGCGTTTTTTGTCAATAATTTTTTACTGAAATGTCATATACAGAGTTTGAATTGTATATACATATGGACTGAGAAAATTGTTATGCATTTTTTTACACCAACAAGGTGGAGTTTGTATAAGTATGGCAGGTGGAAATAGTTTTTGTTCGATAGTGTTCATCTCAGAATTTAAACTTCGCTTAGAGAATAGAACAATTTCAATTCAATAGTTCTTAAACTACTGCTGTAACCGCGGGTACAGACAGACGGACACCTTGTAAAAAGATGGAGTTTGTATGGGAGCTGCAAGTAATTTGTCTGATCTTGCTTATCTTCGAACCTAACATCGGTTTGAGCAATAGAAGCTCACATACTAAATTAAACTCGACTTCTCTTAAACTACGGATGTAATAGCGGGGATAAGAAGACGGGTAGCTCCAAAAGGGGGTGTTGTGAATCTTGCTCATATTATGTTATAACTTATCCTCCGCTTAGAGGGTATACGTTTGCCTATTAAATTTCAGCTCAACATATAATAAAACAACTGTCATAATCGCGGGGACAGGTGGACGGAACCCCCAAATAGGGGAGCGAAATAAATAGACCAATTGCAATGCAATTTTCACTGTGTAGTACTATTCGTAGGGCGTCTATCACAGCCTACATGAAAACATTATTAGGTAAAGGGGCGTGGCACCGCCTACACAGCCCAAAATTCAATCGGTCATATTTCACTAGTCATTAAAGGTATAAAGATGAGATTTTCTACATATGTTAATGGTACATGGGGGATTACGTTACGCTGTGAAATTGGCGGTGCCACGCCCCATTTGAAAAAATTCTTATGTCGGTCAGATAAATAGAACGATTTATACTTAAAATTGCATGACTTACTAATTGAAATTTGGATTAGTTGTCTCCCTTTTCTTGTTAACGTCAGCTAAGAATGGATTTTTTGAAATTCGTACTTGAGTCCCAAAATCATGTGTTGTACTGTGTTAGTGAAGAAAAACCCGAAAACCCAGTCTTTGAGTCGTAAGTCAAGATTTGGAGGGTGTTAGGAAACTTTGGTATACAGATTAATATTGGACTCGGCAATTCTTCACGTATCTTAAATTTTTTCATTTGTAGCAGTGTGTAGTTACAAATAGTCGTGATAGGATTCGAATCTAGATCATCCGCATGATATTTGCTCGACTAACTTTACCATACCCATAGTAAAAATTATGTACCAGCCCTATACATATTATATACATTTCATGGAAACGTAAAAATGCACTGGCAATTTTCATTATTTTGAATAGTAAAAGATCTATAAAAACAAATATATTTACCTCTGGCTTGTAGGGCATTAAGACGGCACTCGTCAAATTGCCAGCTAGTCCCGAACCTATATACAGTATGGCCGTTCGGATGGGTCCTATTAAACGCTCCAAATCGGCCAAGAACACATGTTGAAATATCACGGTAATTAATAAATGCAAAATGCCAGCGTGCATGCACAGCGATGTGAAGAGGCGATAGAATTGATCGGGCACCTCAAGATTTACAAATGGGAACATCCCGCACACATTGTTCAAGCAAGAGATCTGTAAGAGAGAGAGACACACACACATTAGCAATATTGATTTGAACGCTCAAAGCGGGCTTGATTGTTTAATCAACTCGTTATCAGACCTGTGAGCATAGCGAAGCCTCCTCGTGGAAATAACCATTTACAAAATCACAATATTCCCGAGTGGTAATGCGACATTCGCCGTAGATGCCCGCACAACAGGGATGCCCTATCACCTCGCACACCATATGCTCGGCCGTGTGATCTTTAAAGCGAAAACGCTGCGAGAAAGAGTTTGTCTTTCGGCAGATGGGCCATTTGGTTATGTCGTCTGGCCACTCATAGGGTGCTATTGAGGCAGGGGCATCGCAGTACTTTGGATCTAAACCACACACTGAACCCGATATGCGGCCTCCGGGACCCGATTCGCCGGGTGACCACTTTTTCCAAGTTGATATGGATTTCTGCAAAAGACAAAGAGAGTGAGTTAATTAAAATCCGTATGACGTTCTGGCAAAATTTTTCCCTCCTGCAATGCTGTCTTACCGTTGGAAAGAGTCCTCTCACGGAACAATCTGCTTGTGAACTTTGTACACAACCCGAGTCATCGTTTCGTATGCAACAGGCCGTCTCCCGCTCCTGTCGTCTTGTCTTCATCATTACATCTATAATTTTTACATCTCGTCTCATACAAGTGGCGAATTTGGCACCCAAATGCACCAAATCTTGATTACGTGGTCCAATCCATATGTTTCGCTGTTCAGTGTGTTGCACCGTCTGCAGGCTTAGGCTGGTCACCAACACTTGGCCAGTTCTCTGCTCCAGACCGAAACCGATGGGACCGATACCATAGCACAGCAGCGAAAGGAATAATACAATAACTTGGACCGTGTTAACCCAGTACGTGAAGAAGGGCCGATGGTCAGTGCGATCGTCAAGATCGTTAATGTTGAACAGTTTTACTCTCTGGGTGGAGGGGCGTCGCGAATTCTCTAGGACGCCATCCAGTATCTGCGATGATATCCTATTGCCCCGTACGCCATGCATTTGTTGCTGCTGCTGTTGTTGTTGTTGATTTTGCTGCTGTAATTGTTGTTGATTTTGGGGCTGCAACGGCTGCTGATTCTGTTGTTGCTGTTGTTGTTGCAGCTGCTGCTGTTGCTGATGATGTGCGGCATCTTGTTCTCCGTTGTTATGCGTAACGACAGCCTGGTGAATATTTGCTTGGCCAGTAGGTCCCATTATGTTGCTAGTCCGCCATCCCTGCTGATTGCGTTCGGCCGTAATATACATTTGACGCTCCACATTAGCCGCCCGCATATTTGGGTTGCTGGGTTGAGTAGCCGATGCGCCCGCATTGGGGTCCATGCCTGCAGGCGAGTCAAAGAACAGCTCATCAGCTGGCAGAGCTTCCACGCCATCATTGATTTCATTATTGGATGCGGAGCCATCGGCTGGGCTGGCTGCGTTTTGAACATGAGCGGGGGCGAAACTGCGGGACCATTGGCGACGTTGCATGAAACGCGTCTGGCGTTTGTTGAGTGTATTGACAATGTAACGTACGCTTGAAACCAACATGGACATCACCGACTGTTTGCGCTCCACTATATCGCCTGCCCGTACTTCCGTGCTGTAGTAGGGATGGTGGTAGTGGTCGCGTTGACCCCGCCGCCTGACAGCACCCCCGGCACCCGCTCCACCATTGGCCAAGGCATCGTCGTCTTCGGTGTCCTGAATGGGCAGTATGTCTGGCCGCTCTGTGGCATGATGATGGTTGTGATGATTGTGGTGATGGTGGTTGTGGTGGTGGTGATTGTGGTAATGGTGATGTTGACCCGCATTGTTGAAACCGGAGCAGTGAGCGCCGTGATGCGTCCCCGAACCATTGCCGTCGTTGGAACAGCCGTCAGCCATCTCGGTCGAGTCACCCTTTAGAGTGCCGAATCGCCGTAGGGCGAGGCGCCGTTGTCGACCCTGCCACAGAGCAAAGTCTTCGGCTTCTGTAGAAACTTCGACGCCAAAGAAACGCATCACCTCTCGACGCATGTACTCAGTAAAGCGCTTCTTACAGGAATACCGAGGCTGTGGTGCAAGCGCATTGCAGGGCTGAGGCTGTTGTTGCTGCTGTTGTTGCAATTGCTGCTGCTGCTGTTGTGGCTGAGGCATGGGTTGTCCATCGGGTGGTGTCTGTTGGTTGAATGACCTCATCGACGATGGTGTTACAAAATGTTGCTCCATACTTGAAGGTTGTTGCTGCTGTTGCTGGGTCTGCGGCGATTGAAGCTGTTGCTGTTGCGGCTGTGGCGACTGCAGTTGCTGCTGTTGCGGCATCTGAGGCTGTAGTTGATGCTGTAGTTGCTGTTGCTGCTGCTGCTGTATCTGAAACTGGTGGTTCTGTTCATGCATTAGCTGTGCCTGAGCCAGATGACTGCTCGTAGGCTTCAGTTGAGGGTACAATTGTTCGGTGATCATGTCCTGCTTCTGCTTAGAAAGCATCCGGCTGCCGGGTGTCATTGCTGCTGCCACTCCTGCCGCTGCGGCATTGGGTGGTGTAAGAGGTGTTAAATGGTTGCTTTCGTTCGTGGTGGGCGTTAGTGTCATCGTGATGTTTGCAAATTGCTCGGCGAACCTTTGATTGTTGTAACTAATGCTGGTGGTCGTCACTGGTGTGGGCACCATTTGAGGCACTGGGCTAATCGGTCCAGTCGTTTGTGTGGTCTGATGAACACCCGTGGTTCGCCTGACGGTCTTGCAGTGCAAGCATGTGGACGATGAGCCCGAGTTGGAGGAGGCCATCACGAGGCCGGCTGTGGCGCCCGACGCCTCCTTGCTGATGACGTTGGTGTTGTAGCCCGTGGGTAGACTCATATCACTAGTGTTTGATGTGGCACTTATCGAAGACATATCTTGCATATCGTTCATCATGGAACACATGCCGTTGCGTGTGTTGTATGTTGGCAGTTGAGGTCGTGCCACCTGAACGGTGCTGGTGGCATTCAGGGTGGCCTGTGGCGAGCTGACATTCCCCGTGGCCGTTATGGTGGCTACCATGTGGGCCTGGGTAACTGTGTTGCACTGAGTCACCATCATGTTCACACTTTTGGTCAGCGCGTGGTGATGACTGACGCCGGGACCGTCGTTGAGTTGGACTACCGGCGAGTCTTTGCCCGATGCCTTGCTAGCATTATAGCTGCTGCGAATGCGTGGCGACGAAGCGTAATGTTCTTTGCTTTGATTTAGGTTTGCTACATTGTGCAGGTCAGTCACCTGATCTGGGGCACAGCATTTTAGATTTCGGTTGCGATATGGCAGTGTACTGGATGCTGAGGAGGATTGCGACCCACATTTCGTTGTGACAACAGCCGTCGGGCCGGGGTATTGAGCTGGTTGTGTAGTCGGCTTATGGGAATGGTGGTGTTCGGGGGCATACAGTTCGTGGGGTGGTGGTGGGGTGGGTACGTAACGTTTAACCGGCGTGTGGGCTGTTGCAGACAAATACGAGTACGTTTCTGTGGGCACCAGGGTCGTGGGACAACTTTTCAGGTAGTGACTCGACGAATTGATATAACGTCCCGAATTTGGCACCGCTCCGGCAGCTGAATTGGGGTTATTCGAGGGCGAGGGGTTCGTGGAATTCATGTCGCGATAACGGTCCGTATTGATGCGGTATCGTGTCGTATTGGGCGACACCGAACGCTGTTGTATGCTCATAACGTTCTGACCGTACTTGAGGCCATGGTGATTAGTAACACGCTGCAGCGAGGCGTTCATGGGGCCACATGTGCCGGCTGACGAACAACTACCCATGCCCGTGGATATTGAGGAATTCGAGGTGGAAGATGACAGTGTTTGTTGTTGTTGTTGTTGCTGATGATGATGTGGCAAATGGTCATGGATGACATTTTGACCATTGGGCGGCGAGACTACACAATTGCCATCAATGAAGCGATCGCTATTGGGTGCCGGCGATGGCGGTGGCAAACTGCAGGCCAAGGTGTCGTCATATCTCTCCATGGGCTGCAGACTGAGCTTGACTTGTTGATGATGCTGGTGATGGATGTACAATTCATTGGGATGAGGGCTAAAATGGCCCGGTGAGATTTCAGTTCCACACTCATTTGAAACACTCGGACTGCATTGCAGCGTAGCACCCATCAACTGTTGCTGGTAGCTCAGCGATGACTTGCGGCGCATTGTAGAATGACCGACACCGCCACCGGAACAACTGCTGCCAATTGCCGTGCCAGTTACTGTCATACCGCCGCCAGCAGCACCACCACCACCACCAACAACACAGCCGCTACTACTACTACTGATTGCCATTTGTGTCATGTGTGGCGGCAAGACATTACTACTGCTGCCACGTCGATTGATGGTTGCCGACAAATGTTGGTGGTGCTGATGTTGCTGCTGGTGCTGCTGCATGTGTGCCTGTTGTTGTTGCTGATGCTGTTGGTGGTGCTGTTGTTGCTGCTGCTGCTGTTGCATCTGTTGTTGCATTTGCTGTTGGCCACTGTGGTGGACATGCGAATGTCCATGTGCTGCATGCATTGCCGCATGACTGTGGCGATGATCGGATTCACAGCTACCGGGATTAGAGCAAAGTTGATTGGGTTTTGGCGAAAGCATGTTTGGTATGGTCGTCA
This sequence comes from Muscina levida, assembly GCA_964034835.1. Taxonomy (NCBI): domain Eukaryota; kingdom Metazoa; phylum Arthropoda; class Insecta; order Diptera; family Muscidae; genus Muscina; species Muscina levida. Next base: position 48,366,824 of record OZ035882.1, read on the forward strand.
GTGTTCTGCAAGTAGAAGAAGTTGAATTTATATTAAAACAAGAAATGTAACAATATAAATTAGTAATAATCCGCTTATAATCCCGAAAGCATTGAAAGTCCTAAAGTCATGAAGAACAATAGACGGGGGATGTACTATGATATGTTTGATCATTATACGGTTGCGGTTGTCACAGATGTTGTCGACAGCAACTTCGCACTATCAATCAATTTAAAACCACCCTTACCCCATTAGAGTCGCGTGATTTAATCATCCTGCCAAAATCGTCATAAAATGTGTGATATTTATGAATGTCGGCATGCAGTTACACACTGATATGGACTTGTAGTTTTGGGGAATTCTAGTAATACAAAACAGAATATGAAATTGACAGTCTACGAACAAATGTTTACAACTCCTCTAACGGGTTTATGTTTTTTGTCTCTCTTATTAAAAACACGTCCTCAGAAAAGTCCAGATATTACCATGGAGTGATGCATATTGAAATGCGCGTTAATATAGACCGCTTTAAAGGGAAGATAAGTGACAGATCACCTATTCAACTGTCTCTCAATGGACAGAACGGGAAAGTCATAATTTCCCAAAGAATATAATGAAAAAACATGTTAAACTAAAGGGCGACACAGTCTAAAATATTGTGTCGATTACACTGATAATGATATAAATATGGAGAAAACGTTAAAAAGTCAATAATTGTTTTCCGTGCATACAGTAATTATGTTGTTAATATGGACAACATATATTGAAGTCGTATTATAGCCTTTTTACACTAGAACGCATTTAGCATATTTTCGCATTTTTGAAAGATGCAGCCAATATGCTAACATTTTTTAAATGTATTTTGTTGTTGGAAAGATGTTAGTATATTTTCGCATGTGGAAAAATTCACTGAGTTGAATTTAAGCGATTTTTCTTAATAATGTTGATCCGCAAACGACCGTTTTCGTTGTTTGTTTACATTTATTAAAAAAAAATGCCAAACAAAATGGACGGACAAAAAATTTACATTTTTGTCAAAATATTATTAAATGATTATTTCAATTAGTTAAAAGCATTCGGTCCTTGTGTAATAATGTTTCCGAAGCAACGTTAATAAAATCAATGACAGGGAAATATTGCAGGTTTACAAGCCGAATGTAAATATGTGTGTGCTAGACAACAGCTGACAATATGCGAAATTGTAGTGTAAAACAACTTTTTACCATTTCGCATATTCAGCTCAAAATGCGAAATGCTTTTTTGGTGTAAAAAGGCTATTAGATACCCAGTAGGGAATCGTCAAACTAGTTCAAAAGTATGGAATTGTGAACTACTCCTGAAATGAACTAGTCCTAAACTATCGAATTTTGAACTAGTTAAACGTTATAAAATGATGAATAAGAAAAAGAGAACTTTGAAATAATATCAGAAATTATATTTTGAAAAGACAAATGATTCTAAATGATTTTTAGATAAAAAAAAATATATTCAATTGTATGTATTTAATTACAATATCGTATTTTTCACCCACATTAAAATGGATTTTGAACGTCGTTTATGTTTTTTTTTTCGTATTCAAAATACTAGTACAGTACTAGCTCAAAATTTTCTAGAATAATACTAGTTCTTATTAATCTTTTTTGAAGTAGTTCCAAACTAGTTCAAAGGAGACAATCAACTACCGCCCGACTAGAATTTCTGGACTAGGTCTATTCTAGTACAAAAGGGACAATTCCCCCCAATCCTAGGACAACTACGTGTTAAATGAGACAGTTGCTTGTATGGAAGGTGAATAGGTTCACTGCCCTATAGAGAACTAGTATTATACTAGTTCCAAACTAGTATTTCTCCCTACTGGGTAATTTCTTTATAGTGTAAATTAAGAAAATATCAATATTAAGGCGGGTCGATTCGTATGGCACCAAAAAAAGTGTATAAGCGTACCCTACCACACGAAAGCTGAGATGATTTTAAACAATTTCGGTGAAGGAACCATATGTCAAAAAACAATTTGGAGCCCCCTACTTTTTAAAAGTGTGTCCGTCTTTCCGTCTTTTTTGCTAAAACTTAATTTTTTATCAGTGTAACACTTGCTGTAGTAAAGGTTGGAACCAATAATAGTAAAAAGTTAAATATAATATCCTTGGGCACCGAAAGGGTCTTTCTTCTTCTTAACAGGCAGCGGCAACAGAAATTCATCTATCAGCACGTAGAAAAGAATTCCAAATGCTTCGGTCTTTTGATCTCTGTAGATAGTTAGTCACACCATATGTAGATAACCGCTCCTATACCTGGTCCATCCATCGAATTTATGACCGCCCCCCTGCTGCGCCGACCTTTCGAGCTGGAACATTTTTATCCATTCATACAACGTGTCCAAGCCAGCGCATTCGGTCTTTTTCAACGCGCTTGACTACGACGAGGTCGTTGTACAGCTTTTACAGCTCGTGGTTCATTTGACGACGATACTCGCCGTTAACCATGATGGGTCCAAATATTTTGCGAAGTATTTTTCTCTCGAAGACTCCAAGAATAGATTGGTCCGCTTGTGTCATTACCCACTATTCTGCGCTGTAGAGCAAAACAGGGAGAATTAGATTCTAGAAGAGTTGGATCTTTGTTTTTCGAGAAAACTCTTTGTCATTAAATCTTCTGCTTAGGGCATAGTAGCAGCGGTTTGCGATCAATACTCGTCTCTTGATTTCCAGGCTGACATTATTATTTTTGTTTACTGCGGAGCCAAGGTAGACAAAATTATCTGCCACTTCACATTACAGTTATCAACGTTTACGCAACGCCGCTGACGGGTAGACTCTTTGTTCGTTGAAACAAATAACTTTGTTTTGTCTCATTTATCACCAGACCCACTTCTGCCGACTGCTTTTCAATGCTCGAAAAGGCCGGAGTAACATCTCGCAATCCACGGCCAATGATATTTATATTATCAGCATACGCGAGCAGCATGTGACTTATGTTAAAGATGGTACCATTCCTGTTTACCACAGACTTCCGCATGATCATCTTCTTTAGGCAGTTAAAGAGAACGCATGACAGACTATCGCCTTATCTAAAGCCTCGCTTGGTAGAAAATGGCGCAGTGAGATATTTGCCTATTTTCATTAAAGACTTCGTGTTGGTCTGTGTCATTTCGCAACGACGTATTAGCTTCGCGGGGATATTAAACCCAGCCATAGCATCTAACAATTTCTGTCGTATCTGTCTGTCGAATGCAGCTTTGTAATCGATAAACAGATAGTAGTTGTCTATCTGCATTTCTTGGGTTTGCTCCAGGATTTGTCGTAGTGTTTATATCTTGGTCGATCGTGGAATTACCAGATCTAAAGCCACACTGATAAGGTTCAATCAGTTTCTTTAAGATAGGCTTTAGTCTTTCAGATAACACACTAGACAAGACTTTGTATGCGATGGGTAAAAGGCTTATCCCGCGATAGTTGGTACACACACTTGGATCGCCTCTTATGCTCAGGGCTTAATGCATGATGCCAGCTCATCGCCGCCGGTTTTAAAAAGCTCTGCCGGCAGTCCATCGGCTCCCGCAGCATTATTATTTGTAATCCTTACAATTGCTGTGCTGATCTCGTTTCGGCACGGTGTTGGACAATCAACTCCGTCATCGATGATTGGCGTGATTTGGTCACTTATGTTGCCTTCGGGAACGCGTAGAGATCGGAAGTATTCCCTCCATGTTTGCAGCACACTTTGAGTGTCCGTGACCAGACTTCCGTCTCTGTCCTTACAGGTGGGAATCCCTGTTTCAAAACCTTTGCTTTTTACCTTTAGGTAGAACTTTCGGGCTTCACCTCTATCCCTGTAGTTTTCTTGATATCCTGGCTCTCTCTTTTTTCTTCTACAGGCGCGTTTTTCGCCTGAACCGGCATCATCTCCCTCCTCTTCGCATTATAACGCTCCGTTATAAAGCGTCGCCATTGGCTGCAGTTTTGCCTCGTACCAGGGCTTGTCTGAGCATAGTTTTTTATAACCCAGTACGGTCGTTACGGCAGTGGTCATAGAATTCGCAATATCCTGCCTCTGTGTGTCGGGAACATCAGAACTAGGGGGGTTGGTTTGAAGTAATTTAGAGGGTAGGTTGGAGTAGGCATTGGCTATCTCGGTGGTATGCAGCTTTGTGATGTCTAGCTTGATTTGAGTTTGGTTACGAGCGTTTTTAGCACTACTTAAACGTGTGCCTTCCTTGGCTGCAACTTGGTGGCGATCCGAGTCAATATTTGCACCGCGCATCATACGCACGTCCATAAGCTTGAGACATGTCTGCCATCAATTACCATGTGATCAATCTGACTTCTTGTAGTTTGATCGGGAGATATCCTGGTTGTCTTGTGGATTTTTTTATGCGGAATCTGGTTCCACTCACTTCCATGTTTCTTGCCGACGCGAAGCTATCTGCTGTTGTGTACTGAACCGACTGCTGAACCAAGAGCATCTTTTCTTCCTATTTTAGCATATTTGACTCCAAATGAATATAGACTATATTGGCCGATCCCATCTGGTGCCTTCTATACAAAATTACCTATTTTTGGAAAATTCATATTTCTCCCTTAACTTTTAAACCGAAAACTACTGGGTATTTGAATTTGGTTAGGTCAATAATCACACCCCTTCCATATAAATGACCTAATTCAGCTTAGTTTTGCCCAAGGTAAACGGTTATAAAAAATCTCACTCAGGAATCAATATGAACTATAACGGCCGACTATTTCTGGTTCTTTCCATAAAACACCTCTTCTGCTACCTCCAATATGTATTGGATCCTATTTTAGGAAAATTAATATTTCTCCCTTAACTTTGAAACCGAAAATTGGTGGATATTTGAATTTGATCAGTATAATTATCATTTGGCACACTCCTTCTCGTACCTCTGATATGTATCATTCATTGACCCATGTACAACTACATACATAGCTTCGTTGCAAGTGCGCTAAGTCCATTAAAAAGTATACAATCTAAATGTTTTTGGTCGTTGACTTACGAATAAAAATGGATCTGTACCCCTACTGGTACTACCCATAGAAGTTAGCTTGTTTCTGTTTTGTTTCAAATTATGTTGAATTAAAAAAATTAAACTTATCACCTTACATCCTATTAATGAGATATGGGTGAGCTTCTCACATTTCAGTAAGTTTGGATGCAATCAAAGTTAACGACGTTTTCGATCGTGTTTAATCTAAAATTCATAAAGTTTATGCCGAGATTAGCAAGAAGGACTTACTCCATTTCTAAATTTATCGACTTGAGTCTATTTTCAAATCAAAATAAAAAAATATTTATTGAATTTTGCCGCCTATTTCAGCTATACCAGAAGGTGTAGAATGTTTTACCAACTTGCGGATAAAAAAAATGATATCCCATTGAATTGAGTCCTCCTTGGTAAGCATGTCAGAGATGTCCAGCAATGTAATATTATATGTATTATGATTTGTTTTGTGTAATGATTGTTACATACAAAATAATTACATCACATGTTAGATTTTCATTGGAAATGCTTGTACAAAATAAACACACATTAACTGTGTTTACTTATAATTATTATGCTTGTTTTTTTTCGTGTATATCTCAAAACGTTTTATATTTATTTATATACTTCCAACTAATTAATTATATTTAAAATACTGTTGCAATGACAATTAATAAATATTTTCCGAGATAAGTAAAAATACAACAAACTATATGCGACAAAACAACTAAAATAATACAATTACAATTAAATAGTAAAGATATCGTTTACCTGTACTTGTTCTCCCTTTTTATCCCATATATGTAAGATAAGTTAACACGCTTCTGTTTTTAGACTCACATAAGGGAACCTACAGCTTAACGATGAATCTAAATGGTAGTTATGTAAAAAGCTTTTTTTCATGACAAATTTGACTATTCGGAAACTGACTATTCGGAAGCTGTCCATAACAACGAGGGCACTATGTCTGTGACATGATTTAAACTTAAGTTATCCGCATTGAAGTCGCATGTTAGCATTAGATTAATTGATAGAATATCATACAATCAAACAATTCGTATTTCCGAGTAAGGGTTCCTATTTAGGTAGCACCATTTAATTGTTAATCACGGCTCTAGAATTTCCATAATATTAAATTCATGGATTACAAAGAGGTTTTATGAAAAATGTATTAAACCGTAATTATAACTCAAAAAACTAATGAAACCGTTTGAATTTCTGTACCCGAGTGAGGGTAAAGCCGTCAGTCAGGCTTTGTCTATGCAAATGTTTGCCTAAAACTATCACAATGTTGTTAATAAATGTTCCCCCAATTACATGAAACTCGTCCATTGCGTATTTCTGTTTCCGTAAATGTTTCCCTAATTGTCTGATACCGTATATGAAATTTAACAAAACTAATGGTGTGTACGATTTCCAGCCGGGTAACCCATATTTCAAGTTAATTGTCGCATATCATATACTTAGTGTAAATCCGGTCAATGCCTAAATAATGTCAGAAGTTCCATAGAATTTGAACAATTTGGCATAATTGTAGCAACCGGTCATGGCATAGTGGTTAGAACACGCGACTTCCATGCGGGAGATCAGTGGTTCGTTTCCCGGCTTCAGTTATCTACTTTTTTCTTTCATTGCCGATCTAAAGAACGTCCCTTTCTACATTTTACGAACCAAAAAAATTAGTTCACCTCCGCATTGTTGACATATTAGGCTCTTCGCAGCGATGAAAATGAATTTTGGCCCAGAGCTTAATTTCTGTAGTCAGTGTTATCATGGGGATTTTCTAAATTGAGTTTTCTGATCGTTATTCACTCGGGAATAACAAGAATCTCTCTTTTTAGGTCCCCTAGCAGTTCACAGCGTCCGACAAAACACGTGTTCCCCGAAAAAAAAGGATGTCCAGTGGCAGCAATTGTGAGAAGGCACAACGTTGAGCAAGCTAAATGGCGTGCTACCACCGATGCGTCTTAGGTAGTAGGAAACAGATGCTACTAAAGCTCAATACAAAGGCTCTCCTAGTTGGTTTGACAGACTCAAGAAATTAGAATCGGGAGCGATGATTCAATAAGTCATTCTCCTTAAAGCAAAAACTATTATGAAAACACGAAGAAAAAAACAAAAAAAAATACTAGGTTGACCCCCGAAATTGTTATAACGACTATGATTTAAGGATATGTAACTCTCTACAGAGATGGTGCCTCTATCCAATTGGCGGATGTCCTCGACAATTACAAGTAACACAGTATATGCTGACATCATCGCCATACAGGATATACGATGAGCGGGACAGGGATATACACGACGAAAGCTGCCATGTGGATTCATAGTAGGTGGATTCATAGAGACTTTAATATCTGGTCTCGCCATGACCAGACTTTGAACCCTGTAAGTGACCACATCCGCATCAAGGCGAAATATTTTTACATCACGGTAATTTGTGTACACGCTCCGTTGGAAGACAAAGACGAGAACATTAAAGATGTATTCTATGAGCACCTGGAGGAAATATATAACCGTTGCTCTGGCCATGACATTTTAAATGTTCTGGGAGATTTGATAGTTAAATAGGAAGGAAAATGCTCTTGGTTCAGCTGTAAGAAAATTCAGGTAACATAACAATATCTCCGGTCAAAGATTCAGACTGGTTTGCATTGCGTCGGAAAAAACATGGTAACGAGTGGAACCAGATTCCCGCATAAAGATATTCACAAAGCAAATCTCCCCAAATAGTTGCAGCCAAGGTACGCAACGATTTAAAAAAAAATGCTTAATTTCCCTTAGCATCGAGCATCGACAACATCGAGGAAGCCGACAATGAAAGAAAAGTGTAGTAGACTGGAGGCGGGAATCGAACCCGACATCCCCCGTATGGAAGTGGCGTGTTCTTACCACGGCCGGTCCCGATTAAGTAGTGTTAACCGATTAAGCGGTGCTAAAAACATTCGTAACCAAGTGCAAAGGAAGATAGACAACATAAAGCTGCACACAACCGATATAGCCAATGCCTCCTCCAACCAACTCTCTCAAATACTGTATTCGAACGCGCCTAAACCTGATGTTCCCGACACATAGTGGCTGCATATGGCGTATTCTAAGACCACTGCCGCAACGACCGTACTGAGTTATGAAAACCACTCTCGGACGAGGCCTGGAACGATGAGGAATGCAGAGTAATGTCTGAGGAATTGGATACTGCATGCAAGACAAAAGTGCAGCGAATGTAATAAAATCAGAAAAGGATAGAGAAAACGCGGAAAAAGCGTCTATGGAAGAAAAGGAAGAGCCAGGATATCGACAATTACTGGGATAGAGGTGAAGCCCGAAAGTTCTACTAAAAGCTAAGGTATTGAAACAGGAATCCCCACCTGTAAGGACAGAGATGAAAATCTGGTCACGGACACGCAGAGTGGGCTGCAAATTTTGAACTCTGTTTACTCCCGAAGGCAGCATAAGTGACGAAATCACACCAAACTTAGACGAAGTAGATTATCTAACACCGAGCCAAAACAAGATCAGCAAGGCAACTGCACGGCTTAAAAACAATAAAGTTGTGGAAGCCGATGGACTGCTGGCTTTTTAAGGCCGGTGGCAAAGCGCTTGCAACTAGCATGAACCAGCTCATAAACACGATTTGACTATAGAAATAGATGCCCGATGATTGGAATTTTGGTGTTCTATGGCCTGTGCTTAAGAAAGTCGATCCAAGTGTGTAAAACAACTATCGTAGGGTCAGCCTTTTACTCATCGCATAGAAGGTCCTGTCTAGTGTGTTATGTGAAAGACTAAAGCCCATTCTAGCGAACCTGATTGGACCTTATCAGTGAGGCTTTAGACCAGATATTCACACAACGACATATCCTGGAGAAGACCCAATAAATGCAGATCCCCACCATCGACTACAAAGCTGCATTCAACAGTGCGATACAACAGAAATTGTTAGATGCTATGGCTTAGTTTCATATCCCCGCAAAGCTGATATGACTTTAAGGGATGCCACTGGCTGCATGAAGACTTCAGTGAAAATAAGCGAAAATCTGACAGAATCATTTTCTACCATGCGAGACTTTAGACAAAGCGATAGTCTGTCATGCGATCTCTTTATAATAACAATGGAGATGATCATGCTGAAGACTGCAGTAAACATGCAGTAAAATGGTACCATCTTTAATAAGAATCACATGCTGCTGGCGTATGCCGATGATACATATATCAATGGCCGTGGACTGTGGGATATTACTGCAGGTATTGAGAAGCAGTGAGCAGAAGTGGGTCTGGTCTACTTGTCTTGGACGGTGAGAAATATAACTTTGATATGGAAGATGAATTTGTCTACCGTGTCTCCGCCATAAACAAAAGTAATAATTTCTGCCTGGAAATCAAGAGACTAGTATTGATCGCAAACCGCTGCTACTATGCGCTAAGCAAGCGATTCAATGACAAAGTGCACTCTTTAACGGCGAGTGTCGTCGTCGAATGATCTACGAGCTGTATGAGCTGTACAACGATATCAACGTAGTCAAGCGCGTTGAAATATACCGAATGCGCTGGCTTAGACACAGTGTACGAATGGATGAAAATGTTCTCGCTCGAAAGGTTCTCGTCAATCATCTCGATGGGCGACGCAGGAGGGGGCAACCAAAACTTCGTTGAATGGACCAGGTGAAAGATTCAGTTGGGATCTCATATTAAAATGAGTGGGAAGCCGTCGATATTCATATGAAAAACTTTAAGAGTTTTTATCTCATAAACTAAGCGTCCAATACATATTACATATCATGTGCATAATACATATGGCAATATTTCCCATTCGATTGGGAAATAAGGCCATATAGCTTTATTACCACAGATGGTGTGAAATTAAACCATTATGGAACTATTTCACTTTTGAAATTTTTTTTTGAATAAAATTTATCTAGTATGTTTGTTTTGCGTGCCCTAGTCTAGCTGCATATGGCTTTAATGCCTATGGCTTTATTGCACTGCTCTATTTTTAGACTCACCCAACGGCACATCCTCTTTATAGACGAATGCGGACGTCAGCTGTTTGAGAAGCTTTTTACTTCACTTGCCGATTGATTTAACACTATACTGCGAAGTTGCTGTCGACAATATCTAGGAAGACATATGCAAAATATGCCTCACATTTTAGATTCATTCAATTTGACAATTGTTTAATATAAATTTCATAAAAATCTCAAAAAAAATTGTTCTCCTTAAAAATGTTAACTTTGTTAGAACCATTACACAAATTTCAATCAGCTCGGGTTCGATTCCCGCCTCTAGTCATCTAAATTTTTCTTTAATTTCCGGCCCCCTCGAGGTTGTCGACAGCACCGACACAGCATAGTGTCGAATAAATCGACATGTCTAGTAAAAACCTACTCAAACAGTGACGTTCGCATTCGTCGATAAACAAGTAGGTGCCGTTAGTTGTGAAACCAAAGGCACTGAATACAAAATACTAAAGAAGCAACACAGTAAGGTGTTAACCTTCAAAAACAAGCCCATGCTAAATTTACTAATGTTGATCAAGTTTTTCACTATTGCCACACAATATTTGTGCTTCTTTTTTCATTTTCCATGAAGAAAATGAATTTGAAAAGAATAAACAAAAATTTTGCTTCAAATTCTTGAAAAATTTAATGCACCAAAACATTGCCCGATGGTTTAGTTTAGCAGCAAAGGAATTGCTTTGGTATGAGCATCGATCATATAGCATCGATCGTAGTCTATAGATATAGTTAGTCTACCTACCTTCTAACTCAATGTCGCACAAATATATAATCCTTCCGCTTTTGAAAAAGGATCTTAAGTTAGATATAAAACAGACAAAACTTCACTGAACGAAACCTTCCTAGCAATCAGTGCAATGTAGTGTATTCCTTTTTTTACGCGTCTAATGTTAACCTAGGGCTTGTGCCATAGTGCTAGATAACTCTCTCACCAGTTGCTTGTGGTTGGACTACTGGAATTTATTGTAATATATGTAAGGAATTCCATAGAATTTCATGACAAAATCGGAAATTTTCAGGATTGTGGATTTTCCAAAAAATTTGATTTGTCATATGCAAACAAAATACCACACAAACACACACACACACAATGTCATATGGGGGAAAAGTATATATATAATATATATCTATGTATATACATGTGTACATACGGGTATATATGTATTCATATAAAACATTGCGAAGCACAACATTGAAAAGTTCTCACTTCACTTCACTTCGTCTCACCTCACTCACATCACAACAACCCCCGTTTGTCCGTCCGTCCGTTTTTTGCTGTTCTCTTATAAGGGCTGCACTACACACATACGCACTATATAAAACTCTATAGAAAACCTTTCTATTCCATTGTAAACTGAAATCAATGTTCTCTATTTCACATCCTTTTAAGTTTGTCAACAATTATGTTTTTTAGTTTTCTATTTTTTTGTATATACCGATTTCCATGGTCCATCATTCCCTCTGTCTGTTGTTGATGGGACAGAGTTCAGCTTGCACTCGAAATGGGTGGTTCTTGCACGAACGAATCTAATTGTTGCCTGGCTGCTTGGCAACGTCAGACACACGCGTTACAAACGAACTCATTTTGCAAAAGATTTCTGCATAAATATTTTTTCACAAAAGTTCCCAAGCTGTCTTGGACACATTTTTTTTTTTCATCGGCCGCCGAACGACATACGGGGCCGACCTTCAGTTTGGGAAAAATTTCTTTCAGTCACAGAAAAAAAAATTTATAACCATTGGTGGTTGAACGAAAAAAACTATGTAGCTTAACTTCACTTTCTATGGAAATACTATATACATATTGAGTTCATCTCTGAAATTTTCGCGTTTCACAATTCGCCAACGTCGTCGTCGTCGTAGCTTTGGGGGACTCACCTTAACTTCTAGATTCCATTTGGTTTTTGTGTTGTTTTTTTTTTTGTTTGTTTGTTATTTTGTTTAAACTATGATATATGTATATTATATATATATATATAAGTATATATATTTTTGTATATATATTTTTAAAAATTAAATCCGAATTAAATCTTTCTTATTTTTTTTTGTGTGTGAATGACAATCCTTTTGACTGTTTTTTTCGTTCCTCTTTTGGAATGTTGTTTATGTGTATACCATCGTCGTATCGATTTCTCACTGGCTCGCTCACTCACGTTCACGTTCACACACACACACATTCAGCGATAGCAATTGAAAAAGCTACAGCACCATCATTCTCCACAAAAGGACCTTTTCTCGTTTTCGAGTTTTCACCACGAATTTGTCACAAAATCATCTTAACTTTATTGAATTGTAATGCTAGAGTATCTATTTATTACATTTATGTACATTTATTATTTATTAGTTAACTATTTATGGTAAAATTTCGAATAAATGTCCTTTTGTATGTGCTGTGTAATGTTTTGCTCATCGTCCTTTTGCCACCACTACAGATGTAACGACCTGAGAAAATTCGCAAAAGAGAACACAATAACACAATATGGTAAAAAGTCACCCCCCAAAACTGGTTGAAAATTGGTCGAAATAGACGACCGAATAGTCGATGTGATTGTTGATGATGGTGGTATTCAAGCCGAATATTTGGGGGAAGGTTAAAACGAAAGCACAGTTGTATTTCGCACACAAAGGGAGCGTTAGACTTGGATGCCAGATGTGAAAGAGTTATATAGAAGAAATAGTTTACATTTTTTTTAATAGCTCACGGGTATTTTTTCACAGGCTGTAACTGTTTTTTTTTTTTCGAATTGGTAAAAAAAAGGGGAAAAAAATTATGGAATTTTTTTTGTGCTTTTGTTTTGTTACCCTTAACCTTAGATATGAGGATACAAGTAGGCCCTGCAATGCTCCGCTATTGCATATTAACTTGTAATATATTTCACAGAATCGTCTTCGAACCATTTTTCCTCCTAATGATTTGCAATGACATGAGAAATAAAAAGTAAATTGATCGCCCACTGGCTCTAATTCCTCCTGGATCTTATATAGATGTAGGTTAAGATCTTTCCTAAACATTTTCAGTGACCGATTTGCTGAGAACGGCACCGGTTCGATAAATTCCAGTTCCTAACACACTTCATTAGTATGACAGCTATATTTGCACTTATACCTATCAAAAGTTCTAAAAAAAACCCCATACAAAGGTTATTTCCAAATGTTCGGTAATGCTACCTCTGATATACAATAAAACTTCAAATTGTGGCCCCCAATCGAACAAAAGCTATTCTCCTACCCAACTCCAATTGCCTAAATTTTCTATTTATAGGTATTTTTTTTACCGATTCGCTCTCCTGAAAAATAATTTAAAAAAAACATATCACTGTTTTATTCGGTGCAATTACGATTTGTCCTTACCTTCCTGGTGTATGAAGAATTGTTTGATACACATTAATAGTCAAATATTGACCTGCGTTGGCAGCTCCTCGGCACATTTTACTAACTTGGTTCCAAATAACCTGTTCAAATCTCTAAACGAACTGCAAACTTATAATTTAAGTTCGCTTTACACCCCATGAATGAGGTATGGGATAGCTTCTCGCGTTGTTGTGAATTAACACGCTTTCTATTTTTAGATTCACAGCTAACGGCACCTACTTGTTTATCAACGAATGCGAACGTCACTGTTTGAGAAGCTCTTACTAGACACTTAAACTGAGAAGTTGCTGTCAACAACATTCGAGGGGAGCCGGCAATGATAGAAAATTTTTCTTTAAAGATGACTGGAGCCAGGAGTTGAACCTGTGATCTCCCGCATGGTAGTCGCATGTTCTAACCACTATGCCACGGCCGGTCCAGACGACGAAGAGCAGAGTTAAGACGAACTGCAATAAACTGTGAAATTTTGAGGATGATCAAACTATTATTATGGCAGTTATAACGGTTTATTTTAAAAGGGGCCCCTTTATCCAATCACAATCAAGTATAGCCAAGGACTACAAACAGGTCATTAGTACCACTTTGTAAAATGTTCGTATCAATCGGTCTATTAGAACAGCCGTCAGAGCGATTTTTGAAAAGGGACGTGGCACCGCCCTCTTCCTCCCTGGCTGTAATAAATACTGCACCAAAAACATACATACCAAATCTCATCTTCATACCTCTGATAGTTCATGAGATATAGTCTTTATAATTTTTAAGTTGTATAAGCGGTGCCACGCCCCTTTATTCAATCACAACCAAGTATAGCCAAGGACTACAAACAGGTCATCAGTATCACTTTGTAAAATGTTCGTATCAATCGGCCTATTAGAACAGCCGTCAGAGCGATTTTTGAAAAGGGGCGTGGCACCGCCCTCTTCCTCCCTGGCTGTATTTAATACTGCACCAAAAACATTTATACCAAATCTCATTTTCATACCGCTGATAGTTCATGAGATATAGCCTTTATAATTTTCAAGTTGTATAAGCGGTGCCACGCCTCTTTATTCAATCACAACCAAGTATAGCCAAGGACTATAAACAGGTCATCAGTATCACTTTGTAAAATCTTCGTATCAATCGGTCTATTAGAACAGTCGTCAGAGCGTTTTTTGAGAAGAGGCGTGGCACCGCCCACTTCCGCCCTGGCTGTCATTAATACTGCACCAACAACATCGATACCAAATCTCATCTTCATACCTCTGATAGCTCATGAGATAAAACCTTTTAAAGTTTAAATATGTGATCCACGCCCACTAATCCGAGAATTTTGGTGCCAAATGCATCTACACAAATTTTCAATTCGATTGGTGAAACATTACTCCAGATATTGCGTTTTCAAAAATTGGATCCAATGGGCGGGGCCACTTGATATATCAAAAATTCATGTAGCCTATTTTCACCACCGACCACACAGCTACATTCCGTGAAAATTTTATAAAGATCGGTTCAGCCATTCTCAAGTCTATACGGTACATAAAAAAATGCAAACAAACACAAACTCTGGTTTATATGTAGATAAGAAGATGTGTTAGTCCCCATGTATTTTAAGACCATGTCCGTCTGTCTGACTGGCTGGGCAGGATAACTCGAGTAAACCTTAACTGATACTTATGAAAATTTATCAATATTACAAGTTTTTCAGATACATTTTTAAAAAATTTTACTCAGGAATGGATATGGACCATATCGACCCACCTCAACCACACAAAATGACCTAATTTTGGAAGTATAATATTTTTCCAATAACTTCTAAACGGACGGCTAGAGTAACTTGACAATTTGTCAGTCGAAATACCTTGTAATAACAGACAAACCCTCAAAAAACCGAACCAATCGACACACCCCTTATGGTACCTCCTATACAAATGACCGAATTCACCACCATTATTTTACATGCATATTTGTGTTGCAAGTACAATGCTATTTTGTCTGAATAAGGGTTTATTTGTCTGGTTCCTCCCATACAAAATTACCTATTTAACAGGATAAAGTTTTGGAGAAGAAACTGGAAGTTTAGCCACTGCCGTTCTGCTACCTTCCATACACATGTATCTTTTGGCCCACTTTAGTAATTGAGTAATAATATCAATACATCCAACGCGTTCTTATCCAAATGTTGTATTAAGTAAAACTATAACTGGTTAAAGTCTTGAAGAATAATTGGAAGTCTAACCACTCCCCTTCTCTTACCTCCCCGCCCACTTTAGAAATCAAGTAATAATTCTATTCTTGACAAAATAAGATACCTTCACATAATTGTGAATAAAAGCAAAACGCGTTTATCGATTGTCATGATCCATGTCGCATTTTCCTTATATGTTATGTAACTTTACGTGAAAGTAATAATACTTGACACTTTTGTATACTTTTCATGATATATTATATTATTAAAAAAAAAATAATAATTACCAAAAAAAAAATTTATATTTTTGCAAGTAATTTTTTGATAACCTTTTAAAGAGTTTCTTTAACAATCTGGCAACCCCAGTTAAAATTCGGCTTAATTGTCATCCATACATTGTTTTAGACATATTTTGCTTTGTTTTGGACAACAATGACAGACGGAACAATGACATAAAAAAATCTCCTTAGCAACTGGTATAAAAATTCAATTTCTTTTGAAGACTATTAGATTTTTACAAACAAATATTTTATTATTATTATAATGACATTAAATTAATGTATTTGATCAACAATTTAAATAGTTATATCGCATATACTAAATAGAACAGTTTGTGATTTATGAAAGCACATCTAAAGCTATAGTTAAAACACAATAGCAACATTTTGCCTCATGTACAAATGTTTGTTTTAACAAAATGCTTTGACGAGTTCCCTTTTAAGATATTAACTACTATTAATTGTTTTTATATAGAGATTTTCAAACTCTAGATCATATTGTATTTAAAATCAAAACAATAACATTTTGCGGCTAAAGAAAAATAGAATAATAATAATAATACAATTTGTATCCGTAATTTGTTGCTACAGGACTACACACAATTCTATAAATGTTCTTCTGTTGGTAACAAACTTCTCCAGTTACGATTCGTACATTACTGCGCATGTCGAAAAACAATTTGACAGAGTTACCCCTTAACATTAAATTAGCAGGTGTTTGCTTTTACTATATTTGACGTATGTCACTGTTGTATTTTATAATCAAGTATATACAGTTATATAAATTTCGTATCGTAAACGATTGCAGATTGCAGTTTAGGTCATAAGACTGGAGGTTAACAGACATGTAGTAAAACAAACGATAATAAAAACCAGTAGACGTAAGAGATGCAGATCGATACCTCCCATCTGTTTATCGATTACAAAGCGGCATTCGAATGTCCGATAGGATCTGGATGCTATAGCTGACTTTAGAATCCCTCGTAGGTGATACGACTTTGCAGTATGACACTGACTGACACGAGGTTTTCAGTGAAAATAGGCAAATCTAGCAGAGCCATTTTCTAACAAGCGTTGGTTTTATACAAGGAGATAGTCTGTCGTGTGACCTCTTCAACATCGTAATGAAGATAACACTGTTCGACATGGATTTTTTTCTTGTGTTTTATTATGTGTTTCTACGAGTTTCTGACATGGAAAATTCAAATACGTAATCAGAATTTTGCTATCAGGCAATTTTGCTATTTGTATAGAGGCGATTGTTTAAAAAATTTAGTAGAAACAGGCGGCAACATCAGTAACATACCTTTTTGGCTGCGATTATCGCCCTATTCTATTTTATAATCACCTTATTCTCTTTTTAATATTCTACGTAAAATTGGGATGCAACATGCCCTTCAAAGCGCATTTTTTGCCCTCTAATTTGTATTTCTTTTATGTCCGATGAATATGGTGAAAGATTCCTCAAAGACATTCCAACTTTAGAAAAGCGTTACGAATGAAAATATATGCCTAGTATATTCGCTGACTGCTCCTAAGAGCATTTTAGGTGACTGCAAGGATATTTAGCATAAAATAAAATAAAAACTTTGTTAACTAATAGAAAATACATATTTTTTCTTTTTATTTTTCATGTTTAAAGCTCTACTAGTATTGTATTTAGAAAAGATTCTGTTGAATCAAATAAAGTTTTCTTTACATTTATGCAAAATGTATTTTAATGCAACATAAAAAAAGCTGAAAAAATTTAAATCCAAATAACTAAAAAACTGTGCCTGATGAAAAAAATCTGAAAACATATTTGAAATTATGATATTAATAACCATAGGAATCACAATTCAGATACACAGAAAAATATTCTCTGACTGCTCCTAAGAACATTTTAGGAGACTGCAAGGAGAATCGGCAGAATACTTAATTATTCTGATGGTGGATGGATGTGTGGCAGGCCGGATGGGGAACTTCGGTCCCTAGCTGATGGCTGTGTGGTGCATAATTGCAGTTTGTCCATATGACCAATAATAGTATACTAAAACACATCAAGTAGCTAATAATAACAGTGTGGGGCCAAATCGGACGGAGTGCAAGGCTTGAGCCTTTACTTGTCAGCCAACATGGTATCCTCACATTAGAATCATGCACAGTTTGAATATTTCGTGGTGTGTTGTAGAATTAGATCCGAGTATCAACAGCGGCATAGTATTATGTTGCAGTGGGGTTGAGTCCACCATTTGGTCAGGCCTACACGACGATACTAGATGTAAAACACAACGACTCATGTCCGTATGAAAGTTATTGGTGAAATATTATTTTTACAAAAATAGGTCAATTTGTATAGGAGGCACCAGAAGAAGGTGGGTCTATTCAGCCCATTTCCAATCACATTACTTCGTTTTGGAAAATATTTTTACTGATAAGTTTTCATATACATTAGTTAAGGTTTACACGAGTTATCCTGCCATACTGCCAGACAAACGGACATGGCTCAATCGTCTTTAAATGTGATGAAACGAATTTGGTCTTAAGATACTTGGAGTCGAACACGTCTCCATAATGCGTTACACTTTTTTATCGTATCAAATGATATATACCATCATCCCTAAGGTTAATGGTATAAATATGCATCTGGGTAAATATCGGTCGCTTGTATGGGAGTTACCAGAAGGGGTGTGGCAAAGGTTTCGGTTTTCCGAAGGTTTGTCTAGAAGTTATGGAAGAAGTATCATTTTTCCAAATGTATCTAATTTTTAATGGGAGGTACCAGATTGCGTAGGCCTATATAGTCCATATTGATTCTGGGTAAAATTTTTAGAAATGTTAATCTCATGCAAAATATGACTGAATTGAGTTTACTTCTAAAACAAGAACTATGTGGGTGAATTTGGTCATTTGAATGCGAAGTACCAGAAGGGGTGTGACAAAGCTTTCTGTTTTTTTTACAAATTTTTACAAAAATTAAACTGACCAAATTTAAACATCCTGAAGTTGTCCATTTACACTTAGAGTGTGCTGCAAATATGGAGGGAACACTTTCAATCTCTTCTCGTTCCCGAAGGCAGCATAAGTGACGGAATCGCACCAATCATCGACGATGGAGTAGATTGTCCACCACCGAGCCAAAACGAGATCAGCACGGCAATTGCCCGGCTTAAAAATAATAAAGCTGCGGGAGCCGATGGACTGCCGGCAGAGCTTTTTAAAGCCGGCGGCGATGACCTGGTAACATGCATGCACCAGCTCATAAACACGATTTGGCTCAGGGAATGCATGCCCGATGATTGGAATCTGAGTGTCCTATGTCCCGTGCTTAAGAAAGGCGATCCTAGTGTGTGTACCAACTATCGCGGGATTAGCCTTTTACCCATCGCATACAAGGTCCTGTCTAGTGTGTTATGTGAAAGACTAAAGCCCCTCCTGGCGAACCTGATTGGACCTTATCAGTGTGGCTTTAGACCTGGTAAATCCACCACCGACCAGATATTCACGCTACGACAAATCCTGGAGAAGACCCAAGAAATGCAGATCGATACCTACCATCTGTTCATCGATTACAAAGCTGCATTTGACAGTCCGATACGACAGAAATTGTTGGATGCTATGGCTGAGTTTGGTATCCCCGCAAAACTAATTCGACTCTGCGGGATGACACTGACTGACACGAAGTCTTCAGTGAAAATTGGAAAAAATCTGTCAGAGCCATTTTCTACCAAGCGAGGCTTTAGACAAGGCGATAGTCTGTCCTGCGATCTCTTTAACATCGTAATGGAGATGATCATGCGGAAAGCAGCAGTAAACAGGAATGGCACCATATTTAACAAAAGCCACATGTTGCTCGCGTATGCTGATGATATCGATATTATTGGACGTGGATTGCGAGATGTTACTGCGGCTTTTTCGAGCATTGAAAAGCAGTCGGCTGAAGTGGGTCTGGTGATAAACGAGGACAAAACCAAGTTATTTGTTTCAACGAACAAAGAGTCCACTCGTCTGGGACGCTGCGTGAACGTTGACAACTATAACTTTGAAGTGGTAGATGATTTTGTCTACCTTGGCTCCGCCATAAACAAAAATAATAATGTCAGCCTCGAGTATTGATCGCAAACTATGCGCTAAGCAAGCGATTTAACGACAAAGCGCTCTCTCGAAAAACAAAGATCCAGCTCTACCAGACTCTGATCCTACCTGTCTTGCTCTACAGCGCAGAATCGTGGGTAATGACACAAGCGGATCAATCTATTCTGGGAGTCTTCGAGAGAAAAATACTTCGCAAAATATTTGGACCCATCATCGTGAACGGCGAGTACCGTCGTCGAATGAATCATGAGCTGTATGAGCTGTACAACGACATCGACGTGGTCAAGCGCGTTCAAATAGACCGAATGCGCTGGCTTGGACACGTTGTACGAATGGACGATAACGCTCCGGCTCGAAAAGTCTTCGGCAATAAACTCGATGGGCGGCGCAGGAGGGGGCTACCAAAACTCCGATGGATAGACCAGGTGACGGAAATGTTAAGTAAGCTTGGTATGACGAACTATCTACGGAGCGCAAAAGACCGAAGCGCTTGGAATGGTTTTCTACGTGCGGCTACTGATAGATGAATTTCTGTTGTTGCTGCCAGTAAAGAAGAGAGAAGAAGAAGTTGTCCATTTGGAAGTTATTGGAGAAACATTAAGTAACTTAAAATAGGTCATTTTGTATGGGATGTATCAGAAGGGGTGGGTCTGCTCTGCCTGTTAGAAAACTATTGTCACTTTTACATTTTCATAAGTATCACTGAAGTTTTAATCGAGTCATCGCTCTCGCCCGCCAGCCAGACAGACGGTCTTGTCCCAAAAAGTACTGAAACAAATTTGATCTTAAGATACTAGGGGCCCAACTGGTCTCTTTTAATGCGTTTAACTTCATATCAAATGATCCCTTAGGGTGAGAGTATAAAAATGTCTTTGGGTTTG
Organism: Muscina levida; assembly: GCA_964034835.1. Lineage (NCBI taxonomy): Eukaryota > Metazoa > Arthropoda > Insecta > Diptera > Muscidae > Muscina > Muscina levida. The sequence continues at coordinate 48,387,580 of OZ035882.1, forward strand.
CTTTGATGGAGCCATTGAATCTCACCGAATATCAAAACATGCCGTATTCCCATCAAGCGCCACCTATATGTCATAATTGCTGAAGCACATGTAGTAAATGCACAAACCAAGTTATTAGTTTGGTTTAGACACAAACCAAACCAAATTTTTATAATTATTTGTATTTTTTTATATATGTTTGATAATATATTTATTTATATTTTATTTTATATTTAGCAGTTGTTGGGACTTTGTTCATGGGTGTAATTTTTTCATCATATTTGTAAAAGTTCTGACATTACCGTATAATAACCTGTCTCCTTCTCCTTTGTGGTGCGTTAATTTCTTACTCAAGTCTTTAGCGTTTTTGATTGAAGGTTTTCATAGAAGTGTCAAACCTTCATTTCGTTTATTTAAAAGGCAAAATCTCAAAATATAGTCAACACTAAAATTACAGTGAATACATAAAAATGTTTTACATACTACTTAAAAGTCTTCATCGCTATGATGCTCAGGTTTTGAGGCAGTCTTTGGGCGCAATTGTAGTTCCCCGGTGATTTTCGAAATACTAATACTTTCCATAGAATTCAAGTCAACTGAAAAGAAAAAATTACAGTAGTTAAACATTTCACACTTCGCCTCATGTGCAGCTAAGGGCAATGTTTTATTTGTTTTAACATCTTCGTATCGATACGAATTCGTTTGCCCTTGAAGCTCCAAGAGAGCTCCCTTCCCATAGCTGCTCATGTCTTGTTCTCTACCACACTCACAATCATCATCTCCCAAATCATCTAGATTGGTGGCTCCCGTTGAGCCCAGTACAGCTCCGCCTACACCATTTGTGCTGATACCCAATAGTTCGGCCATATCGAAATCACTATCTGAACTGCCGAACGAGCTATCGTTGTCCACATCATTGCTTTCCGAATTGGCTGAATCTTTTTTGCCCGCTGTTGCTATGACCGCTGTAGACTTGCGACCCCGACCGGTGGTGGGGCGCATTCTTGAAGTGGCTGTGCCGGGCCTCTTGTTAGAGGCAACATTTTTCGCTGTCGGATCATCGGGTATGATGTTTTCCAAACCTGAGTTGCCATCCAAGCGAGCTTCGTCATCTTCCAAATCCTCGTCGTCATCGGCTAGTAGACCCTCTGGTATAAAGGGCATTGAGTTCTCATTGGGTTTCTGCAAAAGAGGCGAAGAGATGGGCGTAGATCTTTTGGTGCGGGCTTCAAATTGTGCCTGAAGGGCATCTCTGACATGGAGACGCAGGAAATATTGTTGAAATAGATTCTTCAATTCCTTCTCGTACTCCTCAATCTCTCTCATGTGAGCAGGTCGTATCTTTTGCAGAGCCTCCAAACGTTGTTTGGTCCTTTCCAGCTCGGCCTTTTTACGCTGCAGCTTAGAGTTGAGAGCATTCAGCTCGACTCGGGCATTTTCCAGCTGAGCCCGATTGGACTGCAATTTCAGTTGGGCAGACGCAACAGCATTTTTCATGGTACGTTCCACCGAAGCCAGTTCCATGGGCCGGTTGGATTGTGCCAAACGCGCCTCCTTGTTGCTCATTTCTTTCAGCAACAAATCATGCAGTGAAGCTCCTCGCTGCGTCAAGTCCGACGACAATTCTCGAGCTCTACGCAAGTCCTCAATTTTGTCACCAATGTCCACTTGATTAAGACTGCGGTAGTGTTCCTCTTCTTCGGCGTTATTTTCCGAGGAGCTGGGTGCTATCAGCAAACGGGTGATTTTCTGCAACTCTCCCGCAGTCACAGCGGAGGCAGCATATAACTTGCGAGGATTCAATTTAATGGCTGATTTGGTGACAAAGAACTCGGTGGCCGAACGTATGAGTAGAACTCTTTCATCCTGCGTAGTAATGCCACCGGGCAAAACTGCCCCAGGCTCTAAGAGGCCTGCCAACCATTGTAAAACTTCGGCCACCACATAGAAAGAAGCCAAACAACCAAAACTCGAGGACAACGCTTGCAAAGGAAACGTATGGGGATAACCCAAAAGCTTTAAATGCTCCGCCAAATCTGGAAAATGTCATAAATACGTTATACTTTTCACTAATGATTAAAGCTATTCCCCCCACCGCACACCTACCTCTCACCTCCTTAAAGGACATTATGAACTTCTAATGAAAATTGATTCGTCCTCACTGACAATTTCCTCAGCAACTCAGCTGGTCTTTGGTCAAAATGAAACTAATTTTCCCTTAGAATTGTTCAATTTGCCTTTAGTACTACATTGTACTACTATTCCACCAACTTTTTTTCGCCGGTTGCTAGGTTACCATTGTGCTGACGTTTTAGGGGTTGACGGTTGGCCGGAGCAACTGGTGTTGGCTGCTTAACTAACCAAACATTCTACGTCTACGTTTTGAAATGCTGAATTTGTTTAAAGGAATTCTGGTGGATTAACTCAAATGGTGTAGCTTTTGTTAAAGCTGTAGAAAATTGGTAATAATTATGTTTGCAGGCAACATGTTGCAGCTGTAGTAGGCAGTTGCTAGAGGACTTTGCGCGAACATGTGTTGAGTGGCAACGAACTAAAGAGATTGGACGAACAATTGTTTGGTGATAACAATTGACGGAAGTTGGGGGTTCATTGGCATGACCTATTTTAATTCCACATAACTTTATGTTGGTTGAGATTATTGGGTTTGATAAATCTTTTAAACAATTGAACTTGTTTCTTTCAATTGTGCTAAAATCAGTTAGGGGGTTTAGTTTACATGCGGGGTTGTTGTTTGGACACATCAAAATACGCTTAGATTTGCCCAACAAGTGGAAAATGAGGCAGTTTCAAAGATGGAAATGTTGTAGATATGCTTCCCAAATATTTTATAAGACGGTTATTCAAAGAAAGACAAATTTTTGTAGGTGAAGAAATGAAAACATAAATACCTTCACCCTATGAATGATATTGTTTAACTCTCGGTTGGTAGTTAGACTTTCGGCCGTATGGCCAAACGTTCACAGATACAAATATACTGGTGAGCATTAAGATATACGCACGACTGTATTTCGTTGCGATGGTCTTGAGGGGTCAAAGTCCAAACCACAACAACAAAAACACAGCATTTTGGTTTGCTTATCTTTTGTCCATTTCTTTACTTTTTGGGGAGATCATAAAATTATACGCAGAAGTTTTTAATAACGAAATAAAACTTTTTTATTTAAAAAAACATAAACAAATTTAAAATAGAAAACACTTTTCCATAATGCCTATGACCTCCCTTATTTTGAATAAGTTTAACAATGTGGTTCGATGTACTATTTATTAGGGTTTTTGGGCTTGGACTTTCTAAAAAGTCTCAAGCCGTTATGTATTACTGCCGATTTTAGCTCTGCAATGCTCTTGAATTATTTTTTGTGAAGTAAATTTTTTGAACATGTATGCCCCATACATTTTCAGTAGGGTTCTTGTCAGTGGAACAAGTTGGCCCCTCTAAGACCAACGATTTGTGAACAAAACCAAGCTTTTGTATCCTTCTTAAAGTGAATAGACGGAGTTCATGCTGCAGCTTGGGCAGGCCAGCTCTAAAGTTCCTTTTGTAACGTAAGTCTTTGCACAGAACCCTTCAATAGCAATTAATACCATCAGTGTCGTTTGGTTTGGGGTAGATTCTCTGCAAAAGGAACTTTGGAGCTAGTCTGTTATTAAAATGTAGTTAAAATGATCAAATTTTAAATTTTTCCAGCTGTCTGTTTGAATGTTATTGGAGAAATATTATTTTTCCAAATGGGAGGTATCAAAAGGGATGGTGTCTGGATTCTGCCCATTTACTGTCCCATTACTTTATTACATATAAAAAATGTAATACAGTTAAGATTTACTCGAGTTATGCTGCTCCCCAGCCAGCCACACAGATAATCAGACTGACGGATATGGCTAAATCGTCTAAAAAAGTCATGAAATGAGTTTGGTCTTAAGATACATAACACGTTTCTTGAAACAACATACTTGGTTTTGTCCTTATTAATCACCAGACCCATTTTTGCCGAAAGCTTCTCAATGCTCGAAAATTCCGCAGTAACATCCCGCATTTCACGCACAATTATGTCTATGTAATCGGTATTTGCGTGCAGCTTTTCAGGATGGCACCAGTCGTGTTTTTTACTCTAGCCTTCCGCATAATCATCTTCATTATGACGTTAAGTAGATCGCATGACAGACTATTGCTTTGTCTAAAGCCTCGCTTGGTAGAAAATGGCTCTGTCAGATTTTTACTTATTTTCACTAAAGACTTTATGTCGGTCAGTGTCAACCCTCAAAGTCGTATCATCATCGCGGGGATACCAAACTGACCCATAGCATTTAACAATTAATGTCGTATCGGACTGTCAATAAACAGATGGTAGGTGTCGATCTGCATTTCTCGGATCTTCTCCAGGATTTGTTGTAGTGTGAATATCTGGCCTGTCTGAATATCTAAGGTCTAATCAGGTTCGCTAAAATGGGCTTTAGTCTTTCAGGATAACTTTCGAACACTAGACAGGACCTGGATAAAACATAGCATATAAGGTCCTGTCCCGCGATGGATGGCCTTTCTTAAGCACAGGACATGGAACACTGAGACTCCAATCATCGGGCTTGCATACATTTAACTAAATCGTGTTAATAAACTGGTGCGTATTGTACGTTGACAGTTCATCGCCGCCGGCCTCTAAAAAAATGCTTTACCTGCACTCCATCGGCGTCCGCAGCTTTGTTATTTCTAAGTCGTGCAATTGACGTGCTGGCTCGTTGATGAACAATCTACTCCGTCTTCGATGATAGGCGTGATATCGTCACTTGTGATGCTTTCGGGAACGATCAGAGTACGAATGTGTTCCATCCCTTACCGTCTGCTTTGTACCTTTTGATATTACTTTCAGGCTTTACCATTATCTCTATACTGTTCGATAACTTGGCCATCTTTTTTCTTCCATAGATGCTTTTTCCGCCTGAAGAGGTGTGTCATCTCCCTCATCTCTCATTATATAGTTCCGTCACAGCACGCATTGCCATTGGCTGCAGTTTTGCCTTGTATGCAGCATCATTTTCCTCAGACATTTCCCGACATTCTTCATCGTACCTGGGCTTTTCTGAGTGTGGTTTTTCATAACCCAATACGGTCGTTGGGGCCGTGGTCATAGAATTCGCAATATGCTGCCACTATGTGTTGGGAACATCACAATTAGGGCGGTTTGTTTGAAGTGATTGAGAGAGTTGGTTGGACTAGACATTGGCTATCTCGGTAGTATGCATCTTTGCGATGTCTAGCTTCCTTTACATTTGGTTATGAGTCGTTTAGCACAACTTGATCTCGTTTGCATATTTGCTGCAACTAAGTGATAATCCGAATCAATATTCGCATAACGCAATACACGAACGTCCATAACGTGTAACGACTTATAACGCATCAGAACCACCTATGAGGAACCATGCTACCTATTGTTCCGGCCGTGCTCAGGGAAATTGGGGTGGTGATCTTGTTCCTGGTTAGATTGATGCAAGCCTGCTACAGTAAACATTAAATTATTAGGTAGCTAAGACAGTAATTTCAAATTACAAGAAAACAAATGTCAACGAGAATAAAACAAAACTAAAAAAACTAAAAACCAATGTCAAATTATGAGCGGAAGAGGTAATGATGTTAGCCTTCTTCAATCTTAACCCGCCCTTAACCATTGCTATCAATCAATATCTGAACATTTGATAGCCCATATTTCGCCTAACGGTAGTAGCCTATATGCTTCGTGGAAAATTGAAAGATATTTAGAACTTCATTTTACAAAATCTTAGTAAGTTAGACATATTTATTTGCAAAAATTAATATACTACTCATAATTATAAACAAAATTTTCATAAACATATTCATTAATATTTATATACCGTGTGTAATATTAAAAACAAACTAAAATGCCATTGCAATAGCAGTATACTAAAAAGGGAGACAATTTTGCAATTCAAAAATAACTGATGAAAATCTAATCGAAATTCGTAATTAAATACATTAAAGAGACCCAATATATATGTAATTACTTCATACTAAATTAAATTAATATTGACCTTATATTTTTTTTTCCAAAATTGAAATATTTAGATTATTTTTTCCATTTTTTTTTTGTTTATGTTTTGATTAACCAACCAAAAAGTTTGAGTGAAATATTATAAATGTAATACTAACTCACCAGTTTGCGAGGTCCATCGTTGACGTCAGGCCTGAGGTCGATTGCAGACGCAGTTAGTTTCGCTGAGATTGAAGTTTTAAATATTATTTCACTCAGTAGCAAATTGTGTCGGTAATGTTAATTATTATTATTTTTTTCCCTTTTTTTTTTGAAATTTAAAGGTCAGAAAATTAACTATAAGATTTTAGCATATTTGTTTTTAATTTAAGGGAAGTAAAAATACTAGTGAGATAATTAAACTGTGTGAAACAAAGCGATATGGTATGTTTTTTTTTCCTTTTTTTTCTTTTTCAAGTTTTCAAAGTCTAACAAAATTTAACACTTCCGGAAACACAGGTCGTATGAGTTTTCCCATCACGAATAACATTTTTCGGTTGTATTGCGGGTATGATCCTATAATGGCCCGCGAAGGCCATATCGAAAGTATCGATGAATAATTATTGCACAGGGATTAGCTCTTCAAATTGCGGTTGGCAGTTGGGAGTAAAATTTTTGAAGCGGACTTTAAGTCCAAAAAAAATAGTTGGATTTTCCAAGCAGAAGTCTTTTCGTCGGAAGCAAATATCCGCGCAGCCTTCCTTGCCTTCCAATTGTCCGTATTTCAATCGAAGAAAACTAAATTCTTTAACCAAATTATGGAGTAATTCAAAGTTTCCGCGGCTTTCAGCGCAAGTCCTGTGAAAAATTTGATCAATTATACTATAACTGATCTGCCAATTCAAAATATTTAACCCTTACCTCTTCCTCACACAAGAATCCTTGAATTTGAAGAATATCACAAATTGATTAAAAAAAAAATAATGTACGTGTGTACAACTCGACTTCAACTTCAATAATGAAAAATTCTGAAAATTTTCTGGCTACAAAAATTTCAAAGCTATCAAAAATTTAAATGAAACAAAAAAAATATAGTAGAAAAAATAACAAAGTAGAAAACAGCACGCACTCACAAACGCTTGAGATGTGCCTTTCATCGATTACCACGTGATCAATCTGGCTTCCTGTCTTTTGATCAGGTCATATCCAGGTTGCCTTATGGATATCTTTATGCGGGAATCTGGTTTCACTAACTACCTGACTGTTTCTTGCCGTCACGTAGCTAACCAGCCTGAATCCGTTATCGGTGGTGTTGTTCTGTAGAATGCTGAACCAAGAGCATCTTACCTTCCTGCGTTAGCAAACAAATCTTCCAGAACAATTTCAGTGTCATGGCCAGGGCAGTGGTCGTATATTTCCCCCAGATTCTCATAAAATGCATATTTTATGCCCGCGTCTTTGTCTTCCATTTTGGCGTGTATACAAAACAGTGTGATATAAAAATATTTCGCCTAGATAAGGATAGCGGCTATTCTGTCAAACAAAAGAGCCTAAAACGTGACAAATTCCCCTTTACGATACTTATTAACTACAAATCGATATTAAATTATTATGGCATGTAACTTGACATAACGAATGATGCAGAACTTCTTCTTTTTGGGGCTACTCTCGCGTGCAGTACTCAGAATTGAGTCCCAAAATCAATGAGCTGAATAATGTTGTACTGTGTATGACATTGATATTATATGCGAACATTGTTTAACTTATGCCAATTTCAATAATATCTGAAATCAGTATAAGTGCTTTACGTAAAAAGTAATATATTTAATCGAACAATCTATTGCACAATATCATCTAAAGAGGATTACTATAGATTGTCACATAAGAATCAAATCGAATCTGCTTATAATTACAATGACATACGAAATATGTCCTTAAGCAACAGTTATTATCTGTAAGCCTCTTTACGTAACAAAGAAAATCACCTAAATGTATAATCAATTAGAGAGCTAACGTTACACAAATGTGTGTTTTTTGTTTTCGTTTCATAACATAAAATCCCCTTAAAATATTCTGCAATATTCTAACAACGATTATCATTATCATACCAAAGAACAAATTTGGAATTTTTCTATCGTACATTCTAATTAAATTGTCATCACAATTTATTCATTTTTCAATGTGACGAAGCTTAAGTCAGCAGTCCATATAATGAACTTACAGTCAGTAAGTCAGACAGTCAATGGAGCTGACAGTGTCAAGGTGTAGTCAACAGTTTCTTAATACACTGACTACTACTGAGTCTTCATCATTGTCTCGCAAAAATGCATTTATTCATTCATTGTCAATCAATTAATTATAATTGCAAATAATGTTTAAGCTGTAGGAGAGATTAGACTGCGAGTCGAGAGAAAACTTAAAAGAACAACAACAAGACAACACATTACAATGTTATTATACAGGATTCGCGCAGTGTATAATTAAATAAAGAATAAATGTATTTTGAGCATACGAAATGGCCTGTATCGGATGTGAACATTCACAAAGCATTTGAATTGATAAATTATGAAAATGTTTTTTTTTTGTTCCTGTATAATTAACATTTTTCTTTGCTCGTGTTTCAATTGCTATTTCATTTACTATTGAATGCCATGTGTTTTGCCACTGGAAGTGGTTTATTTTTAAATACAGAGAGAGGACAAAGCCATACTAATGTTAACAAGTAACATAATGATTTTTCTTTGAAATCAATGCACGCACAGTGCTGTGACAATGGAATTTGTGGTGACTACACAGTACAACACATGATTTTGGGACTCAATTCTGAGAACTGCACGTAAAAGTAGCCCCAATAATAAGAAGTTCTGCATTATTCGTTTTGTCAAGTAACATGCCATAAAAATTTAATATTGATTTGAAGTTAGTTAGTATCGCATAGAGGAATTTGTCACGTTTTGGGCTCTTTTATTTGATATAACATAAATACTACTAGCTGACCCGGCAAACGTTGTTCTGCCATTAAACTTCGGAATTTAATCGAAATCAGGGAAGAGCGATCTTATAAACAATCTCTTTCGATTTGTGTTCCGGCGCAAAAAACAAACAACGATAATGGATTACCAACACGCGAACAGGCAACGAACAGCTAACCGAGTGAAAAGCCGGGAAATTCGAGATACATACCACAAACTTCCAACGATTGGCCTTGCGATTTGTTGATAGACATCGCAAAATCTAACCGAATGGGGAATTGAATTCGCTTGAATTCGAAGGGATGATCGATTGGAATAATAGGAACTCGGGGGATAAGGACTTCCTCTTCTTTGAATTTGCCTTTGATGATCGTCACTTTGATCACATTGTACATCAGTTTCTTGACGGACAACCGCGTACCGTTGCACAATTTCGGATGATTCAGATTCCACACATGTTTATGATCGCTCCCACCTTCAGCTGTAAATTATGCGGCGGAGTTCGTGGCACATCTACGGAGTTTAAAAATTCTGTCGGATAGTTGGTCATTCTCGTCGGTCACGCTGTCATCGGATTTGTAAGACTACAGTTCTCCATCGATTCGACTTTGAATAATAACATTGAAGCTATCGACGTCCCTATTTTTCGCTGCTAGCAAGAAATTACGAATGTCTTGCCTGTCCCAACGGAAGCATCGAGAAATTAAATCCCTCCCGTTCCATCGCCAACGTTCGTTTGCTCGGCAATCAACAGCGGCACATTTATTCGGAATCTTTTAGTTAGCTCATCTCGATCAAGCAATCGTTGCAATTCGCGATTGAATGCAACGATTTGGTATTCCTTAATTCAAAGGAGACTGCCGCACATGAGCGCGCACATGCTTCCGATTAGATGTTAATTTCAAGATTGAAGTTAGATGTTGTCGTGTGAACTCTGTGCAAAATGTCGTCAGCCATCTCGTCCTTGTATTTGTAACACAAAGCGCTCGGGTTCGATGGATGACACGTGGTTATGATGATCTCAAACATTGTATGAATTTTATTCGCTGGTTGCCTCGGTGAGCGCTGAGTCCCAATGCGTTTTCGAGAAATGCAAACGTTGGCAAGCTTTTAGAAATGTGGCGTCTGATTGAAAAGAATAAAATTGAGACGCTCCGTTTCGACCTTGACTTACATGTCAACACAGAACTGTTGAAATAACCTGCTATACCTTCACAGATGATTGTCAACATCTTGCCGAATCATCAATCGATACGCATAAAAATTCATTGAGACAATTCGTTTCTTCTTTTAAAATACGAATTCGAACTTATATGTGACCCGGTAAGTTAAAAGGGACCTATGGGTCGAAAAAATCGATTTTAACTTTTTTGGTGATTCTTATAGTAGACAACACGCACTTTCTAATGCAACAAACCACAGCTTTCTAGCTGCATTAGTTTTGGCAGAAATTAGTTTCAAATTAGACACTTTTGATAAAAAAGTAACTTTTTAACTTCAAAGTCGTTTTTCTCCAAAACTTATTTTCTGAGATAGGTCCCTTTTAACTTACCGGGTCACATATGGAGAATGAAAAAGAAGTGACGACTTGCAAACAAAATTTTCGTTGTATTGGCCATCTCTAAATTGAGGTCATCATCCTCTTCACGATAGAACATCATAAGGTACTGAAGTGCACCATATGACCAATGAGTCTGGTACACGTGCTGCAGTTGTCCACCATCCCGATGCATGAGAACAATATCGCGTGAATCCCCATTCTCTCCAACAATCACCACTGCGACTTCATTTATAGTGGGAACATTTAATTGTCCTGCAAGGCCCCCAGAGAGTCTTTTGGTTGCTCTGATAATGTGTATGTGGTCGTCCGAATGCTTTGTATCCAATGCGGTTTCGAGCAATCGGACCAACGCGTTATGTTCATGCAGAAGATTTTGCAATTGTTCCATCATAATAAATTTCACAATAATCCAAAATTTTCCAAGATTCATAAGGAATTTTCCACTTTTACGTCGACTGAAATCATTAAATCAAGCGATACAAAGCAAAATTTCGTCGAAAAATCTAAATGTTTCCGAGTTTTCCCGAAATTTTCCGAGTTTTCCTTCAAGAATTTTCTATTTTTCCATCGAAAAGTCATTTCGTAATAACTATCAAAAATTTTTCACATTGACATCGTCAATGAATTTCAATGTACGATAAAAAGCAAAATTTCGTCGACAAAAATTTAAATTTTTGGCATTTTCTGTGCTTTTACAACGAAAATTATATATATATTTTTTTAATAGAAAAGCAATTGCACACAAAATTTTATACAAAAATGAATTTGCAAGTTTCATCAAATCAAGCGATACAATGCAAAATTTTGTAAAAAAAAACCACGTTTTTCCGGAATTTTCTGAGTTTTCCAACAAATTTTTTTTTATTTTTCCATTCGAAAAGTCATTTTGGAATAATTATCCGAAATTTTTCACAGTTCCATCGTCCAAATTTATTAAATCATACTAAAAAATGCAGAATTTCGTCGAAATAACAAACTCAAACTTTTTGAATTTTTCCGGAATTTTCCGCATTTTTCAACAAAAATTTTCCATTTTTCTATTCGAAAAGCCATTCTGTAACAATTGCACACAAAATTCCATACAAAAAGGCAATTTTCGATTTTTTCCAATTTTCCGACTTTTCCGGAAAATTTTCCCAAAATTTTCTTTCACATAAACCTTCTCCTGGCAATAACAAACAACTGAAAAAATGTTTAAGCAAAATTGGCCCAGCCGTTCTCAATTGATGAATTACTATACATTTTTGCCACCATTTTTATATATATAGATATGGTGGCGTATGATTATCATAAGTAATATTCTACATAAATCATACGCTACGGAGTACAACAGTTTTATTGCAAATGCTACAAAATAAACCCAGTTCAAAACCATTTGATGAATGGAAACTGATGCTTACGTAGGAAAACGTTATATGAACTGAATAAAGGAATTCTAATTCTTAATTTTTTTAAATTTGTTTCAGCTGAATCGGACTAGTAGTTCTCGAGTTAAGTCCAACAAAAGAACCTAAGACGTGACAAATTCCCTTATACGATACTAACCAACTTCAAATCGATATTAAATTACTATGGCATGTAACTTGACAAAACGAATGATACAGAACTTCTTCTTTTTGGGGCTACTTTCACGTGCAGTTCTCAGAATTGAGTCCCAAATCAATGAGCTGAAAAATGTTATACTGCGCTATTGATTAAAATTTCTTGTTGTCTTTATATAATGTAAAAATCGTATCTTCCTTTGTAAAAAGTAAACATCTCTCCATATATCACAAGCTAATTAGAAAACAGTAAATTCAGTCAATTATGCGTTCATTGCACTGAAAAATTACTTCCTTAGTAGTTTTATACATTTTGAGTTCTGATGACTGATTTATTGCCTTAAAATCATTCACTCAGAAATCATGCTATTAATCATCAACGGAGTAGCTGGCGTGGCCTGTCATGCTACTCCTAACCCCTTAGGTTGCTCAATATATATTTTGCATTACTTCGTATTTGTTATTTAAAGAATTTAATATCCCAGCACAGAGATATAACTGCAGCTGCAGCAACAACACAAAGTTGCATAATTAATTAACAGATTATGCAATAAATTATAATGAGTTTTTTTTTTATCGATATACATACATATGTATGTACAAAAAATATATGCATAGATACAATCGCATGTAATGGTTATTCATGTACTTTGTGTAAGAGATTAGAATCAATTTGGTTTTGAATGACTGCAATTTAAAAGTCTTTATTACAAATCACGTTTGACTTCGTTTTAATTAATTATTTCTTAGGAAATGTTATATCACAAAGACAGGCAGTTTTGTTTGGTTTACGTTTTTTTTTTATATTAAAAAAAAACAAAAATTTAACTCATGATATTCATTATCATGGGAAAACTTTTAAAGATAAGAATCGTGAAAGTTTAAAAAAAAGGGGTTTTCTTTTTAAAATGTAGCAACCCAGCAATAAAAATACCCATTACTTAATCGCTGATGTCAGCTTTATTTAGTAGCAATCAGCTTATATTCCCCCTTACAAAGTAAGGGACGATGTCAGTTCGCGCCATTTCAGTTGCAATTACGTTATAAGCGGAGTTTTAAGCTAGCTTGATAACACGATTGATTACGAAGTAAGTGACGATGTCAGTAGGTGCAATTTCAATCGGAGTTTTTATGAGTGGACGATATTTTTATATTACACACGCCTGACATTTTAAGTAATTAGATCGCTCGCTTGCAATTATTACTAAATAGGTACTTCGTATCATTTAATACATTTACTTTTATTGTGAGTGACATATTTTGGCTCTTCACAATTGACCATTGACATAGTGTACTATTTCAACAACCATCGCTATTATTTTCCTTATAGCTTTAATATTTCGAATGTGAATCTTAAGGAAAGAAAAATCTGTCAAAAGATATTCAAGAAAAGTTAACGTTCGGAATCGCCGTTGAATTGTAGGTCTCTTTTTGTGAAAAATTTAGAAAAATCCGATAGCTCACCTATATCTCATATTTAAGATACAAAAGAAAAATAAATTTTTGGATTTGTACTGATATTCGATTAGTTGACCTGGCAGTCTTCGTCCTACCATCAAAGTTGTTCATAAAAATTCAAGAAACTGTATGAATCAAAAAGGATGGCTCTATTTTTTTAGAAGGTACCACGCATACTGTTCATAGCTATCCCATTGTTCGACAAAGTGGTAAAGGAACTCATACAATGTTCTAAGACTTTTACTTTTACACTTACCCAATATTTTATATGATAAAAATATTTTATATAAGAGGTGCCTCGCCTTCCAATCCGATCTCCCGCTTGTCCGACCAATTGTATACAATATTGGAATATTTAATCACACAAAGTTTCTCACTTTCATATAAAGCCAGATATTGAATTATTCTTATTATTGTCGTTCACCCCATGATCTGATCCAATTATTTTCTTTAAAATACTGAGTTTGGAATTCCTTCTAAGCTTGTACGCCTATGCGGAATAACGCTGACTAACACGAAGTCTTCAGTGAAGATTGGCAAGGACCTTACGGAGCCATTCTAAACCAGACGAGGCCTAAAACAAGGCGACGGCCTATCGTGCGATCTCTTCAACATTGTGATGGAGATGATTATGAGAAAAGCTGCAGTAAACACGAGTGGCACTATATTCAACAAAAGCCACATGCTACTCGTGTACGCTGATGACGTAGACATCATCGGTCGAAAACTACGGGATGTGACTGCAGATTTCTCAGGTATACAGAAGGAATCAGCGAAAATGGGTCTAACGGTGAACGAGGATAAAACGAAGTTATTAGTTTCAACGAACAAAGAATCTACTCGTTTAGGAAACTGCGTAAACGTTGACAACTATAATTTCGAGGTGGTAGATAATTTTGTCTACCTAGGATCCGCCATCAACAAACCAAATAATGTCAGCCTAGAAATCCGGAGAAGAATCCTGCTTGCAAATAAATGCTACTACGGACTAAGCAAGCGATTCAATGACAGAGCCCTCTCTCGACGAACAAAACTCCAGCTATACCAGATACTGGTTCTACCTGTCTTAATGTATGGCTCAGAATCCTGGGTTATGACACAAGCGGATGAATCGGTTCTGGCGGTATTCGAGAGAAAAATACTCCGTAAAATATATGGGCCCATCATCGTTAATGGAGAGTATCGGCGTCGTATGAATCATGAGCTGTACACTGACATTGACGTGGTTAAACGCATTAAGGTGCAACGGTTGCGTTGGCTAGGTCATGTTGTACGTATGGACGAAAATGGTCCAGCTCGAATAGTCTTCGACAATGAACTCGATGGACGGCGCAGAAGAGGGTGACCAAAACTCCGTTGGAAAGACCAGGTTACTGAGAACCTTACAGAACTCGGTGTGACTAACTGGAGAAGAAGCGCAGAAGATCGAGGCGCTTATAATATTTTTCTACGTGCGGTATACAATCCACTGGGATTGCATAGAAGTACCAGCTAAGTAAGTAAGTAAGTATGATGCAGCAGCAAGCCGTTTGAAGAAACGCAGTTCCCATGATGGGCATATTAAGACCAAAACTATATCCTTTACGACGGACAGGTTCAAATGCGCTAAAGTATTAAATCGCAAATCCCGCAAGGCATAAGATTGGGATAGTTTATAGTTTTTCATTTACAAATTTGAGATAAAATATTTACTGAAACTTTGCTTTCCTGTGCTTTTGGAGTTGTCGAAATAGGAATCTTTAAGGTGAGATTAAAGCTTTTTTTTATTTAATTCTTCTTCCTCATTATCAGCATTACTTTACCGATACCATCATCACTAATTCATGAGATATGTTAAAATCATTAGAATTGTTTTACGATACACTTTAAATACGAATGCTAATGAAGCACCACATTAATGAACATTACACACCGGGGAAAAAAGAGAGATAATTGTTAAACGATACAATACAACGCAAATCATTATGTGCTATTTCTCTTAACAAACACTGCACAGTGGTCGTCCCCATTGGCCAAAAATAAAAAAATTAAGTCAAAATTGTGGGTAATACTATGGCAACACTAACTCCTAATAGATTTTGCTCTTGCAAATTACTTTTGTTTTTGCTTTATTCCACTTGTCCCCTTTAATAAGAGCTGCACAAAGGCAGGCTATGAAAATAATTTTGTTTGGCAGCGTGAGCAACTTTCAAGTGAAGGTCTAAAATAAAACGTAAAAACCTCTTTAAAAAACATTGCTTAAACAATGGAAGTATTAAATATTGTAAAGAAAGGTATTAACTATTATTTAAAAGAATTAAAAACTTCTCAGCATGCTGTGTCTGTTTTATTAAATTATTTTGTTATATGTGCCTATTTCAGTACTACCTCGTGTGTAGACTTAAATTTCACGTAGAGTTTTAGTTGCGAAGTCAAACGAAGTTAACAACCAAATTTGTTGTAAAATGTTAACCAGTATTTACAGATTATATGATGTAAATTTTAGCTGCGGAAATTTGCGGATTGTTGAGTTATCTTTAATAGAACAAAGCAGCCTCACGGTGTCATTTTTTTGATTGTGTACTCTAAGAGAGGTCCTTGAATCCTTTGTCCGACATTAACCAAACTGTAGATTTAGTCATAGATTGATGAAATCAATGGATATGACGTAGGCACACTATGAAATAAAAATTTTCAGGATCTATCACAGGTCCTTGAATCCTTTCACAGATTTTAACCAAATTTTAGAAATAGGTGTCATTAAAAGAGACTGTCAAATGTGCCAAATATTATTCACCTATGAAAGCTCCTATTTTTGGCCGCTCTTTGTATGAAACGGCAACCACTGTGCACTGGTATTTTGTATGTTTCTTTTTTTACTGATGCTAAACTCACAAACATTTTTATCATAATTTTATTTAGATTGTTTTTTGTTTAAACACTGCAAAGGATAAAGTAATATCGTAACGATTTTACAGATTACATACACCGACTTTGGTATGCCTACTATGAAATTTAAATTTTCAGGATCTAAGAGAGGTCCTTGAATCCTTTGTCCGACATTGACCAAATTTTAGATTTAGTCATAAATTGATGAAATCAATGGATATGACGTAGGCACACTATGAAATAAAAATTTTCAGGATCTATCACAGGTCCTTGAATCCTTTCACAGATTTTAACCAAATTTTAGAAATAGGTGTCATTAAAAGAGACTGTCAAATGTGCCAAATATTATTCACCTATGAAAGCTCCTATTTTTGGCCGCTCTTTGTATGAAACGGCAACCACTGTGCACTGGTATTTTGTATGTTTCTTTTTTTACTGATGCTAAACTCACAAACATTTTTATCATAATTTTATTTAGATTGTTTTTTGTTTAAACACTGCAAAGGATAAAGTAATATCGTAACGATTTTACAGATTAAACGCTTAAAACTTATTTTACATAAAGGAATGAAAAAATTAATTTAATATGATTTACTTTTGGAAATAAATATTTTTACGACATAAAGCCAAATTTGCACACTCACCTTTAAAATTATTTTAGAGATTATTTGAACAATTTGTGTTGGTAGGTAGATACGCGCACAGTAGCGGAATTATTGCTTTTGAAGGGCCTGCTAACAAAGGGGTATTCTGGCGGAAGAAAAGAGAGATCCAGGATATCGAAACTTACAGGAGTAGAGGTGAATGAAGTCCGAAAGTTCTACCAAAAGTTTTGGAATAGGGATTCCCATCTGCAGAGATATAGATGGAAATCTAGTCACGGACAGGCAGAGTGCGATGTAAATATTAAGGAAACACTTTCGTACTCTGCTCGTTCCCGAAGGCAGCGTTAGTGACGAAATCACAACAATTGTCGAAGACGGAGTAGATTGTCTACCACCGAGCCTTAACGAGATCAGCACGGTAATTACACGGCTTTAAAACAAAGCTGCGGCAGGAGCCGATAGACTGCCGCCAGAGCTTCTTAAGGAAGACGGCGATTAGCTAGCAACGTGCAGACGACATTTTAATTTTGGATCAGTGGGCCGAGGGGGCGTGAACAAACTATATTTTAGTCCCAGGAAGATAAAATTTTATTCCAATATAGTACTCGATACTTCAGGTTCAAATTTGCAGACTAAAGTCATATTCTCAAGCAGTGGGAGTAAGGAGTAACTTGGGTCACGAATTGTTTACAGTGCTCACAAGATAGACGCTTAAACTTAGACCTTTTTGTAAGCAAGCGAAACATATTATATGTATTCGTGATGTATGCAATATCGAAGCACTGCCAGTGCCACTAATCTTTAATAGAAGTCAGATGCTGCTGGCGTATGCCGTTAACATAGATATTATTGGCCGTGGGCTGTCAGTAATGTCAGCCTCGAAATTAAGAGACGAGTATTGATCGCAAACCACTGCTAATAAGCGCCAAGCAAGCGATCTAATGACAAAGCCCTGTCTCGAAAAACAGAGACCCAACCAGCAGTAAATGAAACGAAGTACCTACCCAACGGTAAAAATACCAATTACTTAATCGCTAACGTCAGTTATATTTAGTAGCAATTAGTGATGACTCTCTCGCTTACATTCCGCCTTAAATTTAGCATAGGAGTACCATAGGCGGAGTTTTAAGCGTGCTAACACACTTGATTACGAAGTAAGTGATGATGTCAGTAAGCGAAAATGTCAATAAGCGCCATTTCAGTTGCAATTATGTTATAAGCGAAGTTTTAAGCGAGCTTTATTACACGATTGATTTATTAGTAAGTGATGATGTCAAGGGAATGGGACTTTGCCCAGAGGTTGAAAGTTACTGATTGTCACTCACTTGGGAGTGACCAGAAGCGATTCCTTTGTGGCACTGTCCAAGCAGCTAACTACTTCCGGTCTTAGACCAAGTATTCCCCGGGCAATGACTTTAAAGCAACCACTTAGAAGTTAGCTAGAGTTAGAAGGTGAAACTTTGAGTAACCTAATCGGCATGCGTCTTAGGAAGTAGGTAACAGAAGTTACTGAAGTTCAACACAGGCTCTCCTAGTGGCTTTGGCAGCCCCAAGAAACTAGGATCGGGAGCGGTAGCCTAATAAGCCACTCTCCTTAAACAAAATTTATTATGAAAACACGGAGAATAAATAAAACAAGAACCCCCCCAAATGCTGACGACCCTTGCAAACGATATAAGGACCATGATTTAATCAAACCGGCGGATGTCCTTGACAAATACAGGGCTGACATCACCGCCATACAGGAAATGAGATGGACGGGACAGGGATGCACACGACGAAAGAACTGTGACATCTTTTACAGCTGGCATGCAGAAAGACACGAATTTGGATGTGGTTTCATAGTCGGCAAGAGACTTCGACACCTGGTCTCGCGGTTTACCTGTAAATATGAAAAGCGGAGCTCAGACGAATCCTGGTACGATGAAGAATGTCGCATAGCGTCTAAGGAACAGGATGCTGCGTATAGGGCAACGCTACAGCAAATTGTAACCCGTGCTGTTAGGGAACGGCATAAGGAGAAAGCAAAACGGGCGAGACAGCTATTTAGGCGAAAAAAACGTCAGACCAAGGAACGGGAGAACGAATATATAGAGCGATACAGGGATAGAGGTAAGGCCCGAAAATGTTACCAGAAAGTAAGAAAAAAGGTGATCCAAGTGTGTGCTCCAACTACCGCGGGATCAGCCTTTTACCAATCGCATCATCGGTCGAAGACTGCGGGATGTGACTGCAGCCTTCTCAGGTATACAGAAGGAATCAGCGAAAATGGGCCTAACGGTGAACGAGGACAAAACGAAGTTATTAGTTTCAACGAACAAAGAATCTACTCGTTTGGGAAACTGCGTGAACGTTGACAACTATAATTTCGTGGTGGTAGATAATTTTGTCTACCTAGGCTCCGCCATCAACAAAGCAAATAATGTCAGCCTAGAAATCCGGAGAAGAATCCTGTTTGCAAATAAATGCTACTACGGATTAAGCAAGCGATTCAATGACAGAGCCCTCTCTCGACGAACAAAACTCCAGCTATACCAGATACTGGTTCTACCTGTCTTAATGTATGGCTCAGAATCCTGGGTTATGACACAAGCGGATGAATCGGTTCTGGCGGTATTCGAGAGAAAAATACTCCGTAAAATATATGGGCCCATCATCGTTAATGGAGAGTATCGGCGTCGTATGAATCATGAGCTGTACACTGACATTGACGTGGTTAAACGCATTAAGGTGCAACGGCTGCGTTGGCTAGGTCATGTTGTATGCATGGATGAAAATGCTCCAGCTCGAAAAGTCTTCGACAATGAACTCGATGGACGGCGCAGAAGAGGGCGACCAAAACTCCGTTGGAAAGACCAGGTTACTGAGAACCTTACAGAACTCGGTGTGACTAACTGGAGAAGAAGCGCAGAAGATCGAGGCGCTTATAATATTTGTCTACGTGCGGTATATAATCCACTGGGATTGCATAGAAGTACCAGCTAAGTAAGTAAGTAAGATGATGTCAGTAGGTGTCATTTCAATTACATTGTAATTGGAGTTATAATGAGTGGACGATATTTTTTACAGTACACGCCTATGACAATCAAAGTATTTAATTCCTCACTAACATTGTCATACTGAAGTCATGGATTACTAAATAGGTACTTTTTTTCATGTACCGCTGGGGACACAAGCGGATCAATCTATTCTGGGACAATTCGAGAGAAAAATACTACGCAAACTATTTTGACCCATCATCGTTAACTGTGACTAATGTCGTCGAATATACGATTAGTTGTATTAGCTGTATAACGACATCGACGTAGTGAAAGAATTTGCAGGATTTGTTAGAAAGATTTCCGCCATGACTTTAAAGCCGATGGCCTTGACTATTTCGCTGTTCACACATTGTCCCATTGAGGATGCTCAAAATGCTTCAGTCGTTAAAGCCCACAAATAATTTGAAGCGTATGCTAATTTTTTATTTTTGTATATGTATAAGTGATAAATTTTGCTTGTGTTTATAAAATTACAACATTGTGACATCCTCAAAAACAAACAGAATTTACTTACTACAATAAATCGACCAAAATGTGTGTGTGTGAGTTCAGCGAATACAAAATGTTTGTAAGGGAAAAATTTGCATGGATTTTATAATGAAATTTATTTGGCGGACGATAAAGATCTACATTTTATTGTTATGTTTATGTGGCAAAACTGGGTCATGTACACATTGGACCGGAGGTTGGTCATTAGTTAGTGAAAGTGATTTTGTGATTGTATAAATTAAACCCATAGCAGCGGTTTTGGCTTAATGTGTGGTTTCTCTCAGACAATTTTGATAATTAGAGTAATTAAATGATTATGATTTTTGTCTATATATATCCTTATTTGAACTGTGAAATATTATGGTAATTCGTTACTTGTATATAAAGTTAAACAGCCACAAAATGTCAGAGGTAAAGGTAGTTAAGGCGAGTATACTTTTGTTAAGAGTTTTGTTTCGACTCTTAAAATATGTCAAGAGTTTGTTTGTTTTGTATAAATTATTGCAATAGAAGCTTGTTGTTATTCAATCAAGTTAGGGGACTTTGGACTTATAACATAACACTATTACATTTACATAACCATATAGCTATCCAACAAAGATCTATAGATAGTAAGAAATTTGTGGTATTTCGATTCATTACACTTTCTGACCAATACACCACAATAAGACTTGTTACACATCAGTTAATTATTTCATCCAACGTTGTCAAAGTCACTGCAATTTTTGCCTTTTATCAACATCTCCATCTTTTCGTGCTGGAATAAATCAAGTTACATAATTTTTTTTTTAATAAATATGAGTACAAAGGTAAGCTTCTATATCCTCTCATTCGAATTCATTGCTAAACACATTTATATATGGCATATAATCTATCAAATACGTATTAAATAACTAAATTGCGTGCACAAAAATAACATAATAGAACCACCAAAATGGTCTTAACATCCTTAAATATTTGCTATGCCCTAGCATTGGTAACAAGATACGAGCACAAGTTTTCCTAATAATCCATGCGATACAAATTTTTCAGTGTGGCTAATGCATGGAAACATGTAATAATCCAATTAAAGTAAAAGTAAAGTAAAGAACGAAAGTTTGGAGCTACAGTTAAATAATTGAATACAAATTAAAGTGTATTATTTAACAACTTTGTCTTTAGTTAACGTTTGGTACTTTAAGATTTCTATGGATTTCAGATTTTTACATGTTCTTTTCTATTAAAGTTTTCATTTATTTGCAATATTATATTTATATAAACACTCTTTTTGAATTTATATGTTTTCGAGAGGCCTGTAGATCAAAGAAATTTAGATATCTGAGTCATTGATCGATCTCTGGTCTTCCGCATTTTAGTCGGGTGTTGTAACCACCATGCCATGGTCAGCGTAGCTCTAGTGTTTACACTTCATTTTTTTTTAATTGACAGCAGCAACAGAAATTAATCTATAAGTAGCCGCACGTAGAAAATATTTACAATCGCTTCGGTCTTTTGCCCTCCGTATATAGTCATTCACACCAATTTTAAATAACAGCTCTTTCACCTGGTCCATCCAACGAAGTTTGTCGAGTTTATTGACAAAGACCTTTCGAGATGGAACATTTTCATCCATTCGTACAACATGCCCAAGCCAGCGCATTCGGTCTATTTCAACAGCTCGTGGTTCATTCGATGACGATACTCGCCGTTAACAATAATGGATCCAAATATTTGGCGAAGTATTATTCTCTCGAAGACTTCTCCGCTTGTGTTATTACCCAGCAAGTAGAGCAAGACAGTTAGGATCAGAAGAGCAAGTAGAGCAAGACAGTTAGGATCAGCATCTGGTAGAGTTGGATCTTGATTCTTCGAGATAACGCTTCGTCATTAAATCGCTTGCTGAGCGCATAGTAGCAGCGGTTTGCGATCAATACTCGTCTTCTGATTTCCAGGCTGACATTATTATTTTTGTTTATGGCGGATCCAAGGTAGACAAAATCATCTACCATTTCAAAGTTATAGTTATCGACGTTCACGCAGTGTCCCAGACGAGTGAACTCTTTGTTCGTTGATACAAATAACTTGGTTTTGTCCTCAGCTATCTCCAAAACAACTTCCGCCGACTACTTTTCGATGCTCAAAAAGGCTGCAGTAGCATCCCGCAATCCACGTTTAATTATATCTATATCATTGGCATACGAGAGCAGCATGTAACTTTTGTTGAATATGATACCATTGCTGTTTACTGAAGATTTCCGCATGATCATCTCAAATAACTTGGTTTGGTCCTCATTTGTCACCAAAACAACTTCCGCCGACTGCTTTCCGATGCTCGAAAAGGCTGCAGTAACATCCCGCAATCTACGTCCAATTATATCTATATCATCGGCATACGCGAGCAGCATGTGACTTTTGTTGAATATGGTACCGTTGCTGTTTACTGCAGATTTCCGCATGATCATCTCCATTACGATGTTAAAGAGATTGCAAGACAAACTATCGCTTTGTCTAAAGCCTAGCTTGGTGGCAAATGGCTCAGTCAGATTTTTAACAATTTTAACTAAAGACTTCCAGTCAGTCAGTGTCATCCCGCAAAGTCGTATTAGCTTTCAGCCATAAAACTAAACTTAATTTCCCTTTGCACCCCATGAATGAGGTATGGGATAGCTTTTCGCGTTGTTGTGAATTAACACGCTTTCTATTTTTAGATTCACAACTAACGGCACCTACTAGTTTATCGACGAATGCGAACGTCACTGTTTGAGAAGCTCTTACTAGACACGACGATTGAATCGACGCTTAATACTGCGAAGTTGCTGTCAACGACATTTTAGGGGGAGCCGACAATGAAAGAAAATTTTATTTATTTTTTTTCTTTTAAGATGACTGGAGCCAGGTTTGAACCTGCGATCTCCCGCATGGTAGTCGCGTGTTCAAACCACTATGCCACGGCCGGTCCCCGGTTCTTGAGTCTTCTCCAGGATTTGTCATAGTGTGAATATCTGGTAGGTCGTGGATTTAGCCACTATGATAAGGTCGCCAGAATTGGCTTTAGTCATTCACATAACACACTAGACAGGACCACACACTTGGATCGCCTTTCTTAAGCACAGGACATAGAACACTCAGATTCCAATTATCGATGCATTCCTTGAGTCAAATCCTGTTTATGAGGTGGTGCGTGCATGTTGCCAGCTAATCACCGCCGGCTTTAAAAAGCTCTGCAGGCAGTCCATCGGCTCCCACAGCTGTATTATTTTTAAGCCTTGTGATCGGCGTGCTGATCACGTTTTGGCTCGGTGATGGACAATCAACTCCGTCGTTTACGACTGGTATGATTTCGTCGCTTATTCTGCCTTCGGGAACGAGTCCTTACAGGGAGGGATCCCAGTTCCGAAACCTTTGCTTTTTACCTTTTGGTTGAACTTTCGGGCTTCACCTCTATCCCTGTAGTTTTCGATATCCTGTCCTCTCTTTTTTTCCACAGACGCTTTTTCCGCCTAAGCAAGCCTTTCATCTCCCTCCTCTTCTCATTATAACGCTCCGTTACCGCACGCGTCGCCATTGGCTGCAGTTTTGCCTTGTATTCAACATCCATTTCATCCATTTCAAGTCATACAAGGTCAATAAAAGCGTCTTCTTACATTTGCTTCAACTAAACGTATTCTTAGTGGAATTGTCCATAAAAACACACAGTAGTGTGTATTGTTGTATCCAAATAACCGCTAAACATTCAGAATTGTCCAGTCAATTGCATGATAGGCTATTTCCGTTACAAAGAAGTCTTATTCAATAATTTTTCCGTATAATCCTATTAAGCAGCACAGTCATACAGGCTCTAGTCGGACCATCCATCTATTTAACTTTAACAGCTATTTGTAAATTCGCTCTTTAAATTTGTTTATGCTTTTCTAATAAATTTCTTCTTGTTTATATTTATTTGTCCACTAAACATTCGCACCCACACACAATGGTCAAATGTGTTATTTACCCTTTGGAAATAATAACAAGCTTAATAAATTCATGAACAAAGAAAAATAAGTTTACTAAAGCAGCCAATTTTAACTATACTTTGTTTTGTATTACATCGTCACTATTTAACGAACATGACTTTAAGCTTTATTGGGCCACTGAACTTTGGCTAAGATTAGCACATTTAAATGTAAAGATTTTTGCTAACATATATATTTACAAAAGACGGTAATTCCCTGAAAACCACTTGAAATAATAACAATAACATTACTAATAATGTGGCTAATTGTATATTGCCTTTACAGGCGTGCGCTGTATGGGGGAGACAATGAGACAATTTTGTCGTTAACCTTTGAAAGTGACATTATCTGCAGTTTCCATATTAAATATGTTTGTGCGGTTGTGTGTGTGTGTGTGCTATGTCCTTATATGGTAAACGATGCTTGAAATGATTACAAAATAATTAAATGGATGTCAATCTCTTTTGGGGGTGAATGACATTGAGGGTTTTTTTTACAGAGCGTACAGAATGGGAATACGGTGAGTTATAAATGGAAATTGAATTTAAATTTTGGTTTTGGTTGGTTTGGTAGTATCTTTCATGTTACAAAGTGATGCAAAACTGTGTTAACATAGGATACATTAGGTAGAATTTATATTAAATTCCAGCAAAAAGAACCTTTCAAAGAAAAAGGTATAATACGTAAATAAATACTTCTTAGTAGTCAGAAGTACATTAATCTTTAAGCAACTCTGGACTAATCTTTAATGTTGACTATTCCCTACTATTGTTGTAATGCTCAAAAAGTAATGAAAATTTAATATTGTGACAGGCATTAGGCCGAATCGAATAAAATATGTTGTCAATATCAACCGTCTAATATGAGCAAATACACAGCGATTTTATTATTATCGTTTACATGCTCTTTCTGAAGCTAGAAGAAACTGAAAAAGTTTCCAGAAATCGTGAACTAATGAATGATGCACCAATCAGTGTGATCAATAAGCCTACAAAACTGTAAAAACTAGCAAACATATCGGAAATGTTTAATAGACAGGGCAGCCGGAAATATGCAAATGCATGTTTTTTTTAGAACGAAATATTAACAAATGGGTAAGGTATTTATATGTTTCATACTCTTACAAGTATTGTGACACCTATTTGTTACAGCATATTTTTGCATATTTTACCCATAAAGTCATATTTTAGCAAAATTTGTTTTGAGAATATTTTTAAAAAAATTTCCTTTTTTAAGCATAATTCACACTTTTTAGAGAATACCGCTTGAGAGATAGAATTAAGGTATTTTTTGTATGTTAACTCAACTTCGGATTCTTAAACTTATTCGAAAATGTTATCGACATTAGTAAAGAAAATTTTTTACAATTATAATAAATGTACATTTAATTTTCAGGAAAATCTGTGCCGACTATTGTGTCTGCTGACATCCCACTTTACAATATCAGTAAGAAAGTTTCAGTCGAAAAAACCGACTGAAATATCTCCCCTCACCCTCAGTAAAATATAAAATTTTCTAGTATATTGATATTATTACTCGATTTCTAAAGTGGGCGGAGTTGTACATTTGTATGGGAAGTACCAGAAGGGGCGTGACTAGACTTCCAGTTTTTATCTCCAAAACTTTATCCTGATTTAGACTTTTTAAATACAGAATTTTGACTGTGCCCTCTTTTGAATTGTAAGACCTTCGGGCCATATATCACTTGCATAGAGCATGATGCTGTTTGCGGCCTCCATCAGTAGTTTACGCCTGTATTGCAGTGGTCCTCCTATGTTTGCCACTAGACGCCTGTTCTTCCGGTTCTGTTGACCGTATGCTGTATTTGGACTATGTGTGCTAGTTTAGGATTCAGTCTTAATCCCAGATATTTCACCGATCCCTGGTTCGTGATTGCGATATCTCCAACATTCACATCCAACTCTACGGAAATGTGACGCCACTTGAGTAGAAGTAATTCAGTTTTCTGCATTGCCAATTGTAAGCTATGAGCATCAAGCGAAGATTTCGCTCTCATCATAACTTGTATCAGTTTATGTTGTGAATCGTCCGTTTTCTGAGCCCTGATATACTTACTTACGGCATATTTACTTACTTATTTGATTTTCCTTTACACCCCATAAATAAGATATAGGATGCTTCTCTCGTTGTTCTATTTTAGGTTCACAACAAACGGCACCTACTTGTTTATCGACGAATGCGAATGTCACTGTTTGAGAAGTTTTTTTTAGACATCCTGATTATCTCGACACTTATACTGCGAAGTTGCTGTCGACAACATCGAGGGGGGCCGGCAATGAAAGAAAAATGTAGATGACTTGAGCCGGGAATCGAACCACGGATCTCCCGCATGTGATTTAGTAGGCATATCCTACTAAAAATGCGCCCTTAGGCATTTCCATCTTTATGATTCCTTCGACGTTCCACAGGTCTGGTCCCAGTATTGATCCCTGAGCCGCTCCGGAAGTAACTTGTTTCCTTTTTGGTCCGTTGCCCGTATTGTACAAAAGCTCCCTGTCTCTTAGGTAGCTTCATATAATCCTCATAATGTACTGTGGCACAAAGAAGTTTTCCTTTAAAGCGTCCAGTACCTCTATCCAACTTAAGCTATTAAAAGCGTTCTTCACATGCAGCGTAGCGAGGAATAGAACAGGTCTACTGTAATGGTTCTTTGTACGGCATCTACTACCTCCGTCACCTCTCTTAGGACTCCAATGGTCTGTAAGAGTGGCTTTGTAAGCTGTGGCTTTATCAATCTCTCAAACAGTTTCAACGCAGCATCTAGCATACAAAGTGTCCTGTATAATAAGGGGGCTTCTGGGTCTCCCTTTAGATTGCTAATAAATACTAGCTGTTGTCTTTTTCCAAACTTCCGGGAATACACCTTCCTGCAGGTAGGCGTTATACATACATTTCCAGTAAAAGGTCAGGCCTTTTATTGGCATTCTCTTTCATTGCCTCTGCGGGTAAACCATAGGGGCCAGATGCATTGTTGGGTCGTAAACCGTGCGCAGCTGCACCAAGTGCATTTACCGTGAACGGGATGAACTCTATAGTGTTCGCGGTATCTAGATTTTCCTCCCTTATTTCATGTGTCGGAAACAGGGGTGTTACCATTCTCTCCATTGTCACCTCATGCATCAGTCCCACAGATTTCTTTGCACTCAGCTTCTCTGTGACGATTTTATATCCAAGGCCATAGGGGTCATTGTTGATATCCTCGCTCGCTTGAGAATATGGCTTTTCGCAGAGATTTTCTCGCCTCTTTGTATGCCGTCTGTTCGGCTTCCACTGACGTCTAAAACCTTAACTTGAAAATATGTCAATACATCAGATTAATGTGCCTTAGAATCAAAAGGTACCGGAATCAACTTGTATTTCTTCCACGACACTAACTGAGAATGTAATATGTAGGTTAATCGATTTGAACCCTGAACCTTGGATGAAAATATTACAGAAAGTGTACTGTAAATTAAATTTATCAAAATCCATATGAGTGGTATAGTGTAATCTCATATGATCGAGATGTAGTGAAGACTTGTCTTGCTATGGTCGGCCATCAAGGTCTTTTGGTAAAGTTCACATTGTAAAAGTTAAGGAAATATTGATTGAAAATCATTGTCTTAAATTCAGGAAGATATCCACTGAAAATTTTATATCTCCCACATCAATTAGTCCAAAAAAAATCTGAACTTTTTGCAAAAAATTTTTGAAGCTCAAATTGCATCAAAATATTGGCCACTTTTGGAAAGATAATTTTCTCCAACTTTGTATCTAACTATTCTAATTGCCCAGTTTATATAGAATTATTGAGGTAGAGTTTTTTTGCGATTGTTTGGTGGGCGATATTTTAAGTCTTGATTTATTCACCCAGCTTCTTTGACTATGACAAAATTATTTAAAGCGGCTTACATCACTTGGCCATCTACATGCCATGGTACTAGAAGTGTTCGCACTAGGTATGTTAACTGAAATGGTAAGCAAAGTAATTTGCATGAACAAGGTCTTATAGGCAATTTTCCTTGTTATCGTTGCCCATTCTATTGTACACCCAAGGCATTGATTAGCTTACTTCATGAGCAAAGCAATAACCAACTCCAAGTACAGATGATACTTCCGCTTAAACTTCCAAGTGAATACTTGCCGCTTTACCATTAATTGATTTAAAATTAAAATAATTTTACTGGTCCTCCCCAACCGTTCCTTCCGTGCACATTTTGCCATAATTTGATCATTCGTATTTGTTTTCATTGTGTTCGCGGTTTTGCGTTTTTTTTCTCTGTTTTTTCACAACTTTTTATTTCGTCGTCGTGAATTTGAACCCAACTGCCAGACGTGAAATGTGTTGCCAGGGTTCAAATTGAAATTGAAAGTAAAAAGAAAACTTTTGTAATTACAAGTTACATTTCATTTTCATTTTTTTGGGGACCTCATTTAAAAGTAACAAATTAAAATGTAAAACAAAAGAGGCTAAAATTTTTAGAGATGCAAAAATAAACATAACAACATCCCACAAATCACAGACAAAATTACAAATTAAATATAAAACTTACTTGTAGCCGTTGGTAAATCCAAATTATACATGTTAATAACAATGATGTTGTTGATGTATAACATCAAACATTGCCATGGCATCATTGTCTGAGATATTTGTATAGAAATTTATATTCACCGCAAGTGGTGTTGGGGGGAGGGAGTGTTTTTCGGCGGTCCGTCACTAAGCTCGATGGTGGAAAGTATATTAACATTCTTTGTTGTGTCACTGCGTGATATTTGACGTTGGCTTGGCTTTGTTGTCAACTTTTCTATGGCCTGAGTGGCCAGTCGTTTACCTTGTGAATGTACGTAGATATTCTATGGGTTATTAAAGAATATTTTGAAATTTTGATTACTTTAAGAAAACTTTTAAATGAAATGATAGAATACACATGAATTCGAGTGAAAACATTCAATATCGCACAGAAATTCGGTTATTACTTTAGGTATGAAAATCTAATCTAAATAAACAATAGACCATCTCGTTCGTGTGGTTTGTTACCTATGAACTAATTATTGTGATGATACTGAAAATCTCTGGTCTATGCCATTACACCAACAACGATTAATCACTCAGAAGCCAATATTGGTAGCATTATTGACGAAATAAGAACGGGTATGCTCGAAAATTTGTACACACAGTATGGCGTTCATAAGACGCAGTCGCGGAGGCAAATGCCAGAAATAATTTTTACGGTTCCACCGTTTTGTTGGGTTTTAAATATAGTTCTATGCCTCTAAAAAAACATTACCACTTATATGATTTGCAGCGTATACGTGATGTCAAAAATATTTATAACTCATACGTATGCCAAAATATGGGCAACTTTTTGCTATCATCCCAAAAAATTGCTATCTCGATGTAAACAAACTACTACTATCGATGAAAAATACAACGTAAGATACAAATGTATTATTTTGAATAGAATTGTTCCAAAAGAAACAAGTTTTTCGACTTTCCTGAAAAGTAATTAAATAACACATGACAGTTTCTGTCGGCGCAGCGACGGAGTGTCTTTAATGTTAATTAATATGTTTACATTATTGTTTGTCCTAACTGTTTAAAACCAAGTACCGTTAGAACCGAACGCATTTGGAAACAACATCACTAAATTGGTATTTACAAAGATTTTTGATTTCTCTCATACTCATGATGTACAAATATTAAAGCATGACTCGTTTTATACACAACTTTTGGGTTTCCCTTATATTCTGTCTACCACTCTAACATGTTTTACATACGAAATTCGGTCACATTTTACAGATGAGCAGCATCCTTGCTGTTGAGGTTTCGTGGATGTTCTCGACGCGGGGCCATTGTGTTTGCGTACTGGGTTATTGATTTTATGAGAATTTTATGCATAATTACTAGATCTTAGTTGTTGCATGATAGAACGTCTTTTATTACCAAATGGGGAAATCCAAACAGAAAAGAAAATGTTTGAAGTTAAATTTAAGGAATTTCAATTTGCCGGCGAAGTTGTTAATTGGGTTAAGAAATTTAATAGCATTTAGGGTATGGATTTACTAAGAATATGAAAACATTTTTCTTTATCAATTTTTAATAATTGGAAAATATGTAACGGTGGAGAATTGAACGGTTTGCTGATAGGTGAAAAAATGTCACAGAAATATTAAAATAAAAAAACATATTCAAAACATAAAAAATAGTAAAAGTAACAAAATTATTAAAAATATTAAAAATATTATATATGTATATTAAAAATATTAAAAAAAAATTAAAAATATTCAAAATTTTAAAAATATTGAAAATATTAAAAATATAAAAATATATTAAAAATATTAAAAATATTAAAGATATTAAAAATATTAAAAATATTACAGATATTAAAAATATTTAAGATATTACAAATATTAAAAACATTAAAAATATTAAAAATATTAAAAATATTAAAAATATTAAAAATATTAAAAATATTAAAAACATTAAAAATATTAAAAATATTAAAAATATTAAGAATTTTAAAAATATTAAAAATGTTAGATATATTAAGAATATTACAAATGTTATAAATGTTGGGTCACCTAATCGGCATGCTACCATTACCTGGTTGCAGCCAAGGTGCGCACAAGATTGAGCAGAGCGAAAAACGCACTTAACCAAACGCAAAGAAAGCTGGACATCGCGAAGCTGCAAACCCCAGAGATAGCTACTGCCTACTCCAACCAGCTCTCCCAACTTTTACGACACAACGCCTCTACTTCTGACGTTCCCGATACACAGTGGCAGCATATTGCGCATTCCATGGCAACCGCCGCAACAACCATGCTAGGATATGAAAAGCGGCGCTCAGACGAATCCTGGTACGATGAAGAATGTCGCATAGCGTCTGAGGAACAGGATGCTGCTTATAGGGCAACGCTACAGCCAATTGTAACCCGTGCTGTTAGGGAACGGCATAAGGAGAAAGTAAAACGGGCGAGACAGCTATTTAGGCGAAAAAAACGTCAGATGAAGGAACGGGAGAACGGTATATAGAGCGATACAGGGATAGAGGTAAGGCCCGAAAATGTTACCAGAAAGTAAGAGCTAATGGATACGGTAATGGCCTCCCCACTTGTAAGGACAGTGATGGAAATCTGGTCACGGATACGCAGAGTGTGCTGCACATATGGAGAGAACACTTCCAGTAACTGCTGGTTCCAGAAGACAGCGCATGTAAAGTTATCACGCCAATTGTCGACGACGGCTTAGATTGCCCACCACCAAGTCAAGCCGGATAAGAAGAGCAATATCGCGGCTGAAAAACAACAAAGCAGCCGGTGCCGACGGTCTGCCCGCTGAGCTCTTCAAGTCCGGTGGCGAGGGACTGATAACGAGCATGCACCAGCTCCTGCGCACGGTTTGGCTGACCAGATTTTCACACTTCGGCAAATCCTGGAAAAGACCCAAGAGAAACAGATCGACACGTACCATCTTTTCGTCGACTATAAAGCTGCCTTCGACAGCCCGATACGGCAGAAATTACTCGAAGCTGATACGTCTTTGCGGGATGACGCTGACTGACACGAAGTCTTCAGTGAAGATTGGCAAGGACCTTACGGAACCATTCTGTACCAGACGAGGTATCGTGTGATCTCTTCAACATAGTTATTAAGATGATACTGAGAAAAGCTGCAGTAAACACGAGTGACACTATATTCAACAAAAGCCACATGCTACTCGCGTACGCTGATGTTGACATCATCGGTCGAAAACTGCTGAATGTGACTGCAGCCTTCTCAGGTGTTCAGAAGGAATCAGCAAAAATGGCAGCAAAAATGGAAACGAACAAAGAATCTACTCGTTTGGGAAACTGCGTGAACGTTGGTGGTAGATAATTTTGTCTACCTAGGATCCGCCATCAACTAAGCAAATAACGTCAGCCTAGAAATCCGGAGAAGAATCCTGCTTGCAAATAAATTCTACTAAGGACTAAGCAAGCGATTCAATGACAGAGCCCTCTTTCGACGAACAAAACTGCAGCTATACCAGATACTGGTTCTACCTGTCTTAATGTATGGCTCAGAATCCTGGGTTATGACACAAGCGGATGAATTGGTTCTGGCGGTATTCGAGAGAAAAATAACGGAGAGTATCGGCGTCGTATGAATCATGAGCTGTACGAGCTGTACGAGCTGTACGAGCTGTACGAGCTCCAGCTCCAGCTCCAGCTCCAGCTCGAAAAGTCTTCGACAATGAACTCGATGGACGGCGCAGAAGAGGGCGACCAAAACTCCGTTGGAAAGACCAGGTTACTGAGAACCTTACAGAACTCGGTGTGACTAACTGGAGAAGAAGCGCAGAAGATCGAGGCGCTTATAATATTTTTCTACGTGCGGTATAAAATCCACTGGGATTGCATAGAAGTACCAGCTAAGTAAATAAGTAAGCTAAGTTTACCATCAAAAAAAAAAACCTTATAAAGCAGCATGAGCTTTGAGGTAAAAAGGGAATCGTGGGGAAAGAATTTCTTCCTGGTACATTATCAGCTGTATATATTATATATCTACAATTATGCGAAAACCTTGTAAAAAAGCTCGCGCTTTGAGGTAAAAGGGAACGTGGGGATAAAATATCCTCCATTGTCATGTTTGAATATTAACGATCAAATTCCAACTATAATTGGTGCTGGACATTTTCGGATGATATCTACTTCGCATTTAAATGTTTGACATAATTGTAGATATATATACAATTAAACGAGCCACGGACGAGATCAACGTGAGTAAGTTATCACAGGAGGATATTCTCCTGTTCACAGATAGTCTAGAGGCAGTAAACTCCTTGAAGTCCCCGACATCAAATCGAAAGTGGTCAGTGCCTGCCGGAAATCTCCTAATGAGATATCCAGGAATAGCAGAGTTCTGGTTACGTGGATACATAGACAAAGCGGAATTGCGGGCAACTGCAGAGCGGACGAAGAGGCCCGACAGGACTCTGCCCTGCAGAAAAGCGACGTTGAACACGTAATCTAACGTTAAGAACTGCAAACTACAGATAGAAGAATAAACGACATGGCATGAATACAACCCGAAGGGTACATCGTACCTGGTAAGTCTTGAGAGGGACTTGATAAGGAAAATTATTACCTTCCTGACAGAACATGGACTCATACGCAGACATGCGAACAGAATGGGATTAGCATCGAAAAGCGAATGTATCTACTGTGGGAATAACAGCAGTAAAACATCTACCGACCTTATTATATGCGACTGCCCAGCCCTATACAGAAGGAGACTGGACAACTTGGGAAAATCCTTCTTAAATTGTATAGAGAGAATCTGGCATCTTTGGATATCGGAAGAACCAACCACTTTTGCAAAATCATCGCAACTCCGGATTCCCAATCGACAACTAGGAACGCAATCAGGCGCACACACGCTAATATCATGGGTTGAGGGAATGCCGCAAATGCCCAACGAGTGTCACAATGGGTATGGGTCTATATCGACCTAAGTGACCTCCTCTGCGGAGGAGATGCCTGCATACCAACCAACCAACCAATTTAAATATCTAAAAATATTTAAAACATTTAATTCGCAGTTCCAAGCATTAGTTACGGCTCTTTCGCCTGTTCCATCCAACGAAGTTTTGGCCGCTTCCTCCTGCGTCGACCATAAAGTTTATTGCCGAAGGCTTTTCGAGCTAGAGCATTTTTATCTATCCGTACAACGTGTCCAAGCCAGCATTCGTCGTCTACGTCGATGTCTTTATACAGCGCATGGTGCATTTGACGGTGGTACTCGCCGTTAACTATGATAGGTCCAAATATTTTCCGAAGTATTTTGCTCTCCAAGACTTTCAGTAGAGATTGATCCGCTGTTGTCATTACCCAGGATTCTGCGGTGTAGAGCAACACAGGTAGGCTAAGTGTCTGAGTGAGCTGGATCTTTGTTCGCAAGATAGGGGTTTGTCAATAAATCGCTTGTTTAGCGCATAGTAGCAGCGGTTTGCGATCAGTACTCGTCTCTTGATTTCCAGGCTGACATTATTATTTTTGTTTACTGCTAAGCTTAGGAAGACGAAATCATCTACTACTTAAAAGTTATAGCTGTCAACGTTCACGCAAGGTCCCAAACGAGTGGACTCTTTGTTCGTTTAAACAATAACTTGGTTTTGTCCTCATTTATCATCAGGCCCACTTCTGCCGACTACTTCTCAATGCTCCAAAAGGCCGCAGTAACATTTCGCAATCCCCTTCCAATTATCTCTATGTCATCGGCATACGCGAGCAGCATGTGGCTTTTGTAAAACATGGTGACAGTCTTGTTTACTGCTGCCATCCGCATAATCATCTCCATTATGATGTTAAAGAGATCGCACGACAGACTATCGCTTTGCCTGAAGCCTTGCTTGTTAGAAATGGCTCTATCAGATTTTTGCCCATTTTCACTGAAGACTTCGTGTCAGTCAGTGTCATACCGCAAAGCCGTATCACCTTCGCGGGGTTATCAAACTCAGCCATATCATCTAATAGTCTCTGTCGTATCGGATTGTCGAATGCAGCTTTGTAATCGATAAACAGATGTCAGATGTCGATCTGCATTTCTTGGGCCTTCTCCAGGATTTGTCATAGTGTGAATATCTGCTCATTCGTGTGTTTACCAGGTTTAAAACCACACTGATAATGTCCAATCAGGTTCGCTAAAATGGGGTTTAGACCCTCATTTAACTCTCCAGACAGAACCTTGTATACGATGGGTAAAGTGCTGATGCCGCGATAGTTGTTACACTAACTTGAATCGCCTTTCCTAAGCACCGGACATAGAACACTCAGACCAAAATCATATCGGCCCCCACAGCTTCATTGTTTTAAGCCGTGCAATTACCGGGCTGTCTCGTTTTGGCTCGTTGGTGGACAATCTCGTCGTCGATGATTGTCGTGATTTCGTCACTTTGTCACTTATTTTCTTAAAAATATAAAGTGCTGCTGATGACTAATATATGTACTTATGCTCTTTTAACTATGTCACTATGTTAAATTTCAATTACTAACATTTAACTTTTTATTTAATTTCAGGTATTGTGAATTTGATGTCAGCAACTACTAAATGATGTATGTACAAGATTCTCTACATTGAATATAGAATATAATAACTTACACATGCAAACGATGTCCTTAACAGACATCCATGGAAATCACTTAGAGTGCATAATGTTTCCACACAATCAATTCAAACTAATCGTATTTCTTTAACAGCCGTAATTCTTTTGTTATCACCACCTAACATACTTACTGCCTTGCGTTGCCATTGCCACCTTACGCTACAGCTCAAATGTAGAAATGATTTCCTTTACTTAATTTGTCGTATTTACAATTTTACCCGCATCACTGTTCATTTGCATCTGCTCTTTGCTCTCTCTATCGCTCTATGTTAATCTATTCAAGGCCTCGAAGTAAGTGCGCAATTGTTTTAAAGCTCAGCACAAATCCTTTTTATGATTTTCCAGCCCATTTCGTGGCACTTGCTGCAAACGCTCCTGCTCACCGCTTTACGCTGCCTTGGCAATAAGTAATCCTGTCATGTAAATGTCTTTGCATTGTTCGTCGTAGTCATACATATAAATGCAGTGTCAATCAGTGTGAGCGTAACGTTAGGTGCTGAATAGCACAGCACAGCACAGAATAGTACAGTACTCTCGCACTTACACCTTTGATGAGGCGAATCTGAACACCAGAGCAACAGTGGGTGTGATTTGACACCAGGGATTGGGTGCAACGCGAGAGGAGAGGTACACACAAATAAATGACTGCAAATGATTGTGATAGATGTGGATTTGGCATAAAAATGATGATGGTTGGCAGCGTGTGGTTGATTTCAATTGCTGTGACGTCAGAAGTGATAAAGTATTCGCAAACAAAGGACGGTAGATATACGCTGCTGCGCAGGCATATCAATCTATGAAATTTAAGCTCAAGTATACAATGCCAAGAAAACAAGCGTAAAAGACATTCCAAGCGAATGGACATGGCACGAAAATAAATTAATCATATTGAGACATGAGCGAAGGACACTTTGAAAGTGTGGCAAGGTAATTGAATGAGCAAGCTAGTTTGATGCTTACAATGGGGTAGGCGGAGAGATGTATTTGTGCAGGAATATCCTTGGGAATGGAAATATAAAATGATCATTTGTAAGATAATCAAATTTTAATTGTTTCTTTAAGGAAGTAATTTTAAACTGGGCTGAAATATGGGACATGACAGCTGTCTGTTTAGAATGGCTATTAAGTTGTACAAATAAACAGGTGACTTAAAAAATATTTCATTGATTGTTGTTTAAGGTTTTTAGAGACCCTAACGTACATTTTAATTGGAAATAGCGTTAAATACAACCGGGATAATGATGTTTGAACACTTTGTTAGGAACACTTTGTTAGTTTTTGCTAGTCTGTTCTGGTGACCTACAAATGTGCGAAGGCGCAATGTTGAGTAACTTTAATCGCATGCTACCACCGATGCGTCTTAGGGAGTAGGTAAGAGAAGTTACTGAAACTCAACACAAAGGCTCTCCTATAATCTCCTATAATAAGCCACTCTCCTTAAATAAAAAACTAGTATGAAAATTTGAAGAAAATAAAAAACAAGAACTCTCTCATATTTTAACAACACCCACGATTTAAGGATATGCATCTGGAATGTCTGAAATATCTGCAGAGGTGGTGCCTCTATCAAATTGAGGGATGTCCTCGGATACAAGGCTGACATCACCGCCATACAGAAAATATTATGGATGGATGTACACAATGAAAGAATTGTGCCATATTTTACAGCTGCCATGCTGAAAGGCACGAATTTGGATGTGAATTCATAGACGGCAATAGACTTCGACATCTGGTCTCGCGGTTTAACCCTGCTAGTGACCGAGTAGCCATTATTCGCATATAGGCGAAATATTTTTGCATCACGCTGAATTGTGTGCACGCACCGAAGGAAGACCTTTGTCTAGGACATTAAAGATACATTCTAAGAGCGCTTGGACGAAATATATGACCATTTCCCTGCCCATGACATTAAAACTGTTATGGAAGATTTTAATGCTAATATAAGAAGGAAAGATGCTCTAAATTCAGCAGTAGGCACATTCAGTATACACAACAACACCTCCGCTAACGGATTCAAACTGGTTAGCTTCGTGTCGGCAGGAAACATGGTAGTGAGTGGAACCAGATTCCAGCATAAAAATATTCACAAGGCAACCTGGATATCACTTGATCAGAAGACAAGAAACCATATAGTAGAAATTGATAGAAGAGGCATATCTTACGTAATATGGACGTGCGATTGATGCGTGGTGCAAATATAAACTCGGATAACAACCTAGTTGCAGCCAAGAAAAACGCTCTTAACCACACGTAAAGGAAGCAAAACATCACAAAGTTACATACCACCGAGATAGCCAATGCCTACTCCAACCGACTCAATTATTTCGAACAAGCGCAATAATAAACCATATTGATCACGTAATAATTGATGGAAGAGGCATATCTTAAGCAATATGGACATGCGATTGATGCGTGGTACAAATATTAACTCAGATAATCACCTAACTCAGATAACCACCTAGTTGCAGCCAAGGTACTTATGCGATTAAGTCGTGCTAAAAAAGCTCGTAACCAAACATGAAGGAAGCTAGACATCACAAAGTCGCATACCACCGAGATAGCCAATGCCTACTCCAACCAACTCAATTATTACAAACAAGCGCCCCCAATTCTGATGTTCCCGACACACATTGGCAGCATATTGCGAATTTTATGACCATTGCCTCAATGGTTGTACTAGGATATGAAAAACTACGCTCAAAACTATGCCCTAGTACGAACAGGAATGCCGCGTAATATCTGATAAAATGGATACTGCATAATGGGCAAAACTGCAGTAAATGGTAACGCGTGCAGAGATGTACGATATAGTAAGAAGAGGAGGGAGATGAAACGCCTCTGCAGGCGTCTATGGTAGGAAAGAGAGAGCCAGGATATCGAAAATTACACGGATAGAGGTTAAGCCCGAAGTATCTATCAAAAGGTTTTGGAACAGGGATTCCCATCTGTAAAGACAGAGACGGAAATCTGATCACGGTCACACAGGTTATTTGGTTTAACGAACAAAAAGTCCGCTCGTTTGGCACGCATATACGTCGACAACTATAACTTTGAAATGGTAGATGATTTTGTCTACCTTGGCTCCGACGTAAACAAAATTATTAACATCAGTCTGGAAAGCAAATCGTCGCTGCGTCGACCAAAACAGTCATGTGTTTTTAAGTTTCTTTCTAGGGGTGCCAAAAAACTATTTTATTTTGTAACATTTCTTATATATTCTAAACTTTACTGAGATTAATAACTTCTAAAACAATCAAGATTACGCGAAAGAGATTTAAGGATAGACGGTCGACGACCTCAAGAGCTTTAACAACATTCAATAAATAAATTAGTAAAATTACACATAACTCATTTGGTTGGCGCGGCAACGCAGTGGCGATTGTTGAACGCAAAACACCGTAACTCGACGATCAAAGTTCCAACTCAACCAGACACTGATTCTACCCGTCTTGCTCCACAGCGCAGAATCCTGGCTAATGACACAAGCAGATCAATCTATTGTAGGAGTTTTCGAGAGAAAAATACTTCACAGAATATTTAGACCCATTATAGTAAATGGCGAGTACCGTCGACGAATCAGCCATGAGCTGTATGAGCTGTACAACGACATCGACGTAGTCAAGCGCGTTGAAATATACCGATTGCGCTGGCTTGGACACGTTGTACCAATGGATGAAAATGCTCCAGCGCGATTAGTCTTCGTCAATGGACCAGGTGAAAGAGCGATAATGACCGAAGCGCTGGAAATTCTTTTGTACGTGCGGCTACTGATAGATGAATATCTGTTGCTGCTGCAGTATTCAGTAAAAGAAGAAGAAGAATGTCCTAAACTAAAAAAACTCGATCTATGTGTGTACCAACTTTGTCGGCATCTGCTTTCTACCCTTGTTTGGGACGCTGTGTGAAATTTGACAAGTGTAACTTTGAAGTGGTAGATAATTTGGACTACCTAAGCTCCGCTGTAAACAAAAATATTAATGGCAGCCTGGAAATAAAAGGAAAGATTATGATCGTAAACCGCTTTTATCATGCGCCAAGCATACGATGTAATGACAAAGCCTTCTCTCGACGAACAAAGATCACACTCAACCAGACTCTGATTCTAATTGTCTTCCTCCACAGCGCAGGATCCTAGCTAATGAGACAACCGCATCAATCTCTACTGTGAGAGTCTTTGAGAATAAAATATTTCTCAAAATATCTGGACCCATTATCGTTAACGTCATGTTTAATCGTCTGAACCATAAGTTGTTTGACCTGTATAACGACATCGACGTAGTCAAGCGTCTTCCAATAGATTGAATGCGCAGGCTTGGACACGTTGTACGATTGGATTTAAATGCATCAGCTCAAAAAGTCTTCGGCAACAAAATCGATAAGCAGCGCAGGAGGGGATTGCCACAACTTCGTTGGGTGGACCAAGAGATGTTATCTAAACTAAGTGTGACGAACTATTTACAAAAGACTAAAGCTCTAGGCGGTTTCTGATGCGGCTACTAATGAATAAATTTCTGTTGCTGCTACCAAATAAGAGTAAACAGTTCATATTTCAAATGTCACAAATATAATGTTTTATTTCATTACGTTTACATCACTATAATACTTCTAACAGTTACAGAATCTCCCTCCTCATTGTCACGATGTATTTTACGCCACACGAGCCAAAAGATCAGCACCATCAACGAAAGTACAAGTATCGATATTGCAATTGTCACATAGGCACAGGTCACATTGTAGGTCTTTTGAAAAAGATGCACCGGAAACTGACACATTAACAGGTGGTGTGCGTGAATCACGCCAATGAGACTAAACAGATACAAAAGTGAAATTGTTTTCATATCGCACACGTTTTTTTCTCCCTTGTTTCGATAAATTGAAATAACGAATGTGAACTGTTTGGATGCTATATGCCAGACGATGGCTCTCTTTAAACACCGAGTACTAGTGATTTTCAATTGAGTGATTTATATAAAAATAACAGTAGTTGTGGTTAGAAAGCAGCCGCGATATTCAAATATACATTGGACGATGATGAATAAAATATATTGTTTATTACTAGATTGTGATTTTGTTATTTTTAGGTGTAAACATTACGTATGAAGATGATGGGAAGTGTAGGGTGATCATAGTGGTCGTAGTTGAAATGAACTACAGTAGTGAGTAGGAGTGTGCTACAGAGTACATTCAACTCGGACATTTGTATGTTGTATGTATGAGTTGCAAACAGTAAAGGGAAGGCCTTCATAAGTGATGCTGAAGTAATGATGACAAATTGGTTACAAAGTTACTGAGTCATTAGCTTACAATTGAGGTAAGTAGCGAAATTGAGGTAAGTAGTGTATTTGGGGAACATTGGTATGCAGATTCTCGATCTACAAGATGTACTAAGTCACTTCCTAAACTCTTTTATTTTTTTTTCTATTTTGTAGCAGGGTGGCTACTATGCGGGAGATCCCGGGTTCGATTCCCGGCTCCAGTCATCTTTCAATTTTTCTTTCATTGCTGGCCCCCTTGATGTTTTCGACAGCAACTTCGCAGTATAAGTGTCGAGATAATCGTCATGTCCGGTAAAAGCTTCTCAAACAGTGACGTTCGCATTCGCCGATAAACAAGTAGGTGCCGTTTGTTGTGAATCTAAAATAGAAAGCGTGTTAATTCACAACAACGCGAGAAGCATCCCATACCTCATTCATGGGGTGTAAAGGGAAATTAAGTAAGCAGGGTGGTATTATCAGCCACACGAGGCTATAGGCTGCCGGTAACTGCTCTTCCGCAAAATACTTATATCGACCTATGCTAATTTTTTTGGAACAGCTTCAATTGCTATTTAATTTCAGTTCCATATATAAAAGACCGTAATTCGTTACCTGTTACGATATCTTCAACATTTATAAGAAATTCCGATAGTCAACTTGAAGAACTCTTCTTGATGAACAAATGTTCATGTATTTTTTGTAAACTAGTGTATTCAATGATTTTTTCGGTTCGGGTACGGGTAGGAGGGTATATATCATTCGATACGACCCAAAAGTGTAACACATAGAAGGATTCACTCTAGGCCATAGGTTTTTTTGAACCAAATTCGTTTACTGACTTTTTAAGTCGTTTAAGCCATGTCCGTAAGTCTGTCTGTCCGGCTAGTACGCACGATAACTTTCGAAAGACTCAAACAGTTGATTTAAAACAATATAATGAGTTAATATTTCCCCAAAACTGCTTACGGCATTGGAAATGGGCTACATGACCACGCCTCTTCTGGTACCTCCCATACAAAAGTACCATCCCACTTTAGAAATCGAGTAATAGCATTAAGTAAATCTTAAGCAGGATAACGTTTTGAAGAAAAAAAGCTGGAAGACTGGCCACGCCCCATCTCGTACCTCCCATACCCAACTGGTACAGTCCATTTTAGAAATCGGGTAATAATTTAAACACACCCAACGCGATCATGCCCAAATTCTGTATTTTGTAAATCTAAAGCAGGATAAAGTTCTGGAGAAAAAATCTGGAAGTGTAGCCAGGCCCCTTCTGATACCTCCCATACAAATGTATCATCCCGCCCACTTTAGACAAGGAATAATAATATCAATACTCCCAAAGCGATCGTGTCCAAATTCTGTATTTAGTAAAGTTAAAACAGGATAAAGTATTGGAAAAAAAATCTGAAAGTTTAGCCACGCCTCTTCTGGTACCTCCAATACAAATGTACCACTCCGCCCACTTTAAAAAACGTGTAATAAATGCCTCCTCCATCCAACTGGCGGAAGTCCTCGAAGAATACAAGGCTGACATAACCGCTTTACAGGAAATCCGGTGGACGGGACACGGGTGCTCGCGCATGAAGACGTGCGACATCTACTATAGTGGCCATGCGGACAAGCACGAGTTTGGATGTGGATTTGTGGTTGGCAAAAGACTGCGACACCTAGTCTCAAGGTTCAACCCGGTGTGTGAACGTATAGCCACCATAAGAGTCAAAACAAAGTTTTTCCACATAACACTTATATGTGCCCATGCTCCGACAGAAGAGAAAAGCGATGAGGACAAAGACGAGTTCTACGAGAGCCTAGAAAATGTATATGACCGTAGCCCGAGCCATGACATTAAAATTGTACTAGGCGATTTTAATGCTAAAATAGGCAGGGAAACCGCATTTGAGCCTACCATCGGAAAATTCAGTCTGCACACCGAAACTTCGAACAATGGCATCAGACTGATTGATTTCTCTGCGGCAAGAAATATGGTAGTTAGCAGCACTAGATTTGACCATAAAAATATTCATAAGGCAACATGGTTATCTCCAGATCAATTGACGAGGAATCAGATTGATCATGTGGTAGTCGATGGAAGGCACGCATCGAGTGTTCTGGACGTACGAGTGATTAGGGGTGCGAACATTGACTCCGATCACTTCCATACCGCAGTTAAGGTACGCACAAGGCTAAGCATGGCGAAAAACGTACGTAACCAGGCACAACGAAAGCTGGACATCGGTAAACTGTGGACCACAGAGGTAGCAAACGCCTACTCCAACCACCTAACTCAACTGCTGCGGAATGCTCCAACCCCTGACAATATAACCTCGCAGTGGCAAAATATAGCCGACTCCTTAGAACGGGCTGCGAGAAGCGTACTTGGGTACTCAAAGCCGTCTCAAGAAGATGCCTGGTACGATGATGAATGTCGTAATGCCACGAGAGAGACGGTTGCTGCATACAGGGCGAAACTGCAGCCAATGGCAACGCGAGCTGTTCGTGAACGGCACAGGGAGAAGAGACGACAGGCAACTAGTCTTTTTAGAAGAAAAAAGAAGGAGCTGAAGAAGAGGCAGGATGAGTGCACTGAGTTGCTCCGAAGTAGAGGGGAAGCCCGAAAATTCTACAAGAGAGTTAAAGCGAGAATGAGTGGAACAGGGTTGCCCTCCTGCAAGGACAGCGATGGTCAGCTAGTGACGGACCCGGATAACGTTCTGAAGATATGGAGAGATCACTTTAGAAATTTACTGGATACTGACACCACTCCAGAAGACCCCGCTCCAATCCATGACGATGGTATTAACTGTCCACCTCCGAGCCAGAGCGAGATACGCATGGCCATCTCCCGCCTTAAAAACAACAAAGCTGCTGGAGCCGATGGTCTCCCTGCTGAATTGTTTAAGGCTGGCGGGGAGGAGCTGATTAGGCGCATGCATCAGCTCATGGAGAACATCTGGCAAGAGGAGAGAATGCCCGGGGATTGGAGTCTCAGTCTGTTATGTCCCATATACAAGAAAGGAGATCGTAGTGAATGTAAGAACTATCGTGGAATAAGCCTATTACCAATTGCGTACAAGGTCCCTTCAAGCATATTGTGTGAACGTCTAAAGCCAATTGTAGAAAAACTAATTGGACCATATCAGTGCGGCTTTAGACCTGGTAAATCTACGACGGATCAAATATTCACCTTACGACAAATCCTGGAAAAAACCCATGAAAAGCAGATCGACACCTACCACCTCTTTGTCGACTACAAAGCTGCCTTCGACTCTCCGATAAGGAATAGGCTTTATGAGGCCATGTCTGAGTTTGGTATTCCTGCAAAGCTAATTCGACTTTGCAAATGTACCTTAGACAACACCAAATCCTCGGTTAAGATTGGTAAGGATCAGTCTGAACCATTCAACACGGAAAGAGGTCTCAATATAGTTATGGAGAAGGTGATGAGAAAGGCTGGTGTCAACATGTCTGGCACCATATTCCACAAGAGCCACATGCCACTAGCCTATGCCGATGATATAGACATCATTGGCCGAAATCTGCGGGATGTTACTGCAGTTTTCTCATCAGCAAAGCAAAGGAGTCAGCAAAAATGGGTTTAGCG
Source organism: Muscina levida (assembly GCA_964034835.1). Lineage (NCBI taxonomy): Eukaryota > Metazoa > Arthropoda > Insecta > Diptera > Muscidae > Muscina > Muscina levida. The sequence continues at coordinate 48,432,069 of OZ035882.1, forward strand.
GTCAACGAGGACAAAACAAAAATAATGATTGCGACGAACAAAGAGTCCTCTCGATGGGGACGCACCGTGAACGTTGACAATTATTGTTTTGAGGTAGTCGACGAATTTACCTACCTCGGATCTTCCGTCAACAAGAAAAATAATGTCAGCCATGAAATTAAACGGAGAATAGTGCTAGCCAATAGATGTTTCTACGGACTTCGGCAGCACTTTAGTAACACCACCTTCTCTCGGAATACTAAGAAACAGCTATACCAGGTGCTTATCTTATCTGTTCTGTTGTATGCTGCCGAATCATGGGTGCTTACTACAACGGACATGCAAAACCTGGGAGTATTCGAGAGAAAAGTACTCCGAAAAATATATGGACCTATCTGTGTCGACGGCGAGTTTCGCCATCGGATGAACCATGAGCTGTATGAGCTTTACCACGACATCGACGTAGCTAAAAGAGTCAGAATCCAACGACTTCGATGGCTGGGACATGTGGCCAGGATGGATGTAAATGCTCCAGCGAGAAAGGTGTTTGAAGGCGAACCTGAAGGACGGCGCAGAGCAGGGAGACCCAAACTCCGTTGGAAGGACCAAGTTGTAGGCGATGTGCCATCATCTGGTAGGACTAACTGGAGAACACACGCAGAAGACCGAAGCGTGTGGAATTCTTTATTACTTCAGGCCTCAAATTTATGAACTACGTTTCGTAAATTGTAATTGGCCACTTAAGTAAGTAAGTAAGTAAGTAAGTAATAATATCTCAATACTAGACAATTTATACTGTACTAAGGGTGAGGGTATATGTAAGTCCGTTTTCCAAACTGAAACTTTCTTACTGGTTATCTAGAGGTCAATGTCAGTAGAAGGTGTGGATCCATATAATGATAATATAAAATTCTGCCCTTTGACTGTTATGATGATTTACTCATTCCTTACAAACATACGATGTAAGATAATAAGGCGCAGTTAAAGAAATTCCTGCAACTAATGTCACTTTATTTAACAATGACACCAATAAACCTATTCCCTCAACACTTGTCACCAAAAAGATGGAAATTGTCATAACGACGTTAGCAAATCCTTGACGCAAGTGTCCACAGATGGTCAAACTATCTTGTTAAAAGTCCACATGCAGTTTAGGTATGAATAACACACTCTCTCACACACACACACACATGTCATATAAACTTATTACAATTTCCGACATAACCCAGCAACGGAAAAATTCAGTTTGGAGGCCTCCTAGCAGGCCTTTTTTTGGAGATGTTATTACTTCTCGCCCCATACCATCTTCATTTCTAAATTACATAGTGTGAGATTGGTGAGCTAGGTCTTCCCTCTCGCTGCTCAAAAGAGACCTGCTGAAGGGTTCTCAGATTAATAGCTTCATTAGGTCTCATAAATTAGTCATTCCTAAGGTCTTATTAGAAAGACCTCTGCAATGTAATAAATAGGCTACCTTTAGAAGTTCTCCTGTGGAAGGCCATAAAAAACATCCTTCAGAATGTTTTCCCCAGAAAGCAAAAAAAAGGCCTTAGGATCTATTCATCAAAAAAAGTCGTGGTAAATTTTCAGTTTTTTTACAATTCTTTATTTAAAAATTCTCTTAAATTCTTAATTTCACTTATAAAGTCATCAAGATAATTATCCACATTACTTACAACAATTGTGGCTTCTTTGACAAACACAAAACAACTAAATTCAAACTAGAGATCAAGGGAGCAGACAAAACAATGTAAACAAAAAAACTTGATGGAATTTCGTTTAACGGGAATATAACTGACAAAAATTTGTTGCTGATGCGACTGTGTACCTCGTGTTACTTTGCCCCTTATTCCTTCTTTAGATCTTCCACCAGCAATGAACGAAATGTGTTGCAAATGCTTCTTTGTATCTTTTTGGATTCGAACAATAGGACTTCAAAGCTTCAACTATCGAATATTGCATACTTATTTACTCTCCTAAAGAATAACTACTAGATCTCTCTTAAAAGCAAGGAATAAGACCGTGTAGCAGGTGTTTTGTTGCAAATAATAGAAGTCCTACTTGATTTCCTCTTAGCAGAACTGCTAGATCTCTCCTAAAAGTTGCGAATGAGAAGTTGTAACACATGCTCTTTCGCTATGATTAGAAGACCTTCTCGATTGTACCCATAGGAAACGTGAAAGGAGTAGTAAGAACGTTTTTTTGAAAGGAAGAGGTAGGGATTTTTGCATTACTCATTAAAGTAGGTCTTCTGGTAGGTGTAGAAAATCCAATATAAGACCTACAGAAGGTCTATTTTTGGTAAGGCCTACCAAATTCCGTTGCTGGGAAGGTTCAAATTAAATGTGTTGTCCAACAAATTATGGGTCGTGTGCACAAGTGTTCATAATTCTCGTCACATGATCTCGATTGAGTCAATAGAATGGGGTTAACACCTTACTGAATGTTAACAGGGATTATGTTGAATTTTCTTTCTGCTTCTTCGCCCCCTCTCAGGGCATTGATGTTTTCTTACACATCATGTGTTAATGACGCATGCAAACATAACAACGAGTTGAATGTGTTAGATGGGGTTTATTGGAGGAATGAAGCATATCCTTGTAAGAAAAAACACAATTTGTGTGTTGTCAGATATTATTAGTGTTCGATTGAGGTCGTTGTCGTTGTTGTGTTTTGTCTTAAAACTTACAAGAGAAACGAGTGAAGCCAAGACAACATTCTACGCACTTCTCGTCGTCGAAGCAAGCGATGTCGACGACTACAAGGATAAGTCTTTGATGTCCTTAACTAGGGAATAGTGAAAGTTAAAAGGTCGGCACACAAGCACAAGTTCAAATTATTTGGATGTTTATTAACCTTGCCACAAAATTGTAGAGGATTGTCTTATTTTTTGTCTTCGTTACTCTTCGTTACTCTATCCTCCATCGAAAAGGTTGCTGGAATGTGTAACGTGAACTTGGGTTAAGTTTAACATAATTAGGTTAAGTTTAACATAATTAGGGCGTCGGGAGTGTGATGCAAGGTAAAGCTTCTGATCGGTTTAACTTGGCAAACCCAGAGTGATCCTTGCCAATTGCACTTCAAGTCTACTCACAGAGCTCCGTTTTCGTGGTACTACTGCGAACGGAGCACCTCCACGTGGTGACGCCTGGAAACGTGCTTCTGACACCCGTCAGAGCACGGCTAACTGTGAGGGGCGAAACCTAAAACCCAGGCACGTCAGCTCAGAGTGAGCGGTACCCTGGTCAGCGTCTGACCCAGAATGGGCGGCTGCAATAAAATCCTGGCAGGAGGAGAAAACTGCGACGTGGTGCGCTGGGCTTGCAACCCGCCACTGACGTTTATACTATTGCAATGAAAAGAAGTAAGATAAGAATAAAACGGACCCCCCAAAATGTTGACGACCACCGCAAACGAATTAAGGACCATGATTTGAGGATATGCACCTGGAATGTTAGAACATTGTATAGACCAGGTGCCTCCATCCAACTGGCGGAAGTCCTCGAAAAATACAAGGCTGACATAACCGCTTTACAGGAAATCCGGTGGACGGGACACGGGTGCTCGCGCATGAAGACGTGCGACATCTACTATAGTGGCCATGCGGACAAGCACGAGTTTGGTTGTGGATTTGTGGTTGGCAAAAGACTGCGACACCTAGTCTCAAGGTTCAACCCGGTGTGTGAACGTATAGCCACCATAAGAGTCAAAACAAAGTTTTTCCACATAACACTTATATGTGCCCATGCTCCGACAGAAGAGAAAAGCGATGAGGACAAAGACGAGTTCTACGAGAGCCTAGAAAATGTATATGACCGTAGCCCGAGCCATGACATTAAAATTGTACTAGGCGATTTTAATGCTAAAATAGGCAGGGAAACCGCATTTGAGCCTACCATCGGAAAATTCAGTCTGCACACCGAAACTTCGAACAATGGCATCAGACTGATTGATTTCTCTGCGGCAAGAAATATGGTAGTTAGCAGCACTAGATTTGACCATAAAAATATTCATAAGGCAACATGGTTATCTCCAGATCAATTGACGAGGAATCAGATAGATCACGTGGTAGTCGATGGAAGGCACGCATCGAGTGTTCTGGACGTACGAGTGATCAGGGGTGCGAACATTGACTCTGATCACTTCCTTACCGCAGTTAAGGTACGCACTAGGCTAAGCATGGCGAAAAACGTACGTAACCAGGCACAACGAAAGCTGGACATCGGTAAACTGCGGACCACAGAGGTAGCGGATGCCTACTCCAACCACCTAACTCAACTGTTGCGGAATGCTCCAACCCCTGATAATATAACCTCGCAGTGGCAATATATAGCCGACTCCATAGAACGGACTGCGAGAAGCGTACTTGGGTACTCAAAGCCGTCTCAAGAAGATGCCTGGTACGATGATGAATGTCGCAATGCCACGAGAGAGACGGATGCTGCATACAGGGCAAAACTGCAGCCAATGGCAACGCGAGCTGTTCGTGAACGGCACAGGGAGAAGAGACGACAGGCAACTCGTCTTTTTAGAAGAAAAAAGAAGGAGCTGAAGAAGAGACAGGATGAGTGTACTGAGTTGCTCCGAAGTAGAGGGGAAGCCCGAAAATTCTACAAGAGAGTTAAAGCGAGAATGCGTGGAACAGGGTTGCCCTCCTGCAAGGACAGCGATGGTCAAATAGTGACGGACCCGGATAGCGTTCTGAAGATATGGAGAGACCACTTTAGAAATTTGCTGGATACTGACACCAATCCAGAAGACCCTGCTCCAATCCATGACGATGGTATTAACTGTCCACCTCCGAGCCAGAGCGAGATACGTATGGCCATCTCCCGCCTTAAAAACAACAAAGCTGCTGGAGCCGATGGTCTCCCTGCTGAATTGTTTAAGGCTGGCGGGGAGGAGCTGATTAGGAGCATGCATCAGCTCATGGAGAACATCTGGCAAGAGGAGAGCATGCCCGGGGATTGGAGTCTCAGTCTGTTATGTCCCATATACAAGAAAGGAGATCGTAGTGAATGTAAGAACTATCGTGGAATAAGCCTATTACCAATTGCGTACAAGGTCCTTTCAAGCATATTGTGTGAACGTCTAAAGCCAATTGTAGAAAAACTAATTGGACCATATCAGTGCGGCTTTAGACCTGGCAAATCTACGACGGATCAAATATTCACCTTACGACAGATCCTGGAAAAAACCCATGAAAAACAGATCGACACCTACCACCTCTTTGTCGACTACAAAGCTGCCTTCGACTCTCCGATAAGGAATAGGCTTTATGAGACCATGTCTGAGTTTGGTATTCCTGCAAAGCTGATCCGACTTTGCAAATGTACCTTAGACAACACCAAATCCTCTGTTAAGATTGGTAAGGATCTGTCTGAACCATTTAACACGGAAAGAGGTCTCAGGCAGGGCGATAGCCTGTCCTGTACACTATTTAATATAGTTATGGAGAAGGTGATGAGAAAGGCTGGTGTCAACATGTCTGGCACCATATTCCACAAGAGCCACATGCCACTAGCCTTACCCGTTCTTTTGTATGCTGCCGAATCTTGGGTGCTTACGACAACGGACATACAAAACCTGGGAGTATTCGAGAGAAAAGTACTCCGAAAAATTTATGGACCTATCTGTGTCGACGGCGAGTTTCGCCATCGGATGAACCATGAGCTGTATGAGCTTTACCACGACATCGACGTAGCTAAAAGAGTCATAATGCAACGACTACGATGGCTGGGTCATGTTGCCAGGATGGATGTAAATGCTCCAGCGAGAAAGGTGTTTGAAGGCGAACCTGAAGGACGGCGCAGAGCAGGGAGACCCAAACTCCGTTGGAAGGACCAAGTGGTAGGCGACGTGCCACCATCTGGTAGGACTAACTGGAGAACACACGCAGAAGACCGAAGCGTGTGGAATTCTTTAGTACTTCAGGCCTCAAACTTATGAACCATGTTCGTAAGTTGTAATGGGCCACTTAAGTAAGTAAGTAAGTAAGGACCTTTCTTTGTTCTATATTAGTAATCTAATCCAGACAGGGGTTGCCCTTTATGGATAAACAACAATTTCCGTTAATATCCGGCAAATAAACTAATAAATCGAACGAATGCTGTATATGGCAATGAACAAAAAGAGTGGAGGGTAACGAGGTCATAGTTGTAGTCATGGCTGTTCAATCTGATTATATTGTTGATAAGAATTGTTTTTTTATGGTTATGGTTTGGTGCAAATAGATATAATACTAAAATGTATTTTTCTCCTTGAATTAAACAGTGCGCTTTAAAAAGTATTTTGAAATGTTTGATCAACATACACAGAAAAAAATTACGACAAATGAATTGTCATATTAAATACCATTTCGTCAAACAATTAAATATTTAATTAAAAAGGTGCCAACAACCGAAATTGTAAAAACAATAAACAGTGTTGTATCATTTACAATTTTTTTATTCGTGTTGAATTTGAACAGTGGTAGAAAATTTGTAAATATGACAATTTACGACCACTCTCAAATGGAAAAGTTGTTATAAATCAAAATTGAATGCTAACAATTTTATTTAATTACTTAACAACAATTGTGTTTTTTTCTGTGTAATGTAGATGTTAGTAACACAGCTCGAACCCAGGTCATCCGAATAATATTTCCGTGTTGTAATAACCAGCATGCTTGCATCGTTGCTTTGGACATAATTGTAAATAAACTAGTACTGAAATTTCAGTCAAGTGAACTGACTGATAAATAACCTCACCCTTTAGGGGGGTATTGATATTATTTGGCTTCTAAAGAGGGCGGCACGGTATATTTCTGCAGGAGGTATCAGAAGCGGCGTGACCAGACTTCCATTTTTTTTTCATAGCAATATCTAGTTTTATCTTTAAAAAATACTGAATTTGGACACAACGCGTTGGGTGTATTGATATTAAAATACTCGATTCCTAAAGTGGGCAGAATGGCACATTTGTATAGGAGGTATCAGAAGCGGCATGACCAGACTTCCAATTTCTGTTCCAAAGCATTATAGCTTTACAAAATACTGAATTTGGAAACAATCGCTTTGGAGGTATTGATCTAAAAACTCGATTTCTAAAGTGGGGGAATGGTACATTTGTATGAGAGATACCAGAAGGGGCGTGGCTAGACTTCCAGTGTTTTCTTTAAAACTTTATTCTGATATATCTTTACTAAACATAGAATTTGGCCTCGATCGCGTTTGATGTATTTATATTACTACTCGATTTCTAAAGTGGGCGAAATGGTACATTTGCATAGGAGGGTTGCCAGAAGGTTGCCAAAACTTTATCCTGATATGTCTTTACTAAATACAGAATTTGGCCCCGATCGCGTATTTATAGTGTTGGAACCAAATAGTTAGATTCTTGTTCTTCTTCTTTAATGGCAGCAACAACAGAAATTTATCTATCAGTATCCGCACGAAGAAAAGGATTCCAAGGGCTTCGACCTTTTGCTCACGGTAGATGGTTCGTCACACCAAGCTTAGATAACAGCTCTTTCAGGTGGTCGAGCCAACGAAGTTTTGGTCGCCCCTCATACGCCGCCCATCGAGTTTATTACCGAAGACTTTGAGGTGGAGCATTGCCATTCATTCGTACAACGTGTTCAGCCTGTGCATTCGGTTTGAATGCGCTTGACTACGTCGATGTCGTTATACAGCTCATGGTTCATTCAACAACAGTACTCGCCGTTAACGATGATGAGTCCAAATATTTTTCGAAGTATTTTACTCTCGAAGACTCCCAGAATAGATTAATCCGCTTGTGTCATTACCCGGCTTCTGCAATGTACTGCAAAACAGGTAGGATCAGTGTCTGGTAGAGTTGGAGAGGGCTTTGTTATTAAATCGCTTGCTTAGAGCATAGCCGTAGCGGTTTGCTACCAAAACTCGTCTCTTGATTTCCAAGCTAACATTATTGTTTTTGTTCACGGCGTCATTTTTCTCCAGACCCACTTCTGCCGACTGCTTCTTAATGCTCAAAATGCCGCAGTAACCTTCCGCAGTCGTCGGCCAATGATATCTATAGCATCGGCATACGCGAGACACATGTGGGTTTGTTAAAAATAGTGCCAGTCCTGTTTACTGAAGCCTTCCACATGATCATCTCTATTGTGATGTTAAAGAGATCGCATGACAGACTATCGCCTTGTCCAAAGCCATACATGGTAGAAAATGGCTATGTTAGATTTTGTCTATTTTCAATGAAGACTTCGTGTCAGTCAGTGTCATCTCGCAAAGTCGTATCAGCTTCGAGGGGTTACCAAACTCAGCCAAAGCATCTTAGAGTCTCGGGTGCATTTCCTGGGTCTTCTCCAGGACTTGTTTTAGTGTTACCTTATCTGGTCGGTTGTTAATTTACCAGATCTAAAGCTGATAAGGTCCAATCAGATTTGCTAGAATGATTTTAGTCTTTTACATAATACACTCGACAGGACCTTGTGTGCGATGGATAAAAGGTTGATCCCGCGATAGTTGGTACACACAATTGGATCGCCTTTCTTAAGCACGGGACATAGGACACTCAGATTCCAATCATCGAGCATGCATTCCTTGAGCCAAATTGTGTTTATTAGCTGATGATGCTGATATGATGCATGCACGTTACCATGTCAGTAACCAGATATCCGTCTCCGTCCTTACAGTTGGGGAACCCTGGTCCAAAACCTTTGATTTTTGCCTTTTGGTAGAACTTTCGGGCTTCACCTCTATCAGTGTAATATTCGATATCTTGGTTCTCTCTCTTGTTCTATAGACGCTTTTTCCGCCTAAAGAGGCGTGCCATCTCCCTTCTCTTGTTATTTTAACGCTCCCTCACCGCAGGCGTTGCCTTTGCATATTTTTCTTCAGACATTTCGCGACATGCCTCCTCATACCTGGGCTGAGCGGCATTGCGGCCATTGCGGCAGTGGTCATAGAATTCGCAATATGCTGCCATTGGGTGTCGGTAACATCAGAATTAGGGGGGTTAGTTCGAAGTAATTGAGAGAGTTGGTTGGAGTAGGCATTGACTATCTCGGTTGTATGCAGCTTTGTAATGTATAGCTTCCTTTGCGTTTGGTAACGAACGTTTGTAGCACTACTTAATACCTAGGCTACAACTAGGTGGTTATCCGAGTCAATATATGCACCGCGCATAACTAATCTGTTGTCTTGTATTTTGATCAGGGCATATCCAGGTTTCCTTGTGGATATCTTTATGCGCGAATCTGGTTCCACTCACTTCCGTTGTGATACCATTTTTAAATTTGTACACCAATTTGTCCTAATCAATTCGGTCCACGTCCCTCTCAAACCATTTCGTTGCTCTGATGAAGACATGGATAGACAGGTAGTGTTCACAAGTGCCCAATGACCAAACTTTTCATATCTCAGATCACCAAAAGTAGAGCAGTGACATAGAAGATGCGTCGTGGTCTCATTTTCTTCCTCATCATTGCAGCTTCCCAAATATGACCGTAAACTTCTCTCCGAGTACACGGTGGTGGTGGCACTTGCCCAAGTATCAGCTCTTTGGTTACCATATACATATGTGCCTATGTCTTGCAACCTATGTGAGGGTAACCGTCAAATGTCTCGCTATTTCCTCTTGATACGACCGGAACTCTCAAAGAGGTGAACACGTTCTCAAGAGATCTGTTAGCCGCTGAATCTTTTCGCGGCTATTCTAATGGCCGCTATTTCGGACTAAACTATGCTACAGTGATTCGGTAGCCTGATCGATGGAGGAAACTTCAACTCTTGCGAAAAGATTCCACAATCTGCTCTTTTTCTTAGTTTCGAACTGAATTTAATGTCATCCGTACTTTAGGATGAAATCCTCCCCAAAGTGCAGGTTAAACGTTATCATCATAGTAGAGTTTATACGGTGTTTATACGATATTTCTCATAAAATCCTGGATTGGAAACAGGTTCTGGTACTGCGCATTCCGTATGATACCTCACATTGATTAAATCCAGAATTTTGGCATGCCCTCGTGGCGTCTAAACGCATTGTGGTGTTCGTTGCTATTTTCTTCGCCTCTATCTCTGGGGGTAACCAGTTATGGATCGTAAACTGTGTCTTAGTCGGTGTAGTGCCCTTGTTATCATGATTGCGATTCGAATTTCAGTCTTTAGACCGCCCTCTACAGCGCCGCCCAACAAACTGCCGATTCGTACAATAAAATTGGTTTAATAACAAAAAGTCGTATAACCAGTTTAGAGTTTTGGGGCTAATACCCCAGTTGAGGCCGATTGCAGCAGTGTAGCGCCGTTGCCGCGTTGCTAGTCCTGATCTGAGTGTTTAGATTCTAATTCAGTTTACTGACCAATATGAGTCCCAAGGTTTTGTGTTCAGATTTTAATTCAGTTCACCGAGCAATATGTGCCCAAGGATTTGTGGCACTATCAGAAAGTGTTCCCCCCATAACAAGGTTGTTGGACATATACATTTCTGCAAAGAGATTAGCATTTTTAGACATTCTTTCCAGTGTGTGTCGACCCATTATGCTCTCCATGTCATCCAGGCTGCGCATTAAAATCGTCCATTACAATTGTTATGGGAATCGGTCGTGGCATAGTGGTTAGTACACGCGACTGCCATGCGGGAGACCCGTGGTTCGATTCCCGGCTCCAGTCATCTATATTTTTCTTTTATTGCCGGCCCCCTCGATGTTGACAGCAACTTCGCAGAATAAATGTCGATTCAATCGCCATGTCTAGTAAAAGCTTCTAAACAGTCACGTTCGCATTAGTCTATAAACAAGTATGTGCTGTTAGTTGTGAATCTAAAATAGAAAGAGTGTTAACAACAACGCGAGAGGCATCCCATACCTCATTAATGGGGTGTAAAGGTAAATAATGTTTTTTTATTACAATTGTTATGTCTCCTCGATGAATCGACAATATTTTTCTTGAAATGTTGCTGTAGAAGTCTTTTTTCAGTGTGAGGTCTGATGTTTCGAGCCCTTGTTCGGTATCTGGCTGTTTTAATACCACCACACCACTGCACAGTGGTTGCCGTTTCATACAAAGAGCGGCCAAAAATAGAAGGAGTTTTCATAAGTGAATAATATTTGGCACATCTCACAGCCTCTTTTAATGACACCAATTTCTAAAATTTGGTTAAAATCTGTGAAAGGATTTAAGGACCTCTCTTAGATCCTGAAAATTTAAATTTCATAATATGCATACCAAAGTCGGCATATCCATTGATTCCATCAACCTATGACTAAATCTAAAATTTTGTCAGTGTCGGACAAAGGATGAAGGATATCTCTTAGATCCTGAAAATTTAAATTTCATAATAGGCATTCCAAAGTCGGCATATCCATTGATTCGATCAATCTATGACTAAATCTACTGTTTGGTCAATGTCGGACAAAGGATTCATATGAGGGTGAAACCGTTTGTTGTTGTAAACTCTGCGGATTCGGGCCATTTGTTTTCACTAAGTCCCATAATGGGCATTTTGTAGTTATCCATCTCGCTGCAGAGTTGGGTCAATTTGGTCGGATCCAAAAGCGATCGTAGAATCCATAATCTAAATCGTGTCCGTTGTTTGAGGCTAAAGGTCGTCATTGTGGTTATCAATCAGTAATCATTCATTTCGGTTTAGGTAATTAATATGTTAAAGAAGAAGAGCTGATTGGGCTTTTGCATCTGATCCTAGATCTGGGGCAGCCAACAGGCTTCCAAGCTAGCAGTTTAGAAGAACATTACCGTTATACCGCCCGTTGAGGGTTATACCTCCCATGATCGGTTGTCAGAGCCTCGTCGGTTGACGGCGGTGTACGCCACGTGCAGGTGAGGTTGACATTTGAGTAGAAGAGGCAGTAATTGACGCATCACTACTCCATTAATAAATTTGTGCTTACCTGCAATCTATGCATTCAACCAGTTTTGCTTATTTTTCCCCTACCTGCCAGTTCTGCTGCTGGATTTCACCACTGCTTCAGCTAAGACGTTAACTCATTAGTAGAATCCAGTGTAGATTTATCATCTATAAATGCCGGACAACTTGCTCTTCACTGCCTTCTTAAAAATAAGCGAGCCAATAAGGCAATATACCGCCATGGCATATCTTGTTTGCAGCGGCATATCCTATTTGATCTTTATGACAAAGTTACCTATACTGTAACCTTAAGAGTTGCTGGTGCTTCAATTTAAAATTTGTGTCTGCCCAATATCTAAAATTTTGCTTGTTTACATGCCCATTTATTTGGAAGTCTGACTCGTCTAAGAAACGTTTATAATTAATTTTTCGCACCAAATATATCCTTACTGCTTCCTTTCAATGTCTATGCCTATTAACATTAATTTTCCACATTTATTATAATAGCATTGTATTTAACACACTTCATTCACTATTACAATGAACTTTACATACAAATGACTTCATTACAAAATATTGTACACGTTTATGGCGGCCAATTCTCTTTTGCCTTTGTGGATAACAAAGAGATGCGGGTATTTACTATACGAGTTTGGTGTTTTTCAACCGGACGAAAATAAGCAGCAGTATCATCATTACTTTTATGAGATGGCAGAAAAGGTCAAATAACTTTTGGAATTACAAAAAACCTATATATATATATATCCTACGGTTAACACTCCCGAGCGAATTGTTATGAGAGTGATAATAACAAATGGTTGTATAGTTTTATATGAAAAAGAACATATGTTTCATAGAATAGATTGTTGACCTTACAATGTAAACTTAGAAAGTTATTTTTAACTATCTGTTTACAAGTTAAAGGAAAAAATTTAGATATAAATAATGTGAATTTTAGTTAATTCTTGGGTGTTTGTGATAATGTTAAGTACCAACAATTAAACATTTAATTCGGTCTACAGGGTTAACATCAGTTTAAAGTAAAAATTATGTAATGTCCTTTGAATAAAATTTTATTTATCGTATATTTTACGAACTTACCTATAGAGTAACACAAAAAAACAAAATTTCCAACTCTGTTATTTCTCTAACAAATTAATTTTTGTTCGAGTAACTGTTAAATGTAAGAATTTCATTGACTATGTGCATCTCAATGATAGTCAAAATATGTGGAATACTAATGTATTTACGCCAAATAATCCAGATAGTGGGAATAATCATTTTCCCAGTTAAATACTTCATAATATAAAAATCCTTGAGACATCGAAAACATACAAAACAACAGTGATTTCAATAAACTTTCGAACGCTTATCCCCGTATATCAAGTGTCCTATCTTACTATTACGTTAAGTTAATACCCTGGGTATGGTTATAACTTTATCCTTCCATTACTGCTTTCATATGCAAAGATTTATTAGTTTCCTTGAAAGTTTTGAAAATGTGTCATATTTTATTTGCACATCCGTATCGTCTTAAACTTTAGCATAGCAGGCGAAAAAAAGAAAAAACTTTTACATTATACTATGCGAAATTGATTAACTTCGTTTTCCATAATATTTTGTGTAATCAAAATAGTCTTTTATTCATATTCGATTCATGCAACTACTACTGTGATTTACATGATTGATTATAGCCCTAGGGACAGAGAGAGGGAGAAAGACGTGTTTTTATATCTCTGTACGAAATATTACAGTATTGTCCTGACATTTGCTTTAAAAATCACTATCCTCTGGATAACTTTTGCTTTTCACAATAGATGAAAAATTACTTAGATGTTGGCGTAGTAATCATCATAGTATTTGTACTATTTAATATTATGTCCATAGAAAGTGAAATGTATTTTCTGGATTGTAAGAAGTAGGAAAATAGGAAAAGAAAAACATTTAGATGTCAACCAAACAAATGTCAGAGCAACTGTTGCTGTTGCTTTTGCTGCTTTGTCTACAAATGTACCTGCTACCGCATGGAGAGTTACAGCTGTGGCTATTTAAATAGCAGCAGAGATATAGTAAGTAGGGAGAGGCCGTGGCTAGATCACGCGACTACCATGCAGGAGATCCATGGTTCGATTCCCGGCTCCAGTCATATACATTTTTCTTTCATTGCCGGCCCGCTCGATGTTGTCGCCAGCAACTTCTCAGTATTGTGTCGAGTCTATCGGCATGTCTAGTAAAAAGCTTCCCAAACTGTGACGTTCGTATTCGTCGATAGAAAAGTAGGTGCCGTTTGTTGTGAATCTAACAACGCGAGATGCATTCCATAAAATAAATTGTTGAACCTTACAAAAAACATTGAAGGAAAACAAAATGTACATACGAGTGTAATATAGGGTAGACCAAAAGACCGTTAACATTTGATTCGGTAGCTGCGTCAAGCTGCTACGGCGGGTGTGGCGAGGGGTTGGCAAAATGCAAGAGCAGCCAGTTAGTATGATGGAAACAGTGATTCTTGAATATAGCGCAAAGACATTTTTGCGCTCATTACAACAAGCATAAAGCTCCACCGATTCAATTGATTTAAAGATGGGTGAGGAAGTTAAAGCAGTGAGTGAGGAGTGAAAGCATATTGTCGTGACGAATATAGATACCCTACTCGTACAAAGATTAAATAAACATTCTTAGAAAACTAAAATGGTACTTCCAGTAAAGCTAATATTCGAGTGGCTTATAAGTGAAAATTAGAACTATTCCAACTAAAGCACCGTTTACGATCCTAAACTAGTTACTCCCAGACATTGAGGTGAAGAGAGCATGTGCCTCCATGGACTATGGTCATACCAAAATTCAGGTGTCAGACGGAGTCAGTTTTCGGTCCGGGTTTTATAAGAAACATCCCACACAGAACCTTTTATGACTATAACGATAATAAACTACACTTCTAAGGAAAATATAACATCCAAATATTCTCAGACGGTTCGAAATTAAGAGAAAAAGGGGGCAGTGAAACCTTTTTGGAGGAGTTGAAGTTGAAACTACCGCATCCATGCAGCATAGTTCGAGACGAAATAGCGGTTATTAGTATTGCAGTGGAAAAGATGCGGTGTAGTGGGGTTTGGGGCAGCAATATTCATATCACAGTACAACATATGATTTTGGGACTCAATTCTGAGAATTTGTCACGTTTTATGCTCTTTTGTTTGACATAACATAAATACTATATGGTGGCGTATGATTATCATAATTAATATTCCAAGTAAATCATACGCCATGGAGTACAACAGTTCAAAATCATTTGATGAATGGAAAAGGGAAACTGTTGCTTATGTAGGGAAACGTTATATAAACAGATTAAAGGAATTGTAATTCTTAATCAATATATTCACAATTTTTTAAGATCTTTGCCTTCGTTATGAAAAATCTCTGGAAAAAAGGGGTAGAAATCGAGATAGAATCAGTCACTAGTCAAATTTGACGTCGGAGTCAAAAATGGCATATGGAGGAAATGTAGTCTTTGTAAAACCAAAAACAACAGTGTCATTTTTTTCTCGATCGGACTTCAAATGACGTCACAGCACAGAAAAAACTAAATGGGCCGTTTTTAGGGTGCGCGTAAAAATTTTTTTTCTTATGTCCCAGAATCGTTGTTGCCTAATCTTCAAATTTAGGGACTGACAAGTGCAACTTTTTTTTTCGACCCTATCTAGTGTACACCACTTTGAGAAAAGTTCGAGAATGCCGGTCGTCTCTGGAGGAGATAGTGAGACATTCAACGGTTACCCTCACATGGGTTCCAGGTCATGGGAACATGTGTTTTAATTAAAGAGCCGATACATTGGCAAGTATCGCCACAACCGCGACTGTTGCGAAGTTGGAGGTCACATTTATTTTCCTCTTCATATGGTGAAACAGCTAATTGCTGGGAAACTGAACCTCATTGCTAAGGAAAGATGGATGAGAGAACCCACTTGCAGAGCGATCAAACAGATTTGGCCTATCATGGATATACAGAGGACACAATTTGCGCTGAAGAGTCTAAGGAACATCATAGCTGTAATAACCGGCCGTTTGTAAAACACGCTAAGAGGTTGAAACTTCAATTGCAACTAAAACTGCAGCTATCAGGAAGAAGAGGAGACGACGGAGCCAGTGTTACCGCTGGGAATTTTCAAAAAGTATCACAAAAAGGGGATTTGTTCAAAAAAAGTGGCACATATTATACAAAAAAGTGGCACAAAAAGTGGCACACTTTTTTTAGTTTTTTTTTTCAAGAATACAACGAAAAATTAATAGTTAACAAAAAAAATCCATTTGAGTACAGAGTACATAGATATTATAAACTAAAAAACTTAAATTTAATCACATGTATTTATTTCTAGTTACTTTTTTGTAACTTCTTTTCTGTTATTTTTAATGAGATCTGTGCTTAGAATCCAATCTTCCAACTTCTCGTCAACCAAACTCAGAGTTGAAAGCATTGAATGGCTGGTTTCCACTTTCAACCTTTTCGTAAATTTACTTTTCATTAATATCAGTTTCGAAAAAACGCGTTCTGCTCAAGCACTGCTATGGGGCAAGGTCAAAACATATGTGGCAAATTAGTACAAATTTTGCTACAAATATTCATTTTAATTATTTTTTAAATTTCCCACTTTAAACCAGAAAACTTCAACATTGGTAATTGCGAATAGGTGTTCATAAGATTTGTTATTTGATTTACTTTCCAATAGTTTTAATTCAGTTATAAAAGCCTCGGGCTTGCTTATTACATCACTAAATTCAGTCACGATGTCAATATAACTTATATCTTTATTAGATTTTATATAAAAAGGGTCTAAGAACTTTAAACTATTCAGTTTTTTTATCATTTATATCAATTCTTGAAAATATTTGATCAAAAATAGAAAAAGTGGCACATTTAGTATGATAATAAAAAAGTGGCATAAAAGTATAAATGCAGAAAAAAAGTGGCAAAATTGCCACTTAAGTGGCATAACGGTAACACTGGACGGAGCTTTTGGTAACCTGAGATATGAGAAGTTAGGTCAACGAATACTTATGGACATTACTTAATTACTTACTTACTTACTTATTTAGCTGACACTTCTTTGCAATCATATGGGATTATATACCGCACGTAACAAATTTTATAAGCGCTTCGATCTTTTGCGCTTCTTCTCCGGTTAGTCACACCAAGTTCTGCAACGTTCTCAGTAACGTAGTCTTTCCAACTGAGTTTTGGTCGCCCTTTTCTGTGCCGTAAATCGAGTTCATTGTCGAAGACTTTTCGAGCTGGAGCATTTTCGTCCATGCATACAAGAAGACCTAGCCAACGCAACCACTGCACCTTAATACGTCTGACCACGTCAATGTCAGTGTAAAGCTCGTACAGCTCATGATTCATACGACGCCGATACTCTCCGTTAACGATGATGGGGCCATATATTTTACGGAGTATTTTTCTCTCGAATACCGCCAAAACCGATTCATCCGCTTAACCCAGGATTCTGAGCCAGACATTAAGACAGGTAGAACCAGTATTTGGTATCGCTGGCTTTTTGATCGTCTAGAGAGGGCTCTGTTAATAAATCCCTTGCTTAGTCCGTAGTAGCATTAAGTAGCAAACAGGATTCTTCTCCGAATTTCGAGGCTGACATTATTTGTTTTGTTGATGGCGAAGCCATCATCATGCGGTTTCCCAAACGGGTATATTCTTTGTTCGTTGAAACTTGCTACTTCATTTTGTCATCGTTCACCATTAGACCCATTTTCGCTGATTACTTCTGTATACTTGAGAAGGCTGCAGTCACATACCGCAGTTTTCGACCAATGATGTCTACGTCATCAGTCTACGCGAGTAGCATGTATCATCGTTTTTATCTTCCGTCGGGCCATGATGCGGATTGTGGCTATTCGATCACTAACAGTATTAAATCGCGAGACAAGATGTCTGAGTCTCTCGCCATCTACAAATCCACATCCAAATTCGTGATTTTCTGCATTGTAGCTTTAATAGATGTCGCAATTTTTACGTCGCGAGCATCCCTGTCCTGTCCATCCAATCTCCTGCATGGTGACAATGTCAGTCTTATATTTTAATAAGGACATCCACCAGTCGGATAGTGCCTCCTTCTCTATAGAGAGTCCGGAAGTTCCAGGTGCATATCTTTATTACGTTTGCGGGGGTCGTCAACATTTAGGGGGTTCTGTTTCATACTTTTTATTTCTTGTGTTTTCATAGCTAGTAAAGGACCTGAAGGCGGGTTGTTAGTCCAAGCATCAGGGTTCGTCGCTCACTATCTACCGCTATTCATGATAAAAAACAACGAACAACGTTAAATGTACTGCAATACATCATACATTTATGATCTTGAATAATAATATTTTTCATAATTTTAACAGCACATGTCTCGTTGTTTAAATTGTGTTAACTGTTTTGTACATCACTGCATCAGTGGAGCCAACTAACAATATAAACCATTGTTACAGACATTTGGTACCATAAATTATCGTTTTCACTGCATCTGCAGCTTCATCATTAATTCTCATAAAAGACACAAACACACCACTACCGCTCGCTCTCACACGTACACACGCATAGATAATTGGCTTGGAAAAAGTGAAAAGGAAACTAATGGGTTACATGAACACACTAGCATGTCTGCACATGCTTATTTTTATATATACAAATATACTACTGCATAAAAGTACATAACTATAAGAATTCTTCTTCTAATTTGTGAATCTTTATCAATTTTTATACAAATTTAAATGCAGTAATTGTGCCAACATAATTGATTCCAGTGAAACTAGTGTTGCAAGTATTGGCAGTAGTTTTCTTATGGTAACTCCAAATATCACAACACCCACATCGTAATTACATGGCATGTTTTGTTGTGTCGGCCTTGCTGATGCAGCGGAATTTATTTAGTGTTAAAGCCAAACTCATTAATTACTTTGTTTAGTATGTAATTCAATTAGTTTTGAATACAATAATTTAAAACTTAAATGCATTCGTAATTGAATGATGTCCTTGACCTTTAATTTGTCGCTGTAGAGTATTACAAAACTTAACATCAAATGTAAAAAGGGGTTTGGTTTGTTATTTCGTTATATACAGGAGTAAAAGGCTTAAATCTGCTTTTACACATACTACGACGTACTTAGTACATTAAAGTATTATTGTATGCGTGTCATTTGCACAAGGACTTATGTTTGGCAAACAATCCAAAATGCAAAGAAAAAAGCCAAATGTTCCTGGCAACACAAAGTTGTGCCGCTGACACAAAACTTGGTGAACATGAAGCAAAAGGGAGCGGGGGAGACTGTGACATGAGTTGGTAAGTGGCAAAAATTATGTATATGTAAAACTCTGCACAAACAAATGTCAGACTCGATTTGAACATTTATTTGCGTAGAATATTTTACAAGGACTTAAAGTTGACAAGAGAAGATGAACTAAGTAAGATTGTCCACAAAAAAAAGGAGTCAAGGGCTAGGACGTGAATAGTATGATTTTGCTTAAGGTGAAATATATTAGTTGCATTAGCGACATTTCTATCTTTGTCTAATGTAATGTTGAAAAATTTTAGAATTTAAAATGTTAGCAATCTGATTGTTATACACTACGATATATCACGTATTCCTGTACGAAATATTATAGTATATGTCGATGGAAAGTAAAAAGTTTTCAAGAATGTAAATAGAAGGAAAATACAAGATAAATATTTATATGTCAAGCAGACAAATGTTAGGGAAACTGTTGGTGTTAATACTGTATTAATAACACAGTACAACAGTTGCCAGCTTTTTGATTTGGGACTCAATTCTGAGAACTGCACATGACAGTAGCCTCAAAAAGATGAAGTTCTGCATCATAAGTTTTGTCACGATACATGCCATAATAATTTAATATCGATTTGAAGTTAGTAAGTATCGTATTGAGGAAATTGTCACGTTTAAGGCTCTTTTGTTTGACTCTTGTTGATAAATACTATATAATGGCGTATGATTATCGTAAATCATACGGCACGGAGTACAACAGTTTTATTGTAACTGCTACACAAAATCATTTGATGAATGGAAAAGTGAAACTGTTGCTTATGTAGGGAAACGTCATATGAACAGATAAATAGAATTGTAATACCTAATTTTTTTAAACTTGTTTCAGTTAAATCGGACTAGTGGTTCTCGAGTTATGTCAAACTAAAGAGCCTAAAACGAGACAAATTCCCCTATACGATACTTACTAACTTTAAATTGATATTAAATTATTATGGCATGCAACTTGAAAAAACGTATGATGCAGAACTTCTTCTTTGTGGGGCTACTTTGACGTGCTGTTTTCACAATTGAGTCCCAAATCAATGAACTAAAAAATGCGACTTGAATGCGGAGGATCCCCGGTTCAACTCCTGGCTCCAGTCATCTAAAAAATAAATTTTTATTTGATTGCGGCCCGCAGTATAAGTGGCGAGTCAATCGGCATGTCTAGTAAAAAAACTTCTCAAACAGTTATGTTCGCATTCGTCGGTTAACAAGTAGGTGCCGTTAGTTGTGAATCTAAAATAGAAATAGCGAGAAGCTATCCCATAGCTCATTCATGGAGTGTAAAGGGATATTAAGTTTTTTTTTTAGTTTAGTTTTACATTAAAAACTCTTTTAAATTAGCAAAGTCTAGCATAAAAATGCAGTTGTTTTAAAAATGAATGAATTCGATCCTGATGATTATTATTTAGAACATTCATACTTATCACAAACTAATCAGAACCTAAGTACAAGTCGAATAGTGCAATATTGCTCCAGATGTTGAATTTTGGAAAATGGTATTTATCGGACAGGACCACGTTTACTAATACAATGCCGCGTATTGTTGGCCTGCTACCGCATATTGCTGTCAAATGCATCTACACATATTTTCAAGTCGCTCATGGTAGTAGAAGCCGTTGGGGATGTAAAGTGAATCTTGCATCTCAAGCTGACTCACAGCCATCGTCGTGGTGACACCTGGGCAACGTTGTTCGTGATATTTTTTGTCATGAATAGCGGCAGATAGTGAGCGACGAACCCTGATGGTTAGAGTGGCCACCCGCATTCAGGTCCTTTACTGGCTATGAAAACACGAAGAAGTAAAAGTAACAAACGGAACCCCCCCAAATGTTGACGACCCCCGCAAAGGATATGCACCTGATTTAAGGATATGCACATGGAATGTCCGGACTCTCTATAGAGATGGTGCCACTATCCGACTGGCGGATGTCCTTAAAAAATATAAGGCTGACATCACCGCCATCCAGGAGATGAGAAGGACTGGACAAGGATGCTCGAGACGTAAAAATTGCGACATCTATTACAGCTGCCATGCAGAAAATCACGAATTTGTTGGTGGATTTGTAGTTGGCGAGAGTCTCAGACATCTTGTCTCGCGATTCAATCTTGTCAGTGATCGAATAGCCACAATCCGCATCAAGACGAAATATTTCTACATAAAGTTGATTTGTGCTTATGCCAGCACGGCAGATAAAGACGATGAGATTAAAGATGCATTTTACGAGCGCCTTCTAGGAACGCTGCCCTAGCCACGACATTAAAATCGTCCTTGGAGATTTTAATGCATAAATAGTAGATCAGTAAATTCAGCCTGTACACCGACACGTCAGACAACGGGTTTAGGATGGTTAGCTTCGCAGCGGGAAGGAACATGGTAATGAGTGGAGTCAGATTCCAGCACAAAGATATCCACAAGGCAATCTCCCGATCAAAAAACTATGAATCAAATTGATCATGTGGGAATTTATGCATGACATGCATCTAGCGTCATGAAAGTGCACGTGATCCGTGTTACTCATATTAGCTTGGGTCATTACCTGGTTGCAGCTAAAGTGCGTAAAGATTGAACAGAGCGCAAAACGTAAGTAACCAAACACAAAGAATGCCGGACATCACGAAGAAGCAAACCCCAGAGATAGTCACTGCCTACTCCAACCAGCTCTCCCCAATTCTACGACACAACGACTCTACTTCTGACGCTCCTGATACACATTGGCAACATTTTGCGCATTCCATGGCAACCACCGCAGCAACCGTCATAGGATGTGAAAATTTACGCTCAGACGTATACCATCTGAGGAACAGGATGATGCTTATGGGGAAATGGTACAGCCAATTGTAACCCGTGCTGTGCTATATTTAAGCGAAAAAGATTCAAATAAAGGATCGGGAGAACGAGGATATAGAGCGATAGAGGTATAGGGATAGAGGTGAGGCCCGGAAATTTTACCAGAAAGTAAAAGCAAAAGGATACGGTAATGGGCTCCCCTCTTGTAAGGACAAGGATGGAAATATGGTTACAGATACGCAGAGTATGCTGCGTATATGGAAAGAACACTTCCAGCAACTGCTGGTTCCGAAAAGAAGCGCACGTGAAGGTATCACACCAATTGTCGACGACGGCTTAGATTGCCCACCACCTAGTCAAGCCGAGGTAAGAAGAGCAATATCGCCGATGAAAAATAATAAAGCAGCCGGTGCCGACGGACTTCCGGCATAGCTCATTAAGTCCGGTGGCGATGAGCTGATGACGAGCATGCACCAGCCCTACTATTGAAATCTAGGCTTATGTCCTGTGCTGATAAAAAGTTGATTCAAGTGTGTGCTCCAACTACCGCGGGATCAGCCTTTACCCATTGCATATAATGTCCTGTCGAGTATACTATCTGAAAGACTAAAGCAAGTGTTATCCAACCTGTTTGGGCCTTATATGTGTGGCTTTAGACCTGGTAAATCAACAACTTACCAGATATTAACACTTCGGCAAGTCCTGGAAAAGATCCAAAAGAAACAGATTGACACGTACTACCTTTTCGTCGGCTATAAGGCTGCCCGATACGGCAGAAATGACTCGAAGCTGTTAGCTGAGTTTGGTTTTCCAGCGAAGCCTTTGCGTAAAGACGCTGACTGACACGAAGTCTTCAGTGAAGATTGGCAAGGACCTTACGGAGCCATTCTATACCAGACGAGGCCTAAAACAAGGCGACGGCCTATCTTGCGATCTCTTCAACATTGTGATGAAGATGATAATGAGGAAAGCTGCAGTAAACACGAGTGGCACGATATTCAACAAAAGCCACATGCTCCTCGCATACGCTGATGACGTAGACATCATCGGTGGAAAACTGTGGGATGTGACTGCAGCCTTATCAGGTATACAGAAGGAATCGGCGAAAATGGTTCTAATGGTGAAAGGGGACAAAACGAAGTTATTAGTTTCAACGAACAAAGAATGTACTCGTTTGGGAAACTGCGTGAACGTGCACAACTAGGCTCCACCATTACAAAACAAATAATGTCAGTCTACAAATCTGGATTTATTTTTTTTTTAGACCTTTAGTTTCTTGCCAAATCTTACAATAAATTAAACAAGAAAAATGTTTTACTTCGTTGCGTTTGATTTACAAGGAATATTACTTAAGATACCATATAGTA
The DNA here is from genome assembly GCA_964034835.1 of Muscina levida. Taxonomy (NCBI): domain Eukaryota; kingdom Metazoa; phylum Arthropoda; class Insecta; order Diptera; family Muscidae; genus Muscina; species Muscina levida. The sequence continues at coordinate 48,455,355 of OZ035882.1, forward strand.
TTTATGTTATGCCAAACAAAAGAGCCTAAAGCGTGACAAATTCCCCTATACGATACTTACTAACTTTAAATCGATATTTAATTATTATGGCATGTAACTTGACAAAACGAATGATGCAGAACTTCTTCTTTTTAGGGCTACTTTCACGTGCAGTTCTCAGAACTAAGTACCAAATCAATGAGCTGAAAAATGTTGTACTGTGTAAATCAATTTGTAAAACAATTTTATTGAAGTTGGCTGGCCGAAAACGCTTTCTTTTTAGGTTTTCCTCATATACTTTTCTCTTAAGTTATCGACTTTTCTTATAGGTATCAATGTATTCTCTTTACATGCATAAATTTAATACTTTCACATAAAATATTTAATGTTAAATTAAATTAATACATTGTATTACCTTCGAGCACACCTTAAACACTTGGCTTCACGCATACAAAACGTTTACCCTTATAACACCCTCCCATTCACCCGAAATTTCTTATGTATTCCCCAATGATGTTCGGCAGACACTCGGTTATAAATAATTGATAATATCATTACAAATGTCCTTCCAATTGCCATTGTCGACATTTTGCCTTAAGGATTTTATGTCTATGAGAGAGTGTGTGTTTTTGTATGTATACACATAAAGGTCGAGAAGACTTAATCTATGAATACCGTTTGAGGGGGAATGGGGCATGTGGAAGAGTTTACTTGCTGTTGACTTTAGAAAGTTACATTGATTTTCAGAAATTGGATATGATGTTAATTGATTAAAGTTTGGTCGAAAAGCCACAGAGCATTATACTCAAGAGACTTGCAATCGCCTATACAACGCACACATACTTGGTTACAAAAATATTGATAACTGTATTTGTGGTCTGAAAATCGATTATGCTTAAATTGTTAAAATGCCTCTTGAATTGAGAAGAAGCCGTAACAATGGCTGTGTTGGAATTACAAATGAAGGACTTAAAGAGATTTAATCGATGTTAATTCATAAAGGAATTTTTCTTTTTTTCTGTTATAAAGTTTAAGGGTTTTCTTGTGGCGAATTTTACACTGGGGAAATAATTGTAACTATTCTTATTAATCGAAGTGATGGACCGTCCGTGGCATAGTGGTTAGAACACGCGACTACCATGCGGGAGATCGCAGGTTCAACTCCTGGCTCCAGTCATCTGAAAAGAACAATTTTCTTTCATTGTCGGCTCCCCTCGAATGTTGTCGACAGCAACTTCGCAGTATTAGTGTCGAGTCAATCGACATGTCTAGTAAAAGCTTCTCAAACAGTGACGTTCGCACTCGTCGATAAACAAGTAGGTGCCGTTAGTTGCGAATCTTAAAATAGAAAGCGTGTTAATTCACAACAACGCGAGAAGCTATCCCATACCTCATTCATGGGGTGTAAAGGGAAATAAAGTTTTTTTTTCTTCTCTCCTCTAATTTTAAGTTGAAGAATAAAATGAAGATGAATAAAATAAATAAGAAAGTTTCAGTTGAGTAAACTGACCTATATATAACCTAACCTTCTGTAAAAACATAAAAATTGCAGAGTATAAATATTTTAGGGAAGTACCAGAATGGGCGTCGCTAGGCCTCCAGTTTTTTCTCCAAACTTTTATCCTGTTATAGATTTACTAAATATAGAGTGCTGGCACGATCGCATTGGCAAAAGTGGGCAAAATGGTACATTTGTATGTGAGGTACCAGAAGGGGCGTGGTTAGACTTTCAGTTATATCTCCAAAAATTTATTATGTTAAAGCTTTACTAATAACCGAATTTTGGCACGATCGCGTTATTTATATTGATATTGATACTGATACTGATACTGATACTGATATTGATATATTTGTATTGCTATTGCTATTGCTATTGCTATTGCTATTGCTATTGCTATTGCTATTGCTATTGCTATTGCTATTGCTATTGCTATTGCTATTGCTATTGCTATTGCTATTGCTATTGCTATTGCTATTGCTATTGCTATTGCTATTGCTATTGCTATTGCTATTGCTATTGCTATTGCTATTGCTATTGCTATTGCTATTGCTATTGCTATTGCTATTGCTATTGCTATTGCTATTGCTATTGCTATTGCTATTGCTATTGCTATTGCTATTGCTATTGCTATTGCTATTGCTATTGCTATTGCTATTGCTATTGCTATTGCTATTGCTATTGCTATTGCTATTGCTATTGCTATTGCTATTGCTATTGCTATTGCTATTGCTATTGCTATTGCTATTGCTATTGCTATTGCTATTGCTATTGCTATTGCTATTGCTATTGCTATTGCTATTGCTATTGCTATTGCTATTGCTATTGCTATTGCTATTGCTATAACATTTATTTAACATTTATTTTCATCTATCACATTTATATTGTTGTTCGAAAGTCATATCCATGAGGTCAGCAGTTGGCCCGTCTACTAAAAGATGATGTCTATAGTCCAAAAGTGTTCATATATTGATATTGATATTGATATTGATATTGATATTGATATTGATATTGATATTGATATTGATATTGATATTGATATTGATATTGATATTGATATTGATATTGATATTGATATTGATATTGATATTGATATTGATATTGATATTGATATTGATATTGATATTGATATTGATATTGATATTGATATTGATATTGATATTGATATTGATATTGATATTGATATTGATATTGATATTGATATTGATATTGATATTGATATTGATATTGATATTGATATTGATATTGATATTGATATTGATATTGATATTGATATTATTGATATTGATATTGATATTGATATTGATATTGATATTGATATTGATATTGATATTGATATTGATATTGATATTGATATTGATATTGATATTGATATTGATATTGATATTGATATTGATATTGATATTGTTATTGATATTGATATTGATATTGATATTGTTATTGATATTGATATTGATATTGATATTGATATTGATATTGATATTGATATTGATATTGATATTGATATTGATATTGATATTGATATTGATATTGATATTGATATTGATATTGATATTGATATTGATATTGATATTGATATTGATATTGATATTGATATTGATATTGATATTGATATTGATATTGATATTGATATTGATATTGATATTGATATTGATATTGATATTGATATTGATATTGATATTGATATTGATATTGATATTGATATTGATATTGATATTGATATTGATATTGATATTGATATTGATATTGATATTGATATTGATATTGATATTGATATTGATATTGATATTGATATTGATATTGATATTGATATTGATATTGATATTGATATTGATATTGATATTGATATTGATATTGATATTGATATTGATATTGATATTGATATTGATATTGATATTGATATTGATATTGATATTGATATTGATATTGATATTGATATTGATATTGATATTGATATTGATATTGATATTGATATTGATATTGATATTGATATTGATATTGATATTGATATTGATATTGATATTGATATTGATATTGATATTGATATTGATGGCTAACAGGTAAATTTAAACAGGTACGTAGTTTTAGGAAAATATTAACCCATGCAAAGTTTCAAAACTATTGGTTATGTCTTTCGAAACGTCTCAAACGATTTAAAACGTCATGAATTGAGTTTTGTTCAAAGAGAAGTAACCCCTTCTATGTTGTATGCTATTGGGTCGTATCAAATGATATATACCCTCCTACCCGTAAGTTGAGGGCCCATATCATGCCACGGTCGGCGTAAAAATATCTGCTTATGTCTGTACCCAGGATTCTGGGCTGTAGAGGAAGACAGGATCAGTGTCTTCTAGAGTTAAGAAGGCCTTGTTAATAATTCGTTTGCTTGCTTAATGTACAGTATCAGCGGTTTTCGATCAATACTTGAATATTGATTTCCTGGCTGGAATTTCTATGAGGTTTCTGTCGTATCGCACTGTCGATAAATAGGTAGTAGGTGTTGATCTGCATTTCTTGGGTACTCTCCAGGATTTGTCGTAGTCTGAATAATTGATCGACCATCGATCTACTGGATTTAAAACCAAAGTGATAAGTTCCTAATTCCAGTTCCAGATTTTGATCTTCGGCCATGTATTTCATATGCTAAATCGTGTTTATGATCTTCTTCGTTGTCGATGATTGTCGTGATTTCGTCACTTATGCTGCCTTCGGGAACGAGCATAATACGAATATGTTCCCTCCATATTTGCAGCGCACTCAGCGTATCCGTGACCAAATTTCAATTATCGTCTACAAGTGGGGGATGTCTGTTCCATAACCTTCTCCTCTATAGCTATACTTTTTAATATTTTCGCTCTGTTTTCTCCTCCAATTTTTCCCATATGAAAAGGCGTTTTGTCTCTCTCCTCTTCTCGCAGTATCGTTTCGCCATCCATTTCATTAGGCAATATGCGACATTCTTCATCGTACTAATCTTGTCTGAACCTGATTTTTCATAACCCAGTACTGTCGTTGTGGCAGTGGTTATAAAATCCCCAATATGCAGCTAATGTGTGTCATGGACATAAGGATTATAGCCGTTTTTTTGCTAAAATTGAAAATTGAGTAATTGGAAAAGTTAGGCATTGGCTATCTCGGTGGAATGCAGCTTTGTCATGTCTAGATTCCTTTGCATTTTGTTAGTAGCATTTGTAGCATAACCTTATCGCGTGCTTACCTTATCTACAAATAGGTGGTGATACAAGTCCATATTTGCATCGCGCATTACACTCACGTCCATAACGCTTGAGGCAGGCCTTCCATCGATTACCACATGATCAGTCTGTTTTATTGTGTATTGATCAGAGGACATCCTTGTGGATATCTTTATGGGTGAATCTGGTTCCAATCACTACAAGATTTCCAGCTAACATTCTCAAAAAAATTAAGTACAAACTTAAATGGCGACACCGGAGGTGCCATCTGAATATTCCAAAGTGTTTCCAGTAAGTACTTCAAATTATTTGCACAAAAAAAATTGAATGATTTCTTCGAAATTTTAACTCTACTGGTAAAAGTTAAAATATGCAGACCATTCATACTATTGAAAGCACATAAATTATAATGATGTTTACCATAAAAAAAACTTTTCGATTTTCTCTTCAAATACTCTTAGTACCAAATCTTTATCAAATATGCATAAATCAGTTTTCTCTAATGTAAATACAAACTTTGTCGTATCCCAGCCATTGGAGATTACGTATGAAGAATTAAATGAAAAGACATTTCAGTTGAATCATGGATATCCTGAGAAATGTTGGAGTATTGTTGCAGAGCACACAAAAATAAACAAGTTAAAAGTTTTGCAAAGTACTTGCAGGAACTGCACGAATCCTACGAGGAATCCTACGAGTTTAAGTCATCAGGCTACAAATTGCGATATTCGTTGCACGTCATGAAAAGTATGAGACGCCGCATACGCATTTCGCATACAATTGCCGTACAGAGGCGAAGTCATCTCCGTTCATGGTTAAATCGAGGTATTTGTCCTTAAATATGCAAGAGATGACATTGACACATAATTGAGTAAATTGAAATTTGGAAATATTTAGTAATGATTGTATTTCACTTCACTTCAGTCGAAAGGGAAATCACATTTCGTAATGACAACTAAATGTTCAAAATGACCTTAATTCAATATTGATTCAATGAATTCACAAGAAAAGGTTAACAGCCACAGCTCGTGTGCAATGGGCGATGAGGATGTGGTATATTATTGTAAGTGTAAATTGCAACAGCTACACAATTGCCCTCTTGAAGGGCGAGGTTAGGGGGAGGACAAACACAAATTTATATAGGACAAATCAGCTAGATAACCATTAAATGTCGTTATGGTAATTTTTATTAAATCTTGCGATGAAACGTGTCTACTAGTGAAAGATGGGGAGAGAGAGAGAGAGATTGAGAAAAAGGCGAAGGGAAAAGAGAACTGGAATTCTATTGTGGTAGCATTGGCCATTTAGGATGTCAGAGATTGCTTGTTTTTCAAAATGCAATTATCCTTGACAATGAACATTTTTCTTTGTACAGAAATTATAACCTCCCATATTTATGAAAGCGTTGCTTAAGATAGACTGTGATAGATGCCAACAGACAGGCGAACGCTTTGCAAACAAGAAGTGTGTTGGCAAAATTTAAAGAAGAGAAATATAGTAAAATTGGTGGAAAGTGAAATAAATTATGTTCAGACGTTTGTGCTTTAATGCAATCGATGTGTATACTGTCGAAAAGAAAAAAAAAACAAGGAAGATAGTTTCAGTCGAGTAAACCGACTTACATATGTCCTGACCCATAACAAAAACTTAACATTTGCAAGTATACAAATTTTAGCGAGGTACCAGAAGGGGCGTGGTTAGATTTCCAATTTTTCCTCTATAACTTTATCCCGCTTCAGTTTTACTAAATACAGAATTTGGGCACAATCGCGTTGGATATATTGATATTATTACTTGATTTCTAATGTGTGCTGAATGGTACTAGAAGGGGCGTGGCTAGAACTCCAGTTTTTTTCTCCAAACGGGCAGGCCGACATGGCTCTAACGACTAAAAAATTCATGAATCGAATTTGGTTCAAAGAAACATAGCGTCTAAAGTTACTCCTTTTATGTGTTACACTTTGGTATATATCCTAATACCCATAGGGTGAGGTTATAATTAGATGCATTGCTATTACACTTATTGAGGGGGCGTCTGGGTGACTGTCTGAAATACCTCTTATTAACAAAGTAAATTCCTTAAAATAGTCGAAATAAACCAACATAACCATGGCACATATAATGTGAACGCATGCAAGATGGTGGGTGTGTACCTCATTATCCCCAAAATCTAAGTCCTCCAAAGGGCGGTCTTGTAAAATTTCGAATTTGATACCCCTTTGTGTTGCAGCAGATATCCCATTTGACATTTATGCAGTGACAGAATGCACTTTTTCTCCTTCTTTAATGGCAGCAACATCAGAAATTTATCTATTAGTCGCCGCACATAGAAAAGCGCTTCGGTCTTTTCTTCGTTGAAACTCTTTGTTCGTTGAAACAAATAACTTGGTTTTGTCCTCGTTTATCTCCAGACCCACTTCATCCGACTGCTTTTCAATGCTCGAAAAGGCCTCAGTAACATCCCGCAATCCACATCCAATGATATCTATATCATCAGCATACGCGAGCAACATGTGACTTTTGTTGAAGATGGTACCATTGCTGTTTACTGTAGCCTTCTGCATAATCATCTGCATTATGATGTTAAAGAGATCGCATGACAGACTATCGCCTTGTCTCACTAAAGATTTCGTGTCAGTCAGTGTCATCCCGCAAAGTCGTACCAGCTTCGCGGCGATACAAAATTCAGCCACAGTATCTAATAGTTTCAGTCGTATCGAATTGTCGAATGCAGCTTTGTAGTCGATAAACAGATGGTAGGTGTAGATCTTCATTTCTTGCCTTTCTCCAGGATTTGTCGTAGTGTGGATATCTGGTCGGTCGTGGATTTACAAGGTCTATAGCCACACTGATCAGGTCCCCTTAAATGGGATTTAGTCTTTCACATAACACACTAGACAGGACCTTGTATGCAATAGGTAAAAGACTAAAGCCGCGATAATTGGTACACACACTTGGATCGTCTATTTTAAGCACAGAACAGAGAACTCTCAGAATTCAATCATCGAGCATGCATTTCCTCAGAAAAATCTTGTTTATGAGCTGGAGGTAGATAGCAACGGAACAAAATTCACAAAATCCAAGACGCAACTGCCCCGGAGTCGCACCTGGAGCTATAAAATGTATGACCGACCCCTACTAATTTTTCACTCCTAACATTTTTTCTGAATATCTTCACCCCATAAAGAAGTTCCCTTTCAAGCGTACGCCTCGAGGAGTCAAATGTATGACCGCCCCCCATATTTTTGCAACCCCAAAAGTTTCTTATAACCCACCTACCCTATATCTTCAACCCTTAAGGTAGTCCCCATAAAATTTTTTTATAATTTTTTACTGATATCCGTTCTTAACGCTGCCATTGTGGCTCCTAGAGGGGGTAAAAGGTATGACTGACCCCCACTTATTTATTCCTCCTAACAGTTTTCCCGTACATAAAGGGTCCGCCAAATAACTTTTTTTTAAAAATGCTATAAAAACATCGAGTGTAGCTTCGGCTGTGTGGCACGTAGCGCCGTCCTGTTGAAACCAAATGTTGCCAATATCCTCCTCTTCAATTTTTGTGAACAAAAATTCGTTCAACTGTAACGTCCACTCCTTGCTCATTTTCGAAGAAAAATGGCCCAATTGTGCCTCTGGACCAAAATCCCCACCAAACAGTGACTCGCGATCGGAATACTTGGTTGGCCTATGTGGGAGTGACTTGACACTGCCCTGTGGAATTTTAACTACTTAATTTTCCTTTACACCCCATGAATGAGGTATGGGAAGCTTCTCGCGTTGTTGTAAATTAACACAGTTTCTATTTAGACTCACAACAATCGGCACCTTCTCGGTTATCGACGAATGCGAACGTCTCTGTTTAAGAAGCTTTTTACTAGACATGCCAATTGACTCGACGCGTATACTGCGAAGTTGCTGTCGACAATATCGAGGGGGGCCGGCAATTAACGAAAAATGTAGACGCATGACGCATGGTAGTCGCATATTCTTACTACTATGCCACGGCCGGTCCCAAATTTAAACTGGTCACTGCAATTTCAGGCACCTAACAGGCAAATGGGCTTAGTACATACCGGACTACTGGCGTGTGTGTGAGAACGAGGAGGAGTTCAAATCAATGGGACATCTTCTTTGTAGCCTCCTCTCTAGCAAATAGAAGGTAACGATACTTAGGACCAGGTTTTATAGAGGACAAAGAGTTTCTTTCCTTAGTCAGAGTAAGTAACTATCATTGGTTAAGGTACATCTTGTAGTGGCTCTCCACGATCTTATCGATTTATTATCTGCACCTTGATTCTATATTTTTGTTTTTATTATCCTTTCTCCTTCCCCTTCTATATCAGACAGTTACAATGGATCAATAGATCACTGAGTGTAGTGTGATATGGTTTTTACAAGATCACATGTGTCCTTAACCTAACCTAACCTAACCTATGGTCTGGCGATTACAAAAATCATCGAAATTTTTTTCACATAAATAAGAATTTTTTTAGTGTCGAACCATATTTCCGAAATGTCTTCATAAACATTATCATAAATGGGCATCATTTGGATATAGGAAACGAAGTACAGGAAGTAAATAGTCAATATTGACTTCAAGGTCGAAGCTGACCAAAGGGAAAAGCATAGCATTTGATAAAAGAACAACAACGGAATGAGTTATGTTCCAATATGACACCAAATAACAAGGCAGACACATTTCATCCATTAAATATTCCACTGTCCATTTCGAAAGTGAAATGCTACCCAATTCCGTCTATGAAACGAAACCAAGAATAAAAAATCAATGGTGTTGTTTGGCATCGTCTGATTTTAATGCAAAGCAACAATAACGATAATGTCAATGACAACAACAACAACGGCATCACTTGCACTCAATCATCTACCAACCCAGCCATAGTTTGTAAAATAAAGTTCGCACTAATAAAAAAAAGCAACAAAACGATTGAGTGACTGTAAGCCAAAGATGCAATAAAGTGTTTGCGCCATTGTATGTATGCGTTTATCCTTCGTACGGAATGTGTTGATACCAGAGAATATTTCAGTGAAATGTTTGAATGATTTCAAAGTCATTGTCAAAGTCGTTGTCATTTTGTCATAACGTGACAGTATACAGTATAGTGCAATGACAGCCATAAGATGAAAAGAAAACACAATACTCAGAGATCCTTTAGAGTGAGAATTACAATGACAAAGGGAAATGAAACGTAAAAGAGAATACATTTGCATTTGATGAAAAGAAAAACCCAAGAAAAATATTAAATTTTTACTGTTACTATGTTCTTAAATTTTCCCCCATGATCTCGTTTAATTCTTGCTATACGAAAATCTTTTCACTTTGTGCTAAAATGTATTCTCACTTAAAGCAGTTAAAGGCATTAACATCCTTATTTTCCCGTAAAGCCAAAAAGGTGAATGGTTGAGATTTTATTTTGTGATGTGCAAATTCTTCGTGACAGCACTAAACGATTAAAATAAGTTGTGCTACATACCAGTCGTACAGAACAGTGCGTCAGGAATTTATTACAGCGACGGTACTAGATTACTAAATTGTTACGTAAAGAGACTGACGATGATGGATTGAAGTTAAATGTGTGCTTTAAATAGGGCATACTTTTTATGATTTATTTCTTTACTTCTCATTGAGAAATACATTAGCCTAATTAATTGTTTTATGAATAGTATTCCATTTACTTATATACTCTAGTTTTACGTATACTAGTAACGAAGGAATAAAGGACCTTTTAGAGAATTTGGCCCCTGCTAATACTAAGAGCAAACATTTAATATACTTTCTTTTGCGCAAGGAATGAAACTGCGGGCAAGTTCCGAATAAAAGTTGTGGTTTGAAATATTTGTTTAAAGTATTTTTTTTAGTAGATAAACTAAGGGCGTTAAAAAAGTGCCATGGATATAAAGTGCCAAAGTGGGAAATTGCGATTGTTATCAATTTAGTTTGCTCAGTAATTTTTGAATAAAACCGATTTCAATAAAATAAGACTCATTTCATTAAAAATATATTAAACATCATGATTTTAGACCAAAACTAAGTAGCATTTTTATTTTTTGTGCATTTTTAAAGAACAAAAATTTTCTTTTTTCATAAAATTGTTGACTCTTTTTCAAAACTTTAACGATATCTCTGAAACTACAGGGCAAATTTTAAATCAATGTAGGCACGGCTTAAAGATAATTTTACTTTCGAATTTTGGATGTATTTTTTAATTGAATATGGTGAACCAGACTTATTCCATTACGCCGACAAGAATCCGTTTCAACGCAAATGTTTTGCTGCTGTAATATGTTAGAGGTTCTGATCTATCTAAACTTCTTATTATGGTTTCGTCTAAGAGATTGTTTGATGCACAGTAAGAAATGCAAGACTGGTATGGCATTAGCTCCATTACTCTCGTACTTTAAACTCTTAGTCTACTAGCATAACTTTGGGTTTTACCACAGCCATTTGGCAGGTAAAGGGTGATTTTTTAAGAGCTATAGGAAAGTTAAAAAAAAAGAAACACATAAAATTCAGAAAAATGCATGAAATCTTTATTTGAGTTGATAGTACGGTCCATATAATTAAATGTTTGAAGATTATTTCATGCAAATGTTGACCGTGACTGCGCCTCAAATTGTTCATCCGCTTAGTCCAATTTTGGCATACTCTTTCCAACATTTCGGCCGGTATCTCAATAAATGCTTCAATGTTGTCTTCCTATGCGTCAATTGAAGCGTTCATGTGTGTATAGACATGAGCTTTAACATAGTCTCACAAAAAAATAGTCTAAAGGCGTTACATCGCACGATCTAGGCGGCCAATTGACCGGTCCCGAACGTGAAATAAAATGTTCACCGAACTCGCCTCTTAAAAAGTCCATTGTTAAGCGTGCTGTGTGGCATGTGGCACCGTCTTGTTGGAACCACATGTCATGCAAGTCAAGCTCTTGCATTTTGGGCAAAAAAAAAGTTGGATATCATCTCACGGTAACGCTCACCATTCACAGTTACGTTACGATTCGCATCAATTTTGAAGAAGTACGGTCCAATGATGCCACCAGCCCATAAACCGCACCAAACTGTGACTATTTCTGGATGCATTGGTAGCTCTTGCAATTCGTTCTGGCTGATCTTCACTCCAAAATCGATAATTCTGCTTATTAACGTACCCATTGAGCCAACGTACTCGCTGAACACAATTTTTCGAAAAAAAAGTGGATCTTCGGCCAACTTTCCAAAAGCCCATTCACCAAAAACTACGTTGCGGTAGGTCGTTCGGCTTCAATTCTTGCACCAGCTGTATTTTGAAAGGCTTCACACCTAAATCCTTCAGCAAAATTTTCCACGTTGTTGAGTAACAGAGGCCCAATTGCTGCGAACGGCGACGAATCGATAATTGATGGTCATCGTCAACACTGGCCGATACAGCTGCGATATTTTCTTCACTTCGCACTCTACGTAAGCGTTTTGGTGGTTTAATGTGCAACAATGTAAATTTGGTGCGAAATTTAGTCACAATAGCCCGAATAGCCGCTTCAGTGGGTCGATTAAACTGTTCATAAAATGGAAGAACCGCGCGCGATGAACTTTCTTAACAGAGCACGCATTTTGATAATAAAATTCAATAATTTGCAAGCGTTGTTCGTTTGTAAGATAATTCATGATTAAATTATAGACCAAACTGAAGATGTTTGACAGTGAAACTAAACGCGAAACGTGCGTCAGCTGTTTAAACCAGTGTTGCCAAAAAGATAATAGCTAAAAAATCACACTAGTTTGCATGACATACTTTGAGTCAACTAGCCGCCCGTAGCACTGTCTTTGGACTCGTTGTTTGGAGCTCACAAAGATTAATACTACCTTTTCTAAAATCGTTTCGCCACCGCAGGACCAGAAATATATCCACTGGGGAATCCTCTTGGGTCCGAGGGGGCGATGCTCCCAAAGAGGCCCTCCGGTTGATACCTTCCTACCTTTTTTATGGCTGAGTTTGGTTTCCCGCCAAGTTGATATAACTTAGCGGGATGACACTGAGTGTCACGAAGTCTTCAATGAAAATAGGCAAAAATAGGCAAGCGAGGTCTGTCGGTATGTCTTACGATTTATTTAACATGGTAATGAAGATGATCATGCGGAAGGCTGCAGTAAACAGGACTGGTACTATTTTTTACAAAAATCACCGGCTGCTGGCGTATGCCGATGACATAGATATTATTGGCCAAGGACTGCATTAAGAAGCGGTGGGCACAGTTTGGTCTGGTGATAAATAAGGACGGAACCATGTTATTTGTTTCAACAAAATAAGAATCTACCCGTTTGAATCGCTGAGTGAACTTTAAGAAATATAATTTGAACCTGATCGACGATTTTGTCTTAATTAGCTCCGACGTAAACAATAAAAATGAAGTCAGCCTGGAAATCGAGAGACAAGTGTTGAGTGCAAACCGCTGCTTCTATGCGCTAAGCAAGCTATTTAATGACAAAACCCACTACTTCTCTACGAACAAAGATCCAACTCATAGGATACTGATCCTGCCTGTCTTGCTCTACAGTACAGAATCCTGGGTAAAGCACAGGTGGATCAATCCATTTTGGAAGTCTTTAGGAGAAAAATATTTCAAAATATGTTTGGACCCATCATCGTTAACGGTGAATACCGTCGTCGAATGAACCATGAGCTCTTTGAGCTGTATAAGGACATAGATGTAGTCGAGCAGGTTGAAATATACCGAATGCGCTAGCTTGAAAACTATTTGTAACGTGACGAAATTAATATTTCGTCCGTACATGATAATATAATAAATATAATAAAATATATAATAACTTAAAATAAAAATAATTTTTTTTCAACCGACTCCAGTGGGATTTGAACCGGCTTCCCTACGATCGCCAGCCAGACGCTCTGCCACTGCACCATTGCAGACGATTGCGACGCGAGCGCTAAGACGCGACATAGCGTACCACCACACAACACACGCAGCATCATTGGTCGGCAACGCAAAGGCTGTCGCGACACACACAACAGCACCATCGGTCAGCAGCACATACGTTCTTTGAAATTGTGGCGTTCAGGCAATCAACGTAACATAACATGGGACATAATTCTCATTTAGTTTATGTCACCTATAATATAAGGAGACGACGTTTTTCACAACGATTGTCTGATGACTCCTCCAAGACGAAGTTTATTGCCAAGTCAAGGAAAGTTATCTGATCTCCTTGATCCTTTGGGATGTACGAAGACAAGCATCTTTGTTAAACGGACTATAAGTCTGTATAATCGGGCAATAGGCCTGTACAATCGGACCTTGAGTCTGTACAATCGGGCAATAGGCCTGTACAATCGCACCTACGAGTCTGTACAAACGGGCAATAGGCCTGTACAATCGGGCAATAGGCCTGCACAATCGGACCTTGAGTCTGTACAATCGGGCAATAGGCCTGTACAATCGGACCTACGAGTCTGTACAATCGGGCAATAGGCCTGCACAATCGGACCTTGAGTCTGTACAATCGGGCAATAGGCCTGTACAATCGCACCTACGAGTCTGTACAAACGGGCAATAGGCCTGTACAATCGGGCAATAGGCCTGCACAATCGGACCTTGAGTCTGTACAATCGGACAATAGGCCTGTACAATCGGACCTACGAGTCTGTACAATCGGGCTATAAGCCTGTACAATCGGACCTTGAGTCTGTATAAAAGTGTAGTTGTAAGGACAGGGCCTTTTTTTGTTCTTATCCTTCCGTTACAGGACCTAAGCCAATCTCACGTATTTAGCTTAAGGATTTGGAGTGTTTTGTTCTATTTAAATTTTGTGGATTATAAAATAAGTAAATAAATATACAATATCTTGCTCTAGTCAGGGAAAATCCACTTTTTTATTTCGTAAGGTTTTGAGGGTCCTTGCGAAGACCCTGGAGGCGGCTGAGCTACCTCAGCCTAAGATAAAACCCAAGTTATATATTAGATGAAAATGCTGCAGCTCGAAAAGTCTTCAGCAATAAACTCGATAGTCGGCGTTGGAGGGGATGACCAAAACTTCGTTGATATGACCAGATGCTATCTAATCTACCTGTGACGAACTATCTACGGAGCGCAAAAGATCGAAGTGGTTAGAATTTTTATATACATGCGGCTAGTGATGGATGAATTTTTTTTTTGCTGAACCAATAGGGATTAGGTATTCATCGTTTGAGACTACTAAAAAGTGTAACCTATTGAAGAAGGTGTGTTAGACCCCAATGTCTTAAGACCAAATTCGTTTCAGGACTCCAATAAATCTTCACCGATCATTATGAAAACAATAATAATATTTCTCAAAATGTAGTAATGGGTTTATAAATAGGTGGAAGAGGCTTAGTACAATAGGTAGAACAGACCTTCTGGTGCCTCGCAAACAAATTGATCTATTTTTGGCAAAGTAATATTTCTCCCACTACTTCCAAATCGAAAACTGCAGTATATTTGAATTTAATTAAATTAGAGATCTTGTCGAATCATTTATCACATTCTTTTTGGAACCTTTTATACAAATGACCGAATCACCGTCATATATCATTTGATACGACCCAAAAGTCTTAACACATAGAAGGAGTCACTTTCTTTGAATCAAATTCGATTCATGATTTTTTAAGACGTTTGAGCCATGTCCGTTTGTCTGTCTGTTTGGTACGTACGATAACTTTCAAAACACTTAACCAAACGTTTTGAAATTTTGCATGAGTTAAAATTTCCTCAAAACTACTTATGGCATTGCAAATGGACTACATGGCCACGCCCCTTATGGCACCTTTCATACAAATGTACCCCTTTAGAGATGGAGTAAAAATATCAAAACTCCCAACGCGATCGTACCCAAGTTTTGTATACAGTAAAGCTTAAGCAGGATAAAGTTTTGGAGAACAAATTAGAAGTCTAGCCACGCCCCTTTTGGTACCTCCCATATAAATGTGACATCCCGCCCACTTTAGAGATTGAGTAATAATTTCAATACTCCCAACTCGATTGTACCCAAATTCTGTATATTGTAAAGCTTAAGCATGATAAAGTTTTGGAAAAAAATCTGGAAGTCTAGCCACGCCCCTTCCGGTACCTACCATACAAATGTAACACACACTTTAGAAATCGAGCAATAATATGTATCAATATACTAGAAAATTTACTGTTTTACTGAGGGTGAGGGTATATGTAAGTCGGGTTACCCGACTGAACTTTCTTACAGGTTTTGTAAGTACCTTGTAGTCATTCGGTAACTTTATCTCTCATAAAAATTACCGAAATCTTATTTAAAAATAACGTAATTTGTTGCAGGTGCACAAAATCCAATCAAATTACCTAAAAACTATTATTTGCCCAATAGTTTTCAAAATTAACTTTTCAGGACGAATGAAACTGTGTTGACTTATAATATTTTGTATTTATAACCTAAAAAACCGAGAGGTTTACTCCATCTATTCGGCTAAACCCAATAAAAATGGCAATACTTCCAAGATTCTTTCGCGAGTATAGACCCTATCGGTACTCCCATGCAAAATGATTTTACGTCCAGACCAGACTGAATTTTCTGCAGCTTTTTTGTTTGGATACCAAATTTATATTCATAAAAACGCACATTGTAAACTGACATATTTGGCCAGAAATATAACAAATTCTGAAGGAAATTATAACTTCTAGCCGTAAACTTGTCATCCTCCTTCCTTCGTCTATTGTTTCTGGCCAATATTCTACCCAAGCATGTGAGTAATTTTCTCGCCAATGAAGGGTACCCAACACAAACACCATTGCCGTTTGATGCTACATATAACGTTGTTCTATCCCATAAGTGTCACCATTAACTGACAACGTAATTGAGTTTAGTGTTGCCATTTTGTTCGTGTTTATGGTTAGGAAACGTGTAAAATGAAATTTATCAGTAATCTGAGTAAACGAGTGTTGCAAAGAAAAAAAACACCAAAAAAACACACGTTTCACACGTTTTAGAAAATCCTATTAGTTAGTGGGTGCTTTCTACACTACAACTTTAAACTGTTAAAGTAAAAACCTCAACACCTCACCTTATAAGGACAATTTTTGGATGAAAAAAGTTTATCCATTACAATATCTAATGTCATGTCTCTTTAACCAGGCAAATGTTGTTTGACTCATCTTGTGGAATATTGCTATCTAATACACCGAGAGGAGCGTCGATTGTTGTGAGAGGGACAAAACCTAGATTACCATCATGTAATGTGGTGTCTCTTCCATATGAAGAAGAGAGGGTCATTCATGTGCTGACTAATTAGAAAAATTAGTAATGGTATTAGTGTTCGAAGTATTGAGATCGACATAAAACAGATGTTCGGAATCATTATTAATCTGTAGGTTTGTTTTACTTCAGTCTAAAACTAGATGCGAGTTAACTCACTTAAATGCGAGAAGTTCTTCCATATTATCATATTCATGGAATGCAAAGGGGTATAGTTTTATTTGAAAATTTAAGAAAACTGGCTGCCTCCACATTATTTAATACGACTACCTAACTTATTTAATTTCCCTTTACATCCCATGAACGAGGTATGGGAAAGCTTGTCGCGTTGTTGTAAAACAACACGTAATCTATTTTTAGATTCACAACTAACGACACCTACTTGTTTATCGACGAATACGAACATCACTGTTTGAAAAGTTGTAATAGACATGCAAATTGACTCGACACTATACTACGAAGTTTCTGTCGACACCATCGAGGGGGCTGGCAATGGAAAAAAAATTGAGATGATTGGAGACAGGAATCGAACCATGGATCTCCCGCATTGTATTCGCGTGTTCTAACCATCATGTCAAGCCTAACTAACAGTTGCCACAAAAAGTTGACGTCAACTTTAATTTAATTTAATAACTAAGCATTATATTCTTAATATTAATATCTGAAAATTATTTTTAAGCTTTTAAGACGGTGTTTTACAAAAATTGCAAATTCCTGGGCAATCCCTCTTAACTGTATACCTATCTTTCCACGACATTGTCACTCCATTTGACCTAAATATGTATTTGCCTCGTGTGCTTGGCTGTTATTCTCATATACCGTAAAATAATCTTAACAAGGAATACAATCGGTTTTTTTTTATGTAATTTCAATCATCAAATAAATCTTTGTATAGAATTTCTTCTCCATTTACAACATCGTTTGTTTCAATTCTGTCATCCACATTAATTTGTGTTGTACTTTCTGGTAAAACGCTGTAAACCAACAATGCCTGAAGCTAGCAAAAGGCAAACCGATGTGTTTATTTCGTCAACGTTAAATTTGCTACATGTCAATTGATCCTGTTATATATATCACATACATACACACAGTAACACATACACACACACACTCTAACAAAGTCGTGTGAATACTTGCACATGGTTTTCCTATTCGGGTAACAAACACCATTTCGATGTGGTAGCAACGAGGTGTGGTATGATGAATAAAAATTATTTTGCGATGTTGCAAAGCTATGAAATGTCTTCGGGCGAAACTGTCCTACCTGAATTGTTAGCTAAAAACACTGCGAGTATTACTTCAAAGAAAAGTAAGAAATGCGAAAGGAATCGGTAAAAAAAAGTCTAATCAAAATTCGGTGATAACAGATTTTTCGCAATTTTTTGTTTTTACCCAAAAAAAATTAAAATTTTGTATTTTTAAAAATCATGATAAATTTGCAAATTTATTTATAGTTTAATTTTTAGTTTTGCCTCCTATTACAATATTAATTAACAGACCAAATTTAATTAATCGGCAGGTTTCAATTCGGAAGTTAAGGAAGAAATATTAATTTTCCAAAAATAGGTAATTTTGTATGGGAGGTACCAGAAGGGGTGATCCGATATAGTGCAAATTCATTCCTGATTTATATTTTCATAACCGTAAAACTTCCGCATAGTTTGACTGAATTTAGTGTACTTACAAAAAAGATATGTATGTAAGACTATTGGGGTGAGTTCGGTCATTTGTATGGGAGGTACCAGAAGGGGTATGGCAACGCTTTCGGTTTTTCTAGGGTTTGTCTACTTTTGCAAGATAAATAAACTGACCAATTTTCAATATCCTCCGGTAGTCTGTTTGGCAGCTATCGAAGATATATTAATTATCCAAAAATGGATAATTTTGTATGGGAGGTACCAGAAGTGGTGGGGCTATTCCGCCCATTTACAATCCCATAAGTTCGTTTTGAAAAATATTAATACTGATAAATTTTCATAACGATCCGTTAAGGTTTGCTCGAGTTACACTTTCACAAACATATTAATAAATGTTATTTTTGTATGGAAATCGTGATTTTTGTAAATTTAGTTATCTCAGTAAATTGTTGACAAAATCAAAAGTTGTGCAGATATTTTAATGAAATAAAGCTCATTTGATTCACACTATATTAATCTAAATGTTTTAAGACAAACACTGTGATTTTTGTTGCAATAATTTTTTTTATGAATTTTTAAAAAACAAAATTTTTTTTTTTTTTGTAAATTTTTTGTTTTATTTTTTAAAACTACAACGATATCTCTGAAACTACTAAGCCAAATTAAAAACAATGTAGGCACGGATTAAAGATAATTTTGTTGACGAGTTTAAGTTTTTTTTTTAATTGAATATGGTGAACCGTTTTCAAGTTATTTAAATATTTGTAGTGGAAGTGCCTTAGTTATGGACATAACGGTATATCGCGAAAAGTCGAGCTGATACAAAAAAACCAAGTGCAGATTTGGATTCAGCGTCCCAAATTACCTTTAAAACAATATTCAGTTCTTAAACAACAAATACCTTGTTCCCTTGTGTTATCATCTATATTACACATACTTAATAATAATATAGAAAGAAAGAACAAAAAAAAACACAACCAAGACAATAAATTGCTACAAAAATCAATAACAAACTTTAATCAGAAAATGTTAATAAAATGGTATACCCTTTCCCGCCAACAGGGCGTAGTGACGTCAGCCTAAACGGTTACAAAAGTGTAAGAGCATCAATTACACAAGGGAACAAGGTATTTGTTGTTTAAGAACTGAATATTGTTTTAAAGGTAATTTGGGACGCTGAATCCAAATCTGCACTTGGTTTTTTTGTATCAGCTCGACTTTTCGAGATATGCCGTTATGTCCATAACAAAGGCACTTCCACTACAAATATTTAAATAACTTGAAAACGGTTCACCATATTCAATTAAAAAAAAAAACTTAAACTCGTCAACAAAATTATCTTTAATCCGTGCCTACATTGTTTTTAATTTGGCTTAGTAGTTTCAGAGATATCGTTGTAGTTTTAAAAAATAAAACAAAAAATTTACAAAAAAAAAAAAATTTTGTTTTTTAAAAATTCATAAAAAAAATTATTGCCACAAAAATCACAGCGTTTGTCTTAAAACATTTAGTTTAATATACTTTGAATCAAATGAGCTTTATTTCATTGAAATCTGTGCACAACTTTTGATTTTGTCAACAATTTACTGAGATAATTAAATATACAAAAATCGCGATTTTCATACAGAAATAACATTTATTAATAAGTTTTTGAAAGTGTAACTCGAGCAAACCTTAACGGATCGTTATGAAAATTTATCAGTATTAATATTTTTCGAAACGAACTTATGGGATTGTAAATGGGCGGAATAGCCCCACCCCTTCTGGTACCTCCCATACAAAATTACCTATTTTTGGATAATTAATATATCTTCGATAGCTGCCAAACAGACTACCGGAGGATATTGAAATTTGGTCAGTTTATTTATCTTGCAAAAGTAGACAAACCCTAGAAAAACCGAAAGCGTTGCCATACCCCTTCTGGTACCTCCCATACAAATGACCGAACTCACCCCAATAGTCTTACATACATATCTTTTTTGTAAGTACACTAAATTCAGTCAAACTATGCGGAAGTTTTACGGTTATGAAAATATAAATCAGGAATGAATTTGCACTATATCGGATCACCCCTTCTGGTACCTCCCATACAAAATTACCTATTTTTGGAAAATTAATATTTCTTCCTTAACTTCCAAATTGAAACCTGCCGATTAATTAAATTTGGTCTGTTAATTAATATTGTAATAGGAGGCAAAACTAAAAATTAAACTATAAATAAATTTGCAAATTTGTCATGATTTTTAAAAATACAAAATTTTAATTTTTTTTGGGTAAAAACAAAAAATTGCGAAAAATCTGTTATCACCGAATTTAGCATAACTCATTCAATTTTCAATCGATTATTATGTACATACATGTTTTAGAAAGCTATCTTAATATGATATTCAATAAAGCTAATAAAAATAACAATTTGCCCCCAACCGATTAACTTTCAGCGTGAAGAAAATTAAAATGTGTAATTTTTTGTGTAATTTTTTTTTTTTTTTTGAATAAAACAGCCTTTACTCAGTCATTTTTTTTTGTAATATTAAAAAATTTGATTTTTTTCAAAGGTAACAACGATATCTTTAATAAAAAAATAAAATTTTAAAATCCGGCTTATGAAAAAAAAATTATGATTTTTTGAACTATAATTTTTTGGAAAAAAGTCGAAAATACGATTAGTACCTGTAACTTAAAAATTCGAGCTGATGGAGAAAAATGGAGATTAGATTTGAAATCAGCGACCCCAAATTAGTAAAAAACAGCTATCGAATTCCAAACAACACTCAAAAAGTTCAATTTTGTTCCCTTGTGTTATTCTTGGTGCAAGGCTAATGACCACGTTTAATAATAGCATATTAGAAATCGACCAACAATTTCATGTATTAGTATATACAATGAATGTTATGTATTGTAATGTCATTAGGTATTTAAAAGTGAAACTATTGTTGAAACGTTGCCGTGATTGGTATTTTAGGTGGACAGTTTATGCATCATATACTATAAGCGGTCTATTGGATTGAACAAAATTTCCATAAAGATAAACGTATCCCTATGAAAATTCTATGGACAATATTGAAATTAACAGACAGAAAATAACGAAGAGAACAAAATACAATGTCAATAACACCGGAAAGTTCGATGAAATTAATAAAGATTGTGTAATATAGAATAATGAAATTATGTTATCCTATAATGTAATATTATTGGCTTTACGTATAGATGAAGATTCAGATAAGGTATTTAAAAACTAAAAAAGTACCTCTACCTGAAATATTCATGCTTCTCAGCGCGAGCTAGAAATTGATTTTATACACATAGTTCTGGTGAAATATTCTAAGAATTCTTCGTAGATTCCGATTCTGGGGACGCTATTTACACCTGCATCTTATAGTCCTTATTTTGACCCCAAGGGCCTCCATGGGCGCCGGCTTCAATTTTGACCTAACATTCCGATGTTTGAAGACCAAGACGAAGAGAATGGCATATTTCTGATGTTGTTTGGGCTCCCGCTTTATATTCTGGACTTCCGCCAAAGGCAAAAATTCAAGTATTTTCTAAAACTTAATCTGTGTATGTCAACTTTCAGAGACCATAAGTTATCTGAAGTTTTCGATTTTTGCTCATTTATAAATTCAGAAAATATTTATCCTGAAATCTTATAGACATAAAGCTTTTTGGTAAAATTCTCTTAGAATTCATCGTAGATTCCGATTCTGGTATACGATTACCACGTTTTTTTCGACCCGAACAAATTGACCATCCCTAATGTACTTTGTGATAGTTCGAAATATACATTTGTTTGTTATAAAACTTACATATACAAAGTTTTAATAAATTAAAATCAGTAAACGAAACTATTAGTGTGATTAATGTGAAAGAAGTATAAAGTCGCTTAATGCCATATAGGTGCATGAGAAAATCTTTCGTTGAGTCAATAAAACTACTAATAAAAGTCTACTTCTACTTCTACTTCTACTTCTACTTCTACTTCTACTTCTACTTCTACTTCTACTTCTACTTCTACTTCTACTTCTACTTCTACTTCTACTTCTACTTCTACTTCTACTTCTACTTCTACTTCTACTTCTACTTCTACTTCTACTTCCACTTCTACTTCTACTTCTACTTCTACTTCTACTTCTACTTCTACTTCTACTTCTACTTCTACTTCTACTTCTACTTCTACTTCTACTTCTACTTCTACTTCTACTTCTACTTCTACTTCTACTTCTACTTCTACTTCTACTTCTACTTCTACTTCTACTTCTACTTCTACTTCTACTTCTACTTCTACTTCTACTTCTACTTCTACTTCTACTTCTACTTCTACTTCTACTTCTACTTCTACTTCTACTTCTACTTCTACTTCTACTTCTACTTCTACTTCTACTTCTACTTCTACTTCTACTTCTACTTCTACTTCTACTTCTACTTCTACTTCTACTTCTACTTCTACTTCTACTTCTACTTCTACTTCTACTTCTACTTCTACTTCTACTTCTACTTCTACTTCTACTTCTACTTCTACTTCTACTTCTACTTCTACTTCTACTTCTACTTCTACTTCTACTTCTACTTCTACTTCTACTTCTACTTCTACTTCTACTTCTACTTCTACTTCTACTTCTACTTCTACTTCTACTTCTACTTCTACTTCTACTTCTACTTCTACTTCTACTTCTACTTCTACTTCTACTTCTACTTCTACTTCTACTTCTACTTCTACTTCTACTTCTACTTCTACTTCTACTTCTACTTCTACTTCTACTTCTACTTCTACTTCTACTTCTACTTCTACTTCTACTTCTACTTCTACTTCTACTTCTACTTCTACTTCTACTTCTACTTCTACTTCTACTTCTACTTCTACTTCTACTTCTACTTCTACTTCTACTTCTACTTCTACTTCTACTTCTACTTCTACTTCTACTTCTACTTCTACTTCTACTTCTACTTCTACTTCTACTTCTACTTCTACTTCTACTTCTACTTCTACTTCTACTTCTACTTCTACTTCTACTTCTACTTCTACTTCTACTTCTACTTCTACTTCTACTTCTACTTCTACTTATACTTCTACTTCTACTTCTACTTCTACTTCTACTTCTACTTCTACTTCTACTTCTACTTCTACTTCTACTTCTACTTCTACTTCTACTTATACTTATACTTCTACTTCTACTTCTACTTCTACTTCTACTTCTACTTCTACTTATACTTATACTTATACTTATACTTATACTTATACTTATACTTATACTTATACTTATACTTATACTTATACTTATACTTATACTTATACTTATACTTATACTTATACTTATACTTATACTTATACTTATACTTATACTTATACTTATACTTATACTTATACTTATACTTATACTTATACTTATACTTATACTTATACTTATACTTATACTTATACTTATACTTATACTTATACTTATACTTATACTTATACTTATACTTATACTTATACTTATACTTATACTTATACTTATACTTATACTTATACTTATACTTATACTTATACTTATACTTATACTTATACTTATACTTATACTTATACTTATACTTATACTTATACTTATACTTATACTTATACTTATACTTATACTTATACTTATACTTATACTTATACTTATACTTATACTTATACTTATACTTATACTTATACTTATACTTATACTTATACTTATACTTATACTTATACTTATACTTATACTTATACTTATACTTATACTTATACTTATACTTATACTTATACTTATACTTATACTTATACTTATACTTATACTTATACTTATACTTATACTTATACTTATACTTATACTTATACTTATACTTATACTTATACTTATACTTATACTTATACTTATACTTATACTTATACTTATACTTATACTTATACTTATACTTATACTTATACTTATACTTATACTTATACTTATACTTATACTTATACTTATACTTATACTTATACTTATACTTATACTTATACTTATACTTATACTTATACTTATACTTATACTTATACTTATACTTATACTTATACTTATACTTATACTTATACTTATACTTATACTTATACTTATACTTATACTTATACTTATACTTATACTTATACTTATACTTATACTTTTTCTTGTACTTATACTTATACTTATACTTATACTTATACTTATACTTATACTTGTACTTGTACTTGTACTTGTACTTGTACTTGTACTTGTACTTGTACTTGTACTTGTACTTGTACTTGTACTTGTACTTGTACTTGTACTTGTACTTGTACTTGTACTTGTACTTGTACTTGTACTTGTACTTGTACTTGTACTTGTACTTGTACTTGTACTTGTACTTGTACTTGTACTTGTACTTGTACTTGTACTTGTACTTGTACTTGTACTTGTACTTGTACTTGTACTTGTACTTGTACTTGTACTTGTACTTGTACTTGTACTTGTACTTGTACTTGTACTTGTACTTGTACTTGTACTTGTACTTGTACTTGTACTTGTACTTGTACTTGTACTTGTACTTGTACTTGTACTTGTACTTGTACTTGTACTTGTACTTGTACTTGTACTTGTACTTGTACTTGTACTTGTACTTGTACTTGTACTTGTACTTGTACTTGTACTTGTACTTGTACTTGTACTTGTACTTGTACTTGTACTTGTACTTGTACTTGTACTTGTACTTGTACTTGTACTTGTACTTGTACTTGTACTTGTACTTGTACTTGTACTTGTACTTGTACTTGTACTTGTACTTGTACTTGTACTTGTACTTGTACTTGTACTTGTACTTGTACTTGTACTTGTACTTGTACTTGTACTTGTACTTGTACTTGTACTTGTACTTGTACTTGTACTTGTACTTGTACTTGTACTTGTACTTGTACTTGTACTTGTACTTGTACTTGTACTTGTACTTGTACTTGTACTTGTACTTGTACTTGTACTTGTACTTGTACTTGTACTTGTACTTGTACTTGTACTTGTACTTGTACTTGTACTTGTACTTGTACTTGTACTTGTACTTGTACTTGTACTTGTACTTGTACTTGTACTTGTACTTGTACTTGTACTTGTACTTGTACTTGTACTTATACTTATATTTATACTTATACTTATATTTATACTTCGAAAAGCGCATATCAAAGTTATGGACAAAACGTAAATTCCGCCGTTTTTGCCACGCCCATAAAAATAAAAATTTTGCATCTCCGAATTTCTTTTAATATGCCTTTTTCACTCCATATAGTTCAATCCGGCTTACTGGTTATATCTCTACTATACTGTGAAATTTTCAGGATTTTCAATCTATTATTACGATTGTTATAATGGTTTCTTTTAAATATGGCGTGGCACAGCCGACTTCCACCCTGGTTGTAAGCCATACTAAATAATAGCTTATACCTCTTATAATTCATTAGATACAACCGTTTAAAATGTCAAGATTTAGAACACCCCCACTGATCCGATCCCGCCCATTTTTTTGGATCACGAACTTTGCTACCAAATAACTCCATACAAATTTTTAAGGCGATTGGAGAAATAGTCCTCCATTGTGGTTTCAAAAAGAGGATCCTATGGACAGGGCCACGCCCACTTGATAAATCAAAAATGTAAGTACCCTTTTTTCACCACCAACCACACCACCAATGCAAATAAACAGACACAAACTCATTTTCATATATATAGATATGAATTTGACCTTTGATCACTTTGGGCACGACTTCAAGTTGTCCGATTTTGCTCAAATGTTGACCATGGCCTTTATATAACTTATCTTAACTTAACTTAATTTCCCTTTACACCCCATGAATGAAGTATGGGATGCTTTTCGCGGTGTTTTGAATTCACGCTTTTAATTTTAAATTCACAACAAACGGCACCTACTAGTTTATCGACGAATGCGAACGTCACTGATTGAGAAGCTCGGCACTTCAACTGCGAAGTTGCTGTCGACATCATCGAGGGGGCCGGCAATGAAAAAAAATGAAGATGACAGGAGCCGGAAATTAAACCACGAGTCTCCCGCATGGTAGTCGCTTGTTCTAACCACTATGCCATGGCCAGTCACTCTCCTTTACTGCGATACACTTGTTCTCGTATCAAATAATATAATATCTCTGGGAATATCGCCAGCTTGTATGGGGGTACTAAAAGGATCTTTGACGATACCAACTAAGATTCAAGTGGAAAATCTCTAATTAATTCATACAAATATTTAAAAAGAAATAAGCATTTTTATTGGGTGTGGTAAACCTCCTGGTTTCTTAATTGTAAAATATTTTCAATGTATTGGAGAGGGTGTTTTATACTAGATTGGAGAATATTAATATAAATTGTCTAATTTGGATAGGAAGTACCAATACGGGCAGCACAACATGTCAAATTTTTATTTCAACTATAAGGGTGATTTCGATTATTTGTATGGGAGGTACCAAAAGAGGAGTGGCAATGTTGCCTAATGTTACAAAAAAATGTAACTGACCAAATTCAAATATCCTCCATTTGGATATTGTGGAGAAATATCACAATTCCAAAATAGGTAATTTTGTATGAGACTACTACAAGCGGTCGATCGGTAGAGTGCATAATTTGACTTAATTCAGTGATCTTAAAAAAAGATATTTATATAAAACTATTAGGGTGATCTCGATCAGTTGTATGGGAGGTACCAGAAAGGGTTGGGCTACTCTGCTTATTTGCTATTTCATAACTTCGTTTTGGAAAAATATTAATTTTGGCTAATTTTCATAGAGATCAATGAAGGTTTACTTTGTCCCAATCGTTTTAAAAAGTCCTAAAGCGAATTCTGTTTTAATATTCTTGGGATTCAACTCGAATCTTATGTTTTTTTTTGTTGAATGTCTTATATGTTTTCTTTATTTCAAAAAAGGGGATGTCAAAATTGTAACGCGTATTGGATAATTTAAAATATTATTGACTGCAATTTCTGATTCCTCTTCAAATAACATCAATTCGCTTAAGCAAAATCCTAGTAACACTGGATTTGTAATTTATTTCTTTCTCGCATACCACCCTCTTCTTGTCTGGCATACACTTACACTAACAGTTGGCACCTTTTGGAATTTTTAATGTTAACAAAGGAAATTATACCACATTACGTATGTAATGGTTACTTGTACTAGCAAACAAGTAGATGTTACTCTTCCTTAATGTTGTTTGCCGCATAGAAGGTATCCTATACACAATATCTTTACATAAGTGTGTGTGTGCGTTTTTGTCCTTAGGAGTGTTTGTTCTACTATTTATACAAGAGTATGTATGTGCGTTAGTAATGCACACACATGGACAACGTCATGTGCTAAATGTTGTTGTGGTGTGCAATAAATTCATATTGATTTCTTTGAGACGACAAGATTTATTAACCATCTTCCTTCCTAACGGATATGGACATGGTGTTGTGGGTTCGTCTGACTTTAATGAGAGTATGCGTGTGTGTGTGAGTAAGGACATTGAGCTGGTGCATTGGTGTTAGATTCATTGTAAATGGGTGTGAATGTTTGTGTTGAGTTTTGTTTTGCGTTGACAAATGATGAATGATGTTTTATTGAGATTGTTATTGTACGATAGGAAGAGTTGAAATAAAATAGCTCAAGGTAATTTTTAAGAATATTTATATACTATCCGTACATTTACATGTTTGTCTAAAGTTACATTTAGTTTATACATTTGTAACCAATGTAATTGTATCTGCTATATGCTATATGTTAGTATAGTTACGTATAGTCATTGGTAAATGACAAAAGTTTTGTTCTTATTTATATAGTTTTATCACACACATGAATTTAATATCTACTCGTAGTACCAAGTAATGAGTAATTACTTTTCAATGGTTGAAAAAAAAATTGTTACCTGCAGAGATTCTTTTTGTGATAGATGAGAAAATTTAAGTTAGTAGACCGGGGACTTCTTCGATGAAAAATCCTTGAATCATTTGAAACAAAGGATTAGAAATTAATTTTGAACAAGAAAGACAATTATCATCAGATACCCTTTGCCATTTGTAAAATTAGTGATGATACTAGAATTTCGCACTGAAACTATTTTTTATTAATTTTGGTAGCACACAAAAGAGAAGTTTGCATGAGAGGTGAACCGTATTTTTAGCCTCTCACATCCTTTTTTGTCAGCAATTTTTTATTGCTACTGAAATGTCACATACTGAGCTTCAATTGTATATATGCGAATAGTGTTATGTATTTGTAACCCCAAAGAAGAGGGAGTTTTGTATAAGAGTTTGGAGAAGTCGTTGTCCGATTTTGCTCTTCTTAGAATCTGAGATCCGCTTAGATGATAAAGCTTCCATACCAAATTTAAGCTCATTAGCTCTTTAAATACTTGGGGGACAGATAGACGGACACCCCCCAAAAAGGGGGAGTTTGTAGTGGAGGTGGGAGTAGTTTTTGTCCAATCTTGCTCCTCTTGCTTGTATGGGAGTTGGGAGTACTTTTGATTGGATCTTGCTCATCTTTACCTCCGTTAAGAGGATAAACTTGCTTACCATAGGTCTGAAACTACGTCTGGGGGAGTGATCAGTCAGTCACTAAAGCCTTTTATATATATATATATATATACAACTAGTGGACCCAGCAATGCTCAGCTATTGCTTACTAGTCGAATACTTATAATATGTTTGGCACGCCTACTTAAAGGGCTAAGCTTAAGCCTCGTTCTTGTACGTTCTGCAAACAATTCGTTACTCCAAGTTACTCCTTAACATGATCAAACTAACAACGTCTCACTAACCGATATAAAACATCCGTCTGCGAATTCATATCTATAGCGTCAAGTACTATCAGTATACAATTATTACCTTATATAGTCCTAAAAACATTTTTCCCACATTCCTTTCTGCCCACCGATTGGATATAAAATATTCTCCTTCATATTCCCGCCGGCCAGCTTCAACAATAGTATTGTGATAAGAAAAGAGGACCTTCTTGAGATAATAACCAGTAAAAAGTTTCAGTCGGAAAACCCGACTTGTATATACCCTCACCCTCAATAACACATAACATTTTCTAGTATATTGATATTATTACTCGATTTCTAAAGTAGGTGGAGTGGTACATTTTTCTCCAAAACTCTATCCTTTAGATTTACAAAATACAGAATTTAGGCACGATCACGTTGGGTGTATTACTAATATTAATCGATTTCTAAAGTGGGCGCTACCAGATGGGTGTGGGAGGTTCCAGAAGTGGCGTGGCTAGACTTCCAGATTTTTTTCTCGAAAACTTTATCCTGCTTTATCTAGTAATGACATTATTACTCCATTTCTGAAGTTGGCGGAGAGGTACATTTATATGGGAAGTACCAAAAGGGGCGTGGCTAGACTTCCAATTTTGTTTCCAAAACTTTACTCTGTGTTCTCTGTGTACTTTGTGTACAATAAAAGTACGATAAAGGTACTCTGTGATACAATTAATCGTTTTTTTTGTGTACAATAATATTCTTTTTAATACAATAAATTGTACCTTTTTGTACAATAAATTGTACTTTTTGGTAACAATAAAGTACTTTTTGATACCAGTAATGTATTTCTGGGTACAATAAATGTACTTTTTGTACAATAAAAGTACAATTTGGTACAATAAATTTTAGTTTTTAGTACAATAAATTTCCTTTTTAATAAATTAAATTGTACTTTTTGCTATCGAGTATTATCTGTGTTGCCGTGTACTATATGGGTGTCAAATTTTTTTGGGTCTAAAATCCAGTTTTGCCACGCCAACACCGCCCACTGATCCAAAACATAAATTTCGTCTGTATATTCATATCCTTATTGTCAAGTATTCTCTGTGTACCAAATTGTATCTCTCTAGGGCTAAAATACAGTTTTGCCACGCCCTCTCCTGTTGCTGCTTAATATCTGGGTGTCAAATTTTATCTCTCTAGGACTAATATACAGTTTTTCCACTCCAACTCTGCCTACCGATCCAAAATTTAAATTTCGTTTTCATATTAATATTCGTGCTGTCGTAAACTATGTGGGTGCCATATTGTATCTCAATAGGTCTAAATTACAGTTTTTCACGCCAACTGCTCCAAAATTAATACGTCGTTTGGATATTCAGTTTCGTATTGTCGAGTACTATTTGTGTACCAAATTTTACCTCTCCCGTGCACTGATCCAAATTTAAAATTCCGTCTGCATATTTAAATTCATGTTGCTGAGCACTATCTGTGTATCAAATTGTATCTCCTTAGCTCTAAAAATATGTTTTGCTACGGCCACTCCGCCCACTGATCTAAAATTTAAATTTCGTCTGCATATTCATGTTTGTGTTGTTGAGTACTATCTGTGTTGGAAATTGTAGTTCTCTGGGGTTAAAATATCGTTTTTCCACATCCACAGTTTCAAAATTTTAATTCGCTTGCATATTTATATTCGTGTTATCGACTACTATCCGTGTATAAAATTGTTGCTCTCCAAAAATACTGA
Organism: Muscina levida; assembly: GCA_964034835.1. Lineage (NCBI taxonomy): Eukaryota > Metazoa > Arthropoda > Insecta > Diptera > Muscidae > Muscina > Muscina levida. The sequence continues at coordinate 48,486,386 of OZ035882.1, forward strand.
CGATCCAAAATTAAAATGTCGTCTGCATATCGAGTACTGTTTATGTACCAAATTTTATCTCACTGGGACTTTGTTCACGAACACTGTGCTCACATTAAAATTTCGACCGCATATTCGTGTTGCCGTGAACTATCTGCATACCAAATTTTATCTCTCTGCGGCTAAAATACAGTTTGATCACGCCCACTACGCCCACTGATCGAAATTTTAAATTTCGTCTGCATATTCACATTCGTGTGACCGAGTAGTGTCTGTGTATCAAATTTTATCTCTCTGGCTCTAAAAATATATATTTTGCCACGCCCAATTCTCCCACTGGTCCAAAATTAAAATTTCGTCCGCATATTCATATTCGTGTTGTAGAGTACTATCTACGTATCGAATTTTATCTCCCTAGCTCTAAAAAAAATTTTGCCACGCCCACTCCGCCCATAGGGTCAAAACTTAATAAAATTATAGCCCATATAGTACACTGTCTTCCAAATTTCATTGAAATCGGTTCAGCCATTTAGGCGTGATTGACACACAAACAAACAAACAAACATACAAACATTCAGATTTATAATATTAATAGGATAGGATACTAACCTGCAGCTGAATGGGATGACATGTGTCCTTTTTTCTAACACACCTCGCTTATGTGCAATTTATCCTTAATTTGCGTATAATTTTGATAGTGAAAAATTATTTTTCGTGCTTAATAAAAAAATTATATCAAAATCTCGCATTAATAATTTTCCAGCATGGCAACCCTATCGCCGGTTCTTACAACAGCACTCGCCACCCTCGCCAACACCCCCACCCACCGTCCACTAACGTATTTAATTCAAACGTGTCTTAACTTCAACATACTTGTGTGTTCTTTTTATGGTTCTTCTTCTCCTCCATCACACATGCAACATGTTGTGTTATGTTCGCCATCGAACATGTCTCGAGCCGCGTTAATGATAATTAAGCCATCATTGTTGTTGTTCCAGCATGTGATTGTGATGGTTGCTGTCGGACGAACCTACAACCTAAAGCAGAATGATGGAAACAACGAAGCAATAACAAAAACCAGACGAACGAAGAACGAGAAAAACAAAAACAAACCAACAACTAAGCAGGTTACAAACAACAAGATTTAGTTTTGATTTGAACGGCGGCGTGCGTGCTAAAATACATTTTAAAGCGCATTATCGAAAGCGACGAAAAATTTCGAAGAAAAAAAAATATAAAACACACACAAAAATAACAACAACAACAAAAAAATACATATTAATAATTATGAAGAGAATTTAAATCTGTGAAACAAAGTGAACGGCAGTTTGAAATTGATCAGAAGTGAAGAATGAATCTCGACTCTATTGTATTATTTTTGTAATTTGTGTTTTATTCTTATTAGTCGAGTGTGTTTTATAGAGAATGTGAAGTGTCTGTGCGTGTGTGTGTGAGTGTGTGCATCTACGCTTATGTTCAATACTAATAATAATAAATCACATCAAAACTAAGCAAATCAAAAAATTATCGCTGTGTTAAACGCAATCATCGAAAATACCGAGAGAAAAATATCACTTATAAAGAAAAAAAAATTTAAATAAATGTAAGGAAGGTTTTTGTTTGATACTTCAACACACACATTAAGTTCTCTGAGTTTTTGTGGAAAAATATCGCGAGAGATTAAATGAAAACGAAATGATAAAAAAAAGTGAAAATATTGTCAATAATTGAATAATATTTGTGTGGAAAAATTAATGAAATTGAAAACAAAATCTTGTAGAGATTTGTCTCGTTTTTTTTTTGTTGTGGTTTTGTGCTTTTATGGCTAAACAACAGCGGCAGCAGCAGCAGTATTCGATCCAACCGGGAGGTGAAATACCTAGTTGATAATTGAATAAAAAAAAAGACAGCAGCTATACGAATCTCGTTTATTGTGTTTTTATTAATATTTAATGTTTTTGTTGTGTTGTATGGGGTTTTCCCATTCTGTTTTGCTGTTGTGTGAGTTGCCAAGTGCTTTTTTTAAGTTGTCTTTTAAATAATTAGCTTAATCGACAACTACAAAAAAACAAACATGAAATGAACAAACAAAAATATAATAGACAACAAGACGCGTCGTAGGTCTAAGTCGCGCGGAGGCTTATGGCAGGAGAGGGGCATTAAGGTAGAGCTCAAACAATTTTAGTAATCTCTACAAACGTTTACTTCGAGTGCGGTGGCTTGTGTTGGGATCTGGATGTTCAGTCAAAAATCTTCAGTCCACCATTTTATATTCGATTTGGCAAAGTTTTACGAAAAATTTTGAACGTAGCTCTTGTTTTGTATTGTTGATCTATATGTGTAAATAGTAAATGTGTTTTCATCGTTCGGGTCAAGATCTATTCTATTATTGCTAATAGAATTTGTTTTACAAGAGTTATGTGAAATGGATTATGTTGACAGTATCTTTTGCTGTGACTTCTCCACTCATTATCATATATCATATGTTACAAGCTTGAAGAAACCAACACTGGGTTGACATTTGTTGCCAAAAACAATTCTATGCAATTTTGTCCGATGAACAAAGCATATACAAGAGCTTGTGTGTATTATGTTGACGTGTGGTTTTCGTTGATACCATTTTCGCACCGGGGTGTTTTTGGTGATTCACGATGATTTCTTGAAGCTTTTAACACTTAAGGTTGTGATAATGAGTGGAGAAGTCACAGCAAAGGGTACTGATGAAGATGGTTTGGCAACCATCGAAATACCTATCTGCCCTGCCAGCTGTCAACATAATCCATTATATTATATCCATTATAATAATAGAATAGTTCTTGAATCGAACGATGGAAACACATTCAAAATATTGAACCCAATAAAAATTATCACAGGTTGTCTCTTATCTGTAAATGGTAATTCATAAATATAATAACACATTACAACACATGATTTTGGGATGCAATTCTGAAAATTGCAAGTTACAGTAGCTCCAAAAATAAGAACTCCTGCATCATTCGCTTTGTCAAGTTGGCTGCATTAATAATTTAATAGCTATTCGTTTTTTTTCGCTCAAAGTTGTAGATATTGAATAGGTCCCATAAATAGGTACCAGAAATTTCACTTTTTGGTACTATAAATTGTGCTTTTTGGTACAATTAAAGTAGTTTTTGGTACAATTAATTCGTACAATAAAAGTTATTTTTGTTACAGTTAATTAGACTTTTTTTATTTGTAATCCATTTATTTAGCAAAAAGTTGAAAAATGGCAAAAAAAAAATTGATTTTTTTTTTAGATTTTTAAGGCTTTGGATGCACTTTTTTCGGATAGGTTTGTTTCGCATTTTTTCCTCATATTCAATATCACAACTTTGCTTCAGACACAAAAGTGATATTCCGTACGGTATACCGAGTAATAAGAGTGTTAAAATATAGAAAAAGTGCTAAAAATTCACTTTGAGCCAAAAAATTCGTATGACCATTAATGCAGCTAACTTCACAAGACGAATGATGTAGAAATTCTTATTTTTAGGGCTACTTTCGAGTGGAATTCTCAAAATTGAGTCCCGAATCAATAAGCTGAAAATGGTGTACTGTGTAATTTACCCCACTTTTGGCGATACTACTTTTATCAATTTCTCGACCTTAATACAATTTTCGAAAAATTCTCTTCAGTTCGCTCAACTGGTCTAGAAAAATACCTGTTCTCCCCAATTTTCGCGATTCTACCTATGGTCTGGGTAATGAAACCAGTTTTATCCCTTATTACCCTTAAAAATGAGAATTTCGAAAAAATCCGTCGTATCACACAAGAATTCTATACACTTATTGGCGAACCTCATTGATTGAGAAGCTTTTACTAGACATGCCGATTGACTTATACTGCGAAAATGCTGTCGACAACATCGAGGCGGTAGGCAATGAAAGAAAAATGTAGGTGACTAGAGTCGGGAATCAAACCACTGATCTCCCGCATGGTAGTGGCGTGTTCTAACCACTATGGCACGGCCGGTCTCAAAACCCTTTATTACACTCACCTTTTTACAAATTACCTTCGCCACGGAGAAAAATTCATGTCAAATTTCATGGTTTTACCTTAAGCCGTTTGAGCTGGAGAGAAGTCAGCCAGTCAGTGTAAAAATTTTATTGAAATTTGCCCTATTATATGACCTATATAACGATTTTTTCAAATGGGGCGTGACACCGCCCATTTTCCAGCGATACGTTATCCTAATGACTCGTGAGAATTGATCAATTGAAGTTTGGGTTTGTGTGGTCGATGTGACGCACAGTGGGACAGCTTCATAAAATTTTGTGCAAAAACAAATAGAAGTGCTCCGAGATCATTAAAAGTAGGTACCGAACGTTAAATTGGCTATATTTATAATAAACTGGAACTTCATCAAAATCGGCCACACCCACCGACCACCGCTCATAAAATCCAAATTGATTTTTTCGCTTAAAATTTTTTCTATCAGAACAAAAGACTTCTAATTTGGTGCATAAACATTCAACATATAAAACACAGACGTGTGCCAAGTTTCACCAAAATCGGCTACGCCCACAGCTAACCGACCATACAACCATACAACAAAATAGTTTTTTTAAGGGAAATTTCTGTACTTTTTTTTCGATCTTACTCATCTTAGAACTTAACTTCCGCTTTGAGAATAGAAGATTGCGTATCAAATTTCAGCTCGATAACTCTTCAAACACCAGCTGTAATTCTGGGAATTGACAGACGGACACCCCAAAAAGGGATTAGTTTGTATGGGAGGTGGGAGTAGTTTTCGCCCGATCTTAGTCATCTGAAAATGTAACCTCCGCTTAGGGGATGTAAGTTTGCATATCAAATTTCAACTCGATAGCTCTTAAACTACGACTATAATCGGAGGCCAGACAAACGGACACCCCCAAAAGGAGGTAGTTTGTATGGGAGTGGGAGTAGTTTTCATCCGACCTAGCTCATCTTAAAAGTTAACCTCCGTTTGGAGGATATATGCTTGCATATCAAATGACAGCTCCTTAGCTCTTAAACTACGGTGGTAGTTTCGGGAACAGACAGGCCGACACCCCCAATAAGGGGGAGTTTGTATGGGAGGTAGCAGTAATTGTAGTCCGATCTTACTCATCTTTGAACTTAACCTCCTCGTAGAGGCAAGCTGATTGAATACCTATGTCTGTTATCCGGCGGCAGACAGACGGACACGCTCAAAAAGGGGAAGTTTGTAAATGCAAATGCCATATTTAACATTTTTTTTTACAAAATTGCATCATTTGATTTTTGAAATTCAGTGGTCGAAAAATAGGAGTTTTGACCCACTGTGCGACTCCGCTTTGTCTATTTTTGTTTTTATTTAGCCTTTGATAAATGTTATACGGACAGTACCACACAGTCAAAATTTCATTGCAATTGGTCCGTTTATATCGCCAAGGCAAGGATTTATTAAGAGGGGCGTGGCACCACCGGCCACATTCAACAAAAAAAAAATAAAAATATTTTTTCTTGTACGACCAACATATATACCTAAACTCGACTTCGTACCTGTAATCGTTTATGAGATACAACCATTTCTAATTTCAAGCTGTGTGGCCGATGCCACGCCTTTTACTTTCTCGCAGTCCTAATTTCCAAAAATCCCATCGTAGTGGTGAGCGCCTACGCTTTAGCCGTTTGGCTAAGGTGTGATCTGTCTCTCACCCATGCTTTTTATATATATAGATATAGATAGATCAGCGTCAAATTCTGAGTGGATTTAAATATAGTTTAAGATCTTTCGAGTTGAAATTAAGTGTGTAAGCTTAGATCAAATCTTAGATCAAACCAGATCTACTTACAAGAAGACCAGCGCTGATCACATCTAATCCAATCAGACAACCATTATTTGGATGTGACTAGATACATTTAGGATCTACGTAGTTTTGTGCACGAACATCCATAAACAGTGCTTTAACTTACGACCCTAATTGCAAATACATACTACACATGAATCCCATAATTTTAAGAACTATGCGTAGAGCAACAACTCTGGTCGTCTCCAAAGCTGCTGTTCTGTGTTTATGTTTTGATTTATGTGATTTTTTTTCTCTCCACCATGACTGTATTTGTGGTTCTTGTTGTTGTTTCCATTGGCGCTACCCACCGATTCTTGCTGTTGTTGTTGTTGCTGCTGTCGTGTTGCGTTATTTGTCTCCAACTAAACAGCAAATGTTGGATATTCGTGTTGTTGTTGTGTATCTGTTGTGTTATTTTCCTGCATTTAATTTTATTGTATCACTGGTATTGTTGTACTGTTTGTTATTGTTGCTGTTGTTGCCTTCCACACGAGTATGCACTCTCAGCAGCAACTTTAAACGCCTGAGAGAAGGTAGCAAGAATCGTGTTGTTAAATTTGTATCTATTTTTTATAACATTGCCTTTTTTCTATAATATCGTTTACGCTCGCTCGCGTGTTCCCTGTTTGCAATTGTTGCATTCTGCAGATACTTGTGTGTTTGCTTTTTCTTCTTCTTCTTCGTCGGCAACATGTTTATCGTCAACTTCATCAGCTTTTGTTGTGTTTTTTCATCTTCATTTTGATGTTTTTGTGTTGTATCTTTTTTGAGCTTACTTTTATTTTGTGTCTTTCACACAACAAAATGTGCTGCACTCATCTGATGCTGCTACTGCTGCTGCTTTTGGGAAGTGTTGGGTGAATGTTGTGGTAGGTGACTGCGGGTAGATAGGGACGGACGGACGTCAGACCCACGAATAGGCAGAAGATGGAAGAAAACAACGACGACGGCGTCGATTTGGTTGTTTTGTAATAAAGAGTGGCAGTTTAATACATAAATTAAATAACACACGTTTTTATATTCGTATTGGTCTAAAGCAAAAAATTACTGTTGGAGAAAGAGCTGTAAATCTGTTGAAAAAAATACTATAATGAAAAGAAGAGCGAGATTAAAACGGAAAGTGTTACGTTTCCTGTTTTTAGACCGGAACGAAAGTAAACTTGGCTCACTCTCAACATTTATGAATTTGTTGCGGTTTATTTTTGGCGTAATTTTTTCTTAAGGGAACATCATAATATTATTGTTGAAATACGAGGGTGGTGTAGTAACTTCTAAACATGAACTAATAAGGTTATCTTGGGCTATGCTGAAGTGCAGATACCATTTGTGAATGGGGTGATAATACTGGTTATTTGCACTACAACTGTATTTTTATCAACTTATAACCACAAAAAAACGTATTTGTATGAAATGTGGACATTAATTTAAGTCTATCATATCCATTTGTTGTCAATATTTTTTTTACTGAAATGTAAAATACATACTGATCTTGTTTTTGCTTAAACCTATGAGCTGATAATCTTGTTATGCATTTTCTCATAGGAGGTAAGAGTAGTTTTTGTCCGATTTTGTTCATCTTAGAATTTAAACTCCGTTTAAAGGATAGAAGTTTGTATATTGTATAAATGTCAGCTCCATGGCTGTTAAATTAAAGATGTAATCGCGGACACAAACAGACGGACATCCCAAAAAGGGGGAGTTTGTATGGGATTAGTATACGTCCGATATTGCCCATCTCATAACTTAATCTCCGCCTAGAGAAGTGGCGCTTGTATACCAAATTTCAACGCGATAGCTCTTAAACTCCGGCTGTAACCGAGGTGTGGGGGATACAATCCCAAATAGGGGAGTTTGTTTCGGATGTGTGACTTCTCTGATCTTACTCGATTTAGAACTTAACCTCCGCTTAGAGGATAGAAGGTTGCATATCAAATTGCAGCTCGGTATCTCTTAAAACACCGGTTGTAATTCTGGGGACAGACAGACGGACACTCCCAAAATGGGGAGTTTATATGGAAGGTGCAGGTAGTTTTTGTCCAAACTTACTCATCTTAAAACATAACCTCCTTTTAGATGATAGGAAGTTGCATTTAACACCGGCTGTAATCCTGGGAATTGAAAGACGGACACCCCCGAAAAGGGCGTGTTTGTATTGTCCGATCTTGATCGTCATGGAATATAACCTCCCATTAGAGGATATAAGTTTGCGTATCAAATTTCAGCTCGATATTTCTATACTACCTCTGTAATCGTAGGGGCAGACAGACGGACAAAAGGAGGAGTTTGTACGGAAGGTGGGGGTAGTTTTTGTCCGAAATTGCTAGTACTAAACAGCAGGGCAGGGAGCTCTCTCAGAGCTTCAAGAGCATAAGAATTCGTATCGATACGTAGAAGTTACAACAAAAAACAACAAATAAAACATTGAAGCACAAACACATGCAAGGCTTTGAATGTAGTGGTGCCCATAGCTAATTATAAAAGATAACCTCCGCTTAGAGTATATAAGCTTGCATATCAAATTTCAGCTCGTTAGCTCTTAAAATACTGCTGTAATCACAGGGACAAACAGGCAGACATCCCCAAAAAGGGAAAGTTTGTATGGGGTGGGAGTAGTTTTAGTCAGATCTTGCTAAACTTAAAAATTTACTTCCGCTTAAAGGATATACCATATTCAGTTCGATAACTCCTAAACTACGGCAGTACTCGGGGGCAGACAGGCGGACACCCCAAAATGGGGAGTTGGTGTGGGAGGTGGAAGTAGTTTTTGTACGAAATTGCTCGTCTTAAAACTTTACCTCCGCTTAGAAGAAGGTTGTATACCAAATTTCAGCTCGATAGCTCTTAAACTACGGCTGTAAAACGGACACCCCCACATGAGGGGAGTTTGTATGGGAGGTGAGACTAGTTTTTGTCCGATTTTGTTCACCTTATAAGTTAACCTCCGCTTAGAGGATAGAAACTTGCGTATCAAATGACAGCTCCTTAGCTCTTAAACTACGTTGGTAATCTCGGGTATAGACATACCGACACCCCCAATAAAGGGGAGTTTGTATGGGAGGTGGGAGTAATTGTTGTTTGATCTTATTCATCTTAGAACTTTACTTGCCTTGTTGAGGCAAGATTATTAAATACCTATGTCTGTTACCCGGGGGCAGACAGAAGGACACCCCCAAAAAATAGAAGTTTGTATGGGAGATCTTCTTTATTGCCAGCATCAACAGATATTCATCTATCAGTAGACGCACGTAGAAAATAATTCCAAGCTCTTTTGTTTTTTGCGCTCCGTAGATAGTTAGTCACACGAAGTGTAGATAAAATCTCTTTCACCCGGTCCATCCAACGAAGTTTTGGTCTTCCCCTCTGCGCCGCCCTTTAATTTTATTGACCAAAACCTTTCAAGCTGGAACATTTTCATCCATTAGTACATCGTCTTCAAGCCAGCGCATATCGTTGTACAGCACAAACAGCTTGTGGTTCATTCGACGACGATACTCGCCGTTATCGATGATAAAAAAAACTTAATATCCCTCTACACCCCACGAATGAGGTTGGGATGCTTCTCGCGCTGTTGAGAATTAATTACGTTCACAACAAATGGCAACTACTTTTTTTATCGACGAATGCGAACCACACTGTTTGAGAAGCTTTTACTCGAAATGCCGATTATCTTGACGCCTATACTGCTAAGTTGTTGTCGACAACATCTAGGGGGCCGTCAATGAAAGAAAAATGTAGATGACTGGAGCCGGGAATCGAACCACGGATGTCCGGCATGCTAGTATCGTGTTCTTACCACTATGCCACGAACGGCCCCGTTAACGATGATGGGTTCAAATATTTTGCGAAGTATTTTTCTCTCGAAGACATCCAGAACAGATTGATCCGCTTGAGTCATTACACAGGATTCGGCAATATAGAGCAAAACAGGTAGGATCAGTGTCTGGTAATGTTGGTTCAGTGTTCGTCGAGAAAGGGCTTGGCCATTAAATCGATTGCTTAGAGCACTGTAGCAGCGGTTTGCGACCAATACTCGTCTCTTGATTTCCAAGTTGACGTAATTATTTTTGTTTATGGCGAAGCTAAGGTAGACAAAATCATCCATCTCCATTACGGTGTTAAAGAGCTCACAAGACAGACTATCGCCTTGTCTAAAGCCTCGCTTGGTAAAAAATTACTCTGTCGGATTCTTGCCAATTTTCACTAAAGACTTCGTGTCAGTCAGTGCCATCCCGCAAAGTCATATTACCTTCGCGGGGATACCAAACTAAGCCATAACATCTAACAATTTCTGTTGTATTGTATGGGAGGAGGGATTAATAGATTTTTTTTTTGCGAAAATTTAAAAGTGTACATAACGGAAATTTGTGTAAGATCGAACGAATATTTTTCTTGCTGAAAAGAGTAAAATTTGTGGTAAATTATATATTTGTACCAATGTTCAATTAAGGAAATGTATTTTTTGTCCTTAATATGTAATAGTCAAATATTGACGTGTGTGAATGGCGCCTCGACCATTTTTGCCACATTGATTGCAAATAGTCCGGTTATATCTCTACTAGTTTACTGTGAAATTTGCAGCACGATCAAACTATGGCTGTTATAAGGATTTCTTTTAAATGGGGCATGGCACACCGCACTTCCACTCTGGCTGTAATTCATACTGTGCCAACAACACTTACCAAATATCAGCTTTATATCTCGTATAGTTCATAAGATACAGCCGTTTAAAGTGTTGTACCACGTCCACTGATCCGACCCCCCCATTTTTTGTTGGATCACGAACTTTGCTGCCAAATGCATTTACGCAAATTTTCAATGCGATTGGAAAAACAGTCATCCAGACATTGCGGTTCAATGGGCGGGGCCAAGCCCCCTAGATATATTAAAAATCAAAGTATAGGGTACTTAAAAATTAAACCAAACAAACATAGACAAACTCATTTCCATATATATAAATTTGACCTCCTTGGGGCCCAACTTAATGTTGTTCGATTTTGCTAAAATTTTGACCATAGCTATTTTATAACAACTGACCAAATATTCCGCTCGAACATTACCGAAAATCCAAAGTTGCCGTCTTAATATATATATTAATGCAGTACTGCAATAATAATAGTCTTTCAGCTTAGTGCGAATGCCATTGTATTCATACTTTTTAAACTGTAGAGTTTTAGAGGCTAAAGGAATATGTCAATCACCAGGATGAATTCTGTCGGGTCAGCTACTATTTTGTTAAGTAATATGTATTATTATTTTTAATATTGCCATTGAAATTATATATCCCCATGGAATGCTAAAGAAAATACCAGGTGTTTCTTTTTTGGAAAAAGTTGTTCCCCGTAATTAAGTAAAATAGAATTAAAGTACAACTAGCAATGAATTATTAAATTTCTTTAGAAATATAACCACAATATTTAATATTTAACAATAACAAGCTATAGAAAAAAAAGCGAATATAATCTCTATTGATTTTCTTCTCAACCACCAGTCAGTACACGTGAAATGTGAAACATTTAAAAAACAACAAGAAAAAAACATACATAAATAATAAATATTTATTTATTCATATAACGCGAGTGTTTGTTCTCCCGTGAATATTATAATGAAAGTGAAACGAACGAACGAACAAAAAAAAACGCCATCTTCACCAGAGAATCGTTTTTAATCGATGAATACATAATTAATTATATTAATTTGTGTTTCTCTCTCTCTCTCTCTCTCAATTTCAGAAACGTGTTTGTGGGTCTGAGCTTGGCCAGATTCATAGCAGCCACAAAATTCAATTCAAGGAGAGAAAAATTCGATACGATTGAAAAATTCAAAATAATCTAAGATTCTACTACAACAAGCTACGAATACAATAAATACAAATGCAGTAAAATAAAACAAGTTAAGTGAATTAAAATGAAAACACAAGCAGATTAAACAAAATCGTGAATTATATATTATTAAAAAAAAAGGAATAAAATTGAGTGAAACAAACAATAAGTCATATACCTGTATCTCAACAGTGAAATAGAAAATGTGGGGTATATTCCCCGGTTACTTAGTACTGCAAGTAATTGGCTAAACTACATTAACCTCCACTTCCTGACAGCATACACCAGTCATTTGGGTGACTACCTGCAACTTTACTTTACATTTGTTTGGGACAACAGAATAAAAATGGTAAGTTTGCAAATAGTTCATTTACCTTTTTGTCTATTCATTTACCTTAATGTGTATTCAATATGCTAAGCATTGGGACTGTTATTGCCGATTACTCTTAACCAGTTGGCTTTATGAAACATTGCTGTTGTCTTTTTTATTTTGCTGGCGGTTTTTCACTATTTTATTGTTTGTATGTGTTTTTTTTCTGTATTTCTGTCAAGGGCATGTGGCCCTCCTCATGTTTCGTGAAAATGTTGGAAGTTTGTACATAACATACGTTGGTTCCTCGTTCGTGTGCTTGTAGTCATAAACATATGGGTTCTCTTTCGGTAGTCTTACGGTATACGGGCAATAAGTTTTATTTATTTGTTTGTTAAGCTTTTGAAACGTTGAATGAAAGAAATATATGGAAAAAGTTTTCATAACTGTACATATTTTATTATTTTTTTTATTTATCTACATGATGGTATACATAGAATATGATTGACCGTGTCCGTGACCGTGTCCTGATAGTTAGAACTATGATATGGTTACAGCCATTTATGTATCTTTGATCGTCGGTTTCTTTGATGATCAGAGTATTTGTGAATCATATTATTTGTCTTATTTTCCATAAATTCGGTCTTTAACGCCCCGCAGATAGTAATTTCTAAACTTAGTCCATCCAACAAACTCATCTACAGAAAGATTTTTGAATTTCAATTGACGAATTTTGAATTTCAATTGACGAGTCTAGAATATCGAATAACGAGTATCGCATTTCAATTGATATTTTTCGGATTTCAAATAGATTTTTGAATATCAATTGACGAGTTTTAAATTTTAAATGGAATGTTTGAAAATCAAATAAAATGTTTGAATTTCAATTTATTTTCTTTGAATGTTAATTGGAAATGGTGTAGTCTTATGATTACGAGTCCGATCTTAGAACTTTTTGTTTACAATGGAGCCAAAATAAATAAAATCATCGACACTTCCAACTACTTTGGTTGAAACAAATAAAACCAGGTTCATTGTTTCGACGAAGAAAGAATTATTAGCTCCTTTATTACCAGAAAAACTTCTGTTGAATGCATCTCAATGCTTGAGAAGACAGCAGTAACATATCGCTGTCGTTAGCATATGATATATGAATTTCTTAAAACCGAGTTAATTGCTTCAGCGAATATATAAATATTATACAGTTTATCACCAAAACCACTTCTACCGACTTCTACTTAATACTTGAGGAGGCCGCAGTAACATATATATATCTTCAGCGTACGCGAGCAGCATATGGCAATTATCATAGATGGTACCAGAAGCATTAACAGCTTACATGACGGTTAGTTTTTCGTATGTCGAAAAAGAGCAGCAGCTGCCAATCAAAACTCGTCTCTTAATTTCGAAGCTGAGATTATTATTTTTTGTTTACGGTGGAGCCAAGGTAGACAAAATCACCCAACACTTCGAACTACGTTGTTTGAAACAAATAAAAATAAATAATTATTCCAATGACCAAAAAATAATTAGTTCGTTTGTCACCAGTCAAACTTATACTTACTACTTAAGAATGCTTAAGAAGACCGCAGTAACATCCCGCCATCGTAAGCCAATGATGATTAATTAATTAAGCAAATAAATACTATCTTGTAGCGGCCGTATAAATAATTATATGTATATAAAAAGACTATTAACTATTTTTGAGATTATTATTAACTAACGTAAAGATATAAAATAACTTTTATTCAATCCCTTTATTTTAAATCGAGTACCTGACAGTTTGTAGCTCTAATGTAAATGTTTCGTTTCATATTGTATATGTTTCAATTCTGTATTTTACTCCCATACTAGACGACTTTAAGGATTTTACTTAGTCGCACCTAAGCTCAAACTTTTGTAATAAATGTATCAGTCTTCGCTTAGACAGCGGATAATAAAGTTATTTAAAACTTATCTCCCCGTCTTTCAATCAAAAGGCTTTTCAAATATAATTGTATTAAGACTCTAACAGGCCTTCGCGGATTTTAGAGGCTAATACGACTCTGAGACCGAGTACTGACTTTTAGTCTTATTTCGGTCCAGAGTATAAATAAATAATCAACTCACAAACAAAACCCTTAATAAGTTACCACTTATTACAATCTAGTTTATCACCAGAACCACTTCTGCCAACTGAATTGAAAGCTTGAGAAGACCGCAGTAACATATATATATCTTCGGCATAAAGATGGTACCAATCGTTTTTAGTGTAGGTTTCCGTTAAGATGTTAAAAGTATCACAAGACAAACTATAACACAATCCAAACAATTTATTCTCAGATTTTAGTCTATCTTCATTGAAGACTTTGTGTCGGTAAGTGCCAACCCGGCAAGTGGTATTAGCTTTGTACTCACTCAACTCAGCCATCGCATCTAACAGTTTCTGTCGTACCGAACTGTCGAATGCAGCTTTGTAATCGATAAGCAGATCGTAAGTGTCGATCTGCATTTCTGTAGTCTTCTCCATGTTTTGTAGAAGTTTAACTATATTGTTGGTCATAGATTTACACGGTCTAAAACCACACTTGTAAGGTTCAATCAAATTCGTTAAGATTGACTTTAGCCCGTTTACATAATACACACTAGACAAAACTTCGTATGCGATGAGTAAAAGGTTGATCCCGCTTTAGTTGGCGCTCAAATTTGAATCTCATTTCTTAAGCACAGGGCATAGAACACTTACATTTCAATCATCGGGTGTGAATTCCTTTGGTCAGATTTCCATTACAGTCTTTACAAGTGGGATCCGTGTTCCATTACATGTACGGGTTACCTTTTGATAGAATTTTCGGGCTTCACCTCTTTCTCCAGTCTATCTTCCTCGTTAGACTTTTTTCGTTAAGCGAGGCGATTCGTCTCTCTCTCTTCCTTTATATCGTTTCCCTACTGCATGGATAACCATTGGCCTTAGTACTGCCTTGTATGCAGAATTCTATTCCTCAGAAAATTCGCGACATTCCTCATCGTACGAGGACTTGTCTGTAAGTGGATTCAAATATCAAAATACGGTCGTTGAGCCAGTGGTCATAGAATGTGCAATATATCAGAGTAAGAGGCGCTGTTTCAAGAACAAGAGAGTGTAGGTAGAAATAGGCATTGTGTGTCTCGGGGGTATGCAGCTTTGTGATGTCTATCGTCCCTTATTTTAGGTTACAATTGTTTTTGGCACTGCATAATATCGTGCGTACCTAAGCTGCCACTATGTAATGATTCACAGTCTTTTTCCCCACTACTAGGACTTGTTTGAATGTGGTTTTTCATTTCCATGTACGGTTGTTGCGGCAGTGGTCATAAAATGTGCAATATGCTGCCGCTATTGCTCATAAACATCGGAACAAGAGGAGTTTGTTTCAAGAACATGAGAGTGTTGGTGGAAATAGGCATTGTCTATCTCGGGTGTAGGCAGCGTTGCAATGCCTATCTTACTTTATGTTTAATTACGATAATTTTTGACACTGCATAACCTCGTGTGTACCTTGGCTGCAACTATGTGGTTTACTTTCACAAATATGAAATTTTTCAAAAAACTAATTTTACATTTGGCTCTAAGTGTATGGTCATTTGCAGAGGGTGCGTCAATCGCACCAGTTGGAAAAAATAGCTATTATAGTCTGGTTTAATACTGCCTTTTTTCCAAACATATTTCCTATATATGAAATTTTCAAAAAAATCTTTGTATGTGGTTGTAACGAAGTGCGACCATAGTAGTCCCCTGTAGAGGGGAGAGTCAAGAGGACCAGTTGTAAATAAGAGCTATTATAGTCTAGTTTAATAGTATATAAGCCGTTTTCCCATAAAATTTCCAGAATATGAAATTTTTAAAAAAAAATCGTAAGTGGGTCAATTTTCAAGAAACGTTGCCGAAGAACCATAGGTCAAAAAATCCAAAATAAAATGACAATATTCACAACATTTTTGTTAAATTTAGACAAAATCGGCAATAAATGTAATAATAATATTATGTTATTCGTGTTTTTAATAACTTTAATGAATTTATTACATTTTATGAATTAAATAAAGTGAATAAAATTAATTAATTGGAAAAGTTTTATAAATATAATAAATTGAATGAAATGAAAATTATGAAATGAAATTAATAAATTTTATGAAATTATTGAATTTGATGAATTTAATGAATTTAGTGAATTTAATGAATTTAATGAATTAAATAAATTTAGTGAATTAAATGAAATTAGTGAATTTGATAAATTCATTGAAAAAATTCAATAAATGTACATTATATGCATTTAAATTAAAGCCATTTAAAAGTTATCTATCACCCTTTCAAATATTGGCGATATCTTTAAAAAATGTTCACTCTTTATATGTGGGAAAAGTATTAAAACGATTTTAGATAGAATAACATTTTTCACCCACTCTTAATCTACTGAGAATATGTGAATGCTCATCATCCAATTTAGTCGAAACCAGATTCTACGCAATCCAATTAATACTAGTTCTATTAACATAGTTTCATTACGATGGCATAATTGAAGCAATTCTAAAATTCCTGCCAAAACCGGTCTAGTTGCTATAAAGCACCTACAATCAAATTAAACTGAAAGTAACTAGAAATGATTAAAGCAAATTGTTGTAAAGCCTTTTCTTGGAAACGATCTTCCCTGTGTGTTATCTTAAAGTCATATATATATTTTGCATTAATTCGCCTTTGTCTATTTTTACACATTTTTTTGTTTTGTATCGCTGAAAA
Source organism: Muscina levida (assembly GCA_964034835.1). NCBI lineage: Eukaryota > Metazoa > Arthropoda > Insecta > Diptera > Muscidae > Muscina > Muscina levida. The sequence continues at coordinate 48,503,061 of OZ035882.1, forward strand.
CTCACCTGCCCTCGATATTCATATGCCAAGTGGTGGGGCATTTGTTGAGTAAATATTTGATTTTGTATTTACACATTCAGCAATAATTACCTGATAATGCTTGTGGCGTTACTTTGGTCTCGACGTTGTTTTTTTTTATCAGATGATTGACATTCACGCGTAAATATTGGCCGCAGTCGGTGCAAACATTTCATGGATACATCAGAGAGCGCTGGCTTCGTGCGCTGTTATCATTTAAATATTTGATTTAAAATTGATATTGAGTTTTTGAAATAAAAAAAATGATAAAAAATATGTAGGGGGCGCATATGCAAGTGAAATAGAAAATCATAAATACAGTTTACAGCGAGTTCCAAAAATAGTATACAGTTTAGTTGTAACTAATGAATTAATTGAATTTAATGAATTGATCGAATTTAATGAATTTAATGATTTCAATGAATTTAATGATTTTGATGAATTTAATGAATTTAATGAATTGATCGAATTTAATGAATTTAATGATTTCAATGAATTCAATGAATTTAATGATTTTGATGAATTTAATGGATTTAATGAGTTTAACGAATTTAATGAATTTAACGAATTTAATGAATTTAATGAATTTAATAAACTTAATGAATTTAATGAATTAATTGAATTTAATGAATTTAATGAATTTAATGAATTTAACGAATTTAATGAATTTAATGAATTTAGTGAATTTAACTCATTTAATGAATTCAATGAATTTAATGATTTTGATGAATTTAATGAATTTAATGAATTTAATGAATTTAATGAATTTAATGATTTCAATGAATTCAATGAATTTAATGATTTTGATGAATTTAATGAATTTAATGAGTTTAACGAATTTAATAAATTTAATGAATTTATGAATTTAATGAATTTAATTAATTTAATGAATTTAATGAATTTAATGAATTTAATGAATTTAATGAATATAATGAAATTAATGAATTTAATGAATTTAACGAATTTAATGAATTTAATGAATTTAATAAACTTAATGAATTTAATGAATTTAATGAATTAATTGAATTTAATGAATTTAATAAATTTAATGAATTTGACGAATTTAATGGATTTAATGAATTTAATGAATTTAATGAATTTAATGAATTTAATGAATTTAATGAATTTAATGAATTAAATGAATTTAATGAATTTAATGAATTTAATGAATTTAATGAATTTAATGAATTTAATGAATTTAATGAATTTAATGAATTTAAAGAATTTAAAGAATTTAATGAATTTAATGAATTTAATGAATTTAATGAATTTAATGAATTTAGTGAATTTAACTCATTTAATGAATTCAATGAATTTAATGATTTTGATGAATTTAATGAATTGATCGAATTTAATGAATTTAATGATTTCAATGAATTCAATGAATTTAATGATTTTGATGAATTTAATGAATTTAATGAGTTTAACGAATTTAATTAATTTAATGAATTTATTGAATTTAATGAATTTAATGAATTTAATGAGTTTAATGAATTTAATGAATTTTATGAATTTAATGAATTTAATGAATTTAATGAATTTAATGAATTTAATGAATTTAATGAATTTAATGAATTTAATGAATTTAATGAATTTAATGAATTTAATGAATTTAATGAATTTAATGAATTTAATGAATTTAATGAATTTAATGAATTTAATGAATTTAATGAATTTAATGAATTTAATGAATTTAATGAATTTAATGAATTTAATGAATTTAATGAATTTAATGAATTTAATGAATTTAATGAATTTAATGAATTTAATGAATTTAATGAATTTAATGAATTTAATGAATTTAATGAATTTAATGAATTTAATGAATTTAATGAATTTAATGAATTTAATGAATTTAATGAATTTAATGAATTTAATGAATTTAATGAATTTAATGAATTTAATGAATTTAATGAATTTAATGAATTTAATGAATTTAATGAATTTAATGAATTTAATGAATTTAATGAATTTAATGAATTTAATGAATTTAATAAATTTAATGAATTTAATGAATTTAATGAATTTAATGAATTTAATGAATTTAATGAATTTAATGAATTTAATGAGTATAATGAATTTAATGAATTTAATGAATTTAATGAGTATAATGAATTTAATGAATTTAATGAATTTAATGAATTTAATGAATTTAATGAGTATAATGAATTTAATGAATTTAATGAATTTAATGAATTTAATGAATTTAATGAATTTAATGAATTTAGTGAATTTAATGAATTTAATGAATTTAATGAATTTAGTGAATTTAATGAATTTAATGAATTTAATGAATTTAATGAATTTAATGAATTTAATGAATTTAATGAATTTAATGAATTTAATGAATTTAATGAATTTAATGAATTTAATGAATTTAATGAATTTAATGAATTTAATGAATTTAATGAATTTAATGAATTTAATGAATTTAATGAATTTAATGAATTTAATGAATTTAATGAATTTAATGAATTTAATGAATTTAATGAATTTAATGAATTTAATGAATTTAATGAATTTAATGAATTTAATGAATTTAATGAATTTAATGAATTTAATGAATTTAATGAATTTAATGAATTTAATGAATTTAATGAATTTAATGAATTTAATGAATTTAATGAATTTAATGAATTTAATGAATTTAATGAATTTAATGAATTTAATAAATTTAATGAATTTAATGAATTTAATGAATTTAATGAATTTAATGAATTTAATGAATTTAATGAATTTAATGAGTATAATGAATTTAATGAATTTAATGAATTTAATGAGTATAATGAATTTAATGAATTTAATGAATTTAATGAATTTAATGAATTTAATGAATTTAATGAATTTAATGAATTTAGTGAATTTAATGAATTTAATGAATTTAATGAATTTAGTGAATTTAGTGAATTTAACGCATTTAAGGAATTCAATGAATTTAATGAATTCAATGAATTTAATGATTTTGATGAATTGATCGAATTTAATGAATTTAATGAATTTAATGAATTAAATGAATTTTTTTAATTTAATGAATTTAATGAATTTTTTTAATTTAATGAATTTAAAGAATTTAATGAATTTTGTGAATTTAACAAATTTAATGAATTTATTGAATTTAATGAATTTAATGAATTTAATGAGTTTAATGAATTTAATGAATTTTATGAATTTAATGAATTTAATGAATTTAATGAATTTAATGAATTTAATGAATTTAATGAATTTAATGAATTTAATGAATTTAATGAATTTAATGAATTTAATGAATTTAATGAATTTAATGAATTTAATGAATTTAATGAATTTAATGAATTTAATGAATTTAATGAATTTAATGAATTTAATGAATTTAATGAATTTAATGAATTTAATGAATTTAATGAATTTAATGAATTTAATGAATTTAATGAATTTAATGAATTTAATGAATTTAATGAATTTAATGAATTTAATGAATTTAATGAATTTAATGAATTTAATGAATTTAATGAATTTAATGAATTTAATGAATTTAATGAATTTAATGAATTTAATGAATTTAATGAATTTAATGAATTTAATGAATTTAATGAATTTAATGAATTTAATGAATTTAATGAATTTAATGAATTTAATGAATTTAATGAATTTAATGAATTTAATGAATTTAATGAATTTAATAAATTTAATGAATTTAATGAATTTAATGAATTTAATGAATTTAATGAATTTAATGAATTTAATGAATTTAATGAGTATAATGAATTTAATGAATTTAATGAATTTAATGAGTATAATGAATTTAATGAATTTAATGAATTTAATGAATTTAATGAATTTAATGAATTTAATGAATTTAATGAATTTAGTGAATTTAATGAATTTAATGAATTTAATGAATTTAGTGAATTTAGTGAATTTAACGCATTTAAGGAATTCAATGAATTTAATGAATTCAATGAATTTAATGATTTTGATGAATTGATCGAATTTAATGAATTTAATGAATTTAATGAATTGATCGAATTTATTGAATTTAATGAATTTAATGAATTTAATGAATTTAATGAATTTAATGAATTTAATGAATTTAATGAATTTAATGAATTTAATGAATTTAATGAATTTAATGAATTTAATGAATTTAATGAATTTAATGAATTTAATGAATTTAATGAATTTAATGAATTTAATGAATTTAATGAATTTAATGAATTTAATGAATTTAATGAATTTAATGAATTTAATGAATTTAATGAATTTAATGAATTTAATGAGTTTAATGAATTTAATGAGTATAATGAATTTAATGAATTAAATAAATTTAATGAATTTAATGAATTTAATGAAATTAATGAAATTAATGAATTTAATGAATTTTATGAATTAATGAGTTTAATGAATTTAATGAATTTAATGAATTTAATGAATTTAATGAATTTAATGAATTTAATGAATTTAATGAATTTAATGAATTTAATGAATTTAATGAATTTAATGAATTTAATGAATTTAATGAATTTAATGAATTTAATGAATTTAATGAATTTAATGAATTTAATGAATTTAATGAATTTAATGAATTTAATGAATTTAATGAATTTAGTGAATTTAATGAATTTAATGAATTTAATGAAATTGATGAATTTAATGAATTTAGTGAATTGATCGAATTTAATGAATTTAATGAATTGATCGAATTTATTGAATTAAATGAATTTAATGAATTTAATGAATTTTATGAATTTAATGAATTAATGAATTTAACGAATTTAATGAATTTAATAAATTTAATGAATATAATGAATTTAATGAATTTAATGAGTTTAATGAATTTAATGAATTTAATGAATTTAATGAATTTAATGAATTTAATGATTTTAATGAATTTAATGAATTTAATGAATTTAGTGAATTTAATGAATTTAATGAATTAAATGAATTTAATGAATTTAATGAATGTAATGAATTTAATGAATTTAATGAATTTAATGAATTTAATGAATTTAATGAATTTAATGAATTTAATGAATTTAATGAATTTAATGAATTTAATGAATTTAATGAATTTAATGAATTTAATGAATTTAATGAATTGAATTTAAAGTATTTAATGTATTTAATGAATTTAATCAATTAAATATATTTGAATATAATAAATGTTATCAGCATTACTCAAAAACTCCGGTTTGAATTAGATACAAATTATGGAAAAATTTTTAAGGATTTAAAATATTAACATTGACAGACAACTTTTTGCTCAGTAACTGATACCGGTAAGTTCATGAGCTCCCAACTAATCTTTTGAAGCGTTTTACAACTCAAAAGCGATATGTGTTTATCGGTAATTTCAGCTTTTGTATGTCACTCATTCTCTAAGCTTTCTGTGTAATGTGTTTGTGACATATCGTTAAGCGTATATTAGTGTAACGGAAAAATACCGTAGTAAACTGCATTACACTTTTCAATATTATCACAACTTGTCTCTCTTACTGTCTGTCGGTCTTTATCAGTAAGTTATAATATTAAAATCAGCTTTCAATAATTGTTTACAAACATTTTAATGCATTTCTAACGAGCCGACACAGTTTGGCACTTACGCTTCCCACATCACTGCTAAATATAAAAATTGCAATCAAAAATTTTTACAACTTCTATCGTAAAAATTCAAATTTATTATTATCCTATCATCTTTGTGTCGAATTTAGTTATTTCGTTACTTTTAATAGCATTCTTATGATTCGTAATATTCTGCCTTTTTTTTGTCGCAGCACAAAGATTCAACACAAAAATCCCCGAACTTCAGAAGAGAAGCAAAAACACATCAACAATATTCTCATACTCACGTGCACAATCGATATACGAATTATGGTATCTGCTCAAATGGGGGGGATTTTATTTTTCCCAAGCATTTTACTTAAATTCTTTTTTTATTTTGGCAAACTCGATATCATTTTAGTACTTTTCACAAAATTCTTTAAATGTGTATTGAAGTTTAAGTTATATAGAACAACAATGGCTAGCTAGCAATTTGAAGTTTTGTTTCTATGAAACAATTTATTATTAATTTGCTGTACAATGTATTACAAGATATACAAACATTTGTTGTTGTCGTTGTTGTTATTGTATGTAATGTTTAATAACAACAAGAAAACACGCTTACAGCATTTTTGTTTGACTGCTGCTGTTGTTGTTAGCAAATAGTTGAAGCTGCTGTAGTAAAAAGTTACGTGACCATATAAAAGAAATTTCAGTCATATTTTTTCTGTGTTGCGGGCAAACTAAAGCAACTGTAGTAAAACAAAAAGTAGCCACAGACATGCTTTCATATAGATTTTTACAGTGTGGGCTCCATTTGTGATGAGGTTTTGTTGTGCTTAAAGGAATTATGAGTTTATTTGTTGTTTATGATATAAAGGAAAAGAGAGTTACGACCTTTGGCTTAAAATGGTCTAAATATATTTGATAAATTTATATAGATAGCACCAAGAGCTATATGAATCGGGTATATCGATCATTTAGTAGACACTTTGTGGACAAACTATAAAAGATTATAAAACTTAAATTATGTATATTAGGGTGGGTAAATTTTTTCTCAACCAAGCAGTTATCAGAAAACGAGAAACCCTTAGGGTGTGAAGATAGAGGGTAGGTATGTTCGGGAACAATTTTAGCAGGGAAATACTAGTGGTGGTCGTTCGGGCCCTATAGGAGGCACCATCAGTGCGGCAGGAGCTGATTACATAAAAAATAATAAAAATTGTATCGGGACCACCTTAAGGGTTAAAAATAGAGGGTAAATATGTTCTGTGAAATTGTTGGGCTTGCAAAAATATTGGGGCCTTTTACACATTTGACTCCTCTAGGTGCACTTTTGGGGCAAAATTTATAAAATTGATTGAGTTCCTTAGGGGATGAAGATGGGGGTAGGGATGTTTGGGAATAATGTTGGGACCGGCCGTGGCATAGTGGTTAGAACACGCGACTACCATGCGGGAGATCGCAGGTTCAAACCTGGCTCCAGTCATCTTAAAAGAAAAAAATAAATAAAATTTTCTTTCATTGTGGGCTCCCCTCGAATGTTGTTGACAGCAACTTCGCAGTATTAAACTCAAACAGTGACGTTCGCATTCGTCGATAAACAAGTAGGTGCCGTTAGTTGTGAATCTAAAAATAGAAAGCGTGTTAATTCACAACAACGCGAGAAGCTATCCCATACCTCATTCATGGGGTGCAAAGGGAAATTAAGTTTAAGTAAGTTGGAAGGGGGTCGGTCATACATTTTGCGACTGCCCCTGTGTCTATTATCTTTTATAGTAGGCTGCAAAAAAGTTTGCGGCGTTGCTGGCATAAACAAATTAGTTTTGTGTAACTTTTATGTGGTAATCCAAATTATGGTCCATCGTGTCGCGTACAACTTATTTCTTTCGATTTATTGAATATTCCTGTGGTGGTCCATATTGAGCCTCAGCTGTACCAAGATAATTTGCGATGGACATTAACAGAATGAAATAATTTTACATTAAATTACATGTACAACTACATTCTTTGTTAAAACATTCTCAACCCGAAACCAATTAATAGGTTTCTTTTGTACGAATTATGTAATTAAACAACCTGGATGAACTTCTGAATCTTACGGCAGTAGAATGTCAATTGTCGATAGCAGAATTAGGTTCATCTGCTTGAGTCACTACCCAGGATTCTGCGCAGTAGAGCAAGACAGGTACGATCAGTGTCTGGTCGAGTTGGATCTCTGTTCGTCGAGCGAGGTCTTTGTCCTTAAATCATTTGCTTAGGGCATAGTAACAGCGATTTGTGATCAATACCCGTCTCTTGATTTCCAGGCAGACATTATTACTTTTGTTAACGGCGGATCCAAGGTAGATAACATCATCTGCCACTTCAAAGTTATAGTTGCCAATGTTCAATCAGCGTCCCAAACGAGTTTACACTTTGTTCGTTGGAACAAATAACTAAGTTTTGTCCCCATTTAACCTTTTCAATGCTTGAAAAGGCCGCAGTAACATTCCGCTTTACTCGGCCAACGATTTCTATATTAACGGTACACACGAGCAGCATGTGACTTTTATTACCGATGATACCAGCTCACTAAAGGTCTGTCATATTGGACTGCTGAATGCTGTTTTGTAATCGATGAACAGATGGTACGTGTTGTTAACTTAGCATCCCAAACGAGTTTACACTTTGTTCTTTGAAACAAATAACTTAGTTTTGTTTTCATTTATCACCAGACCCTCTTCTGTCGACTGCTTCTTAAGGCTTGAAAAGGCCGCAGTAACATTCCTCTGCTCACGGCCAATGATTTATATTTAATCGGTATACGCGAGCAGCATGTGAATTTTATTAACAATTATACCGTTGTCGATGTCGTGTCAGTCAGCCAAACTCAGCAGCTTTGTTATCGATGAACAGGTACATGTCGATCTGCATTTATTGGGTCTTCTCCATGATTTGTCCTAGTGTGAATATCTGATCAGTCTTGGATTTACCACATCTAAAGCCACACTGATAAGGTCCAATCAGGTTCGCCAGAATGGGCTTTAGACTTTTACATAACACACTAGAAAGGACCTTGTACGCAATAAGTAAAAGGCTGATCCGGCGATAGTTGGTACACACATTTGGATCGAATTTCTTTAACATAGGACATAGATCTCTTAGATTCCAAACATCGGACATGCATTTCTTGATTCAAATCGTGTTTATGAGCTGGTGCATTCACGTTGACAGCTCATCGTCTTAAAAACTTCTGCCGTCAGTCTCAACTCCTGCAGCTTTATTCTTTTTAAGCCGGGCTGATCACTGCGTGTCCGTGACCAGAGTTTCATCTCAATATCACCTAATTTAAAAAGGATAAGAGTGTGTAAGGTCTAGAAAGGCCTACAAAAAATGGACCTTTCCATTCGTGAAAAAAGGCCTGTCTACTTATAGCATTGCAAGGCAGCCAATACATTGCCGATTACAATCGTATTTTTCGTACACAAATCATGAGTAAGAAGGCCTTCTTTTACTGATCCGTAGGGCTTATATTGGATGTAGTATGCCTTCGTACACTTTTCCCTCCATTCTTTTTTTACATTGCTTGAGATTGGTAGGAAAGGTCTTCACGGCGCTTCCTATAAGAAGGACTGCATACACTGGAAAAAGAAGGACTAGTTAATAAAACTAAAACTATAGAGTGCAACCTCAAATTATTTTGTTTTTGATACACTGTTTTAAGAAAAACACACGAACACCTTTCCCGTTGCCTTATCTTTTCATGTGAGGCTTGACAAAATGAAAGGAGCATGAATGAGATTCATTTTGTTATAATCAATGAATACACATGCAAACACCTTCCTTTTGCCTTTCTTTTACATATTTTTTTCAAGTCTGGAAAGGGAGCATGAAAGACATTGACTGTGGACATTGCCAAATAAGGACTTCTGCATGCGTTGTATGAGGAAAGCGTCACTGCCCAGCGGCGAAAGGAAGGGCCTAGAAGGCCTTATAGAACACCATCAAAAGCTGTCAGTAGGCTGCACCCAGCATTACTTCTTCCTTTCCAAATAACATAGGGTGTCGTTGGGAGGCAAGGTCGCTTCCTATAAGAAGGATTGATGGAAGGCCTGCATACACATGAAAAAAGAAGGACTTGAAAATTAAAAAATAATATGCAGTTGGTCACCCTCAAATTGTGTAGTTAATTTTTAGATATTTGCCACTTCTATATAGTTCTTTCTATACTTACACTTTTCTTTCCAAAGACAGTAAACGTTGGTAGAGTTTGAATTCACAACCTCGCGATTGTTAGACAGCCTTGCTAGCATCTAGCCTATGAAGATGCATTCAAATTGTGTGACTGAAATTAATCAAAAACTGGTTTAGGAAAACACACGAACACATGTTGCCTTTTTTTCATGCCTTCTATAAGAAGGGAGACGTAATGTGCATACACAAGATATAGTGGAATGACATATCATCGAAAACGTTGATTCTTCCTTGTTAAAGAAGGCCTGCAGCAGTGGCTTGGGCATGTGCTTGGGCTATTTTAGAAAGGAAGGAGAAGGCATGTTTTCTGGCATGTGAAAACAAGGCCTGCTTGTAGAGGCCTTGATAATTTCACCGCTGTGTGGGCGCTTGCTTCACATTCACTTAAACAACACCTCTTATTTACACACACAAAATTTGAGTTATTTTTGGGAAATTTATATTTCTTCCATATGCGTTTACGCTGCACAAGCAGGAAATAATATGATATTAATAATTTTAATTACAAATCGGTTAAATTCAATAAACAATATTATAAATTGGGTGATGGTATATATCAGTCAGCTTACCAGACTGAAATTTCTGTAGTGGTTATGTAAACAATTATACTTGAGGCCTCTTTGATTTTCCTCTGACACCCACGAGTTCCGCACTTCAGTTTTTGGGACCTTTTCGTGTATTGTGGAATCTTCTTCGATGCCCAGCTTATGTCCTAAGTAAAATTTTTAAACTTTTTAAGTTATAACATTTGTTCGGTTATTGCTACCCATTAATATCCCTTTTCCATCGTTTTCGCTAGAAATCATCGTAACGACAAAGGCAATACTAATGAACGTCGAATCATCAAACTCTTTTGTTTAACACAACAACATAGAAATCTTTTCCAAAAGCCCTCAAATTAATGTAAAAAGTAAACAGTACAGTAGAAATCTATTGTGGTGCTCCATCTAAACTATACACAAAAGCGATACTCCAGCACTCAAGTATCATTTCATGCCTGAGTGGTTACAAATGTTATTTCCACTATATACATTCATTCATTCATGTAGTTTTGTATTTAAACAACCCATTTATTTTGTGTAAATTTGTAAGTATTGTATATTTCCTCTATCCTTCCGTTTCTCTTCTCTTTCTCTCGGTTCTATGGGGGGGCTATTGTAACAATGGACACTTTTGTCCGCCACTGTTAATAATGACAATGTTTGTATAACGCAAATGCAAGTGATATGGACCAGATCACGACCACAACATCATTTCCGCATCTAACATTTTCAATTTCAATGAAAGTATTGATTAACACTTTGCCATTTCTAATATCTTTAGGGGGAATTTGGTTTTGGTTTTCGTTTTTTTCTTGATTTTGTTTTCAGTTTTAGCTTTAGGTAATTAATGAATATAAATTGTATAATATTATTAATTTATCCGTAAAAAACTTCCATTTCGCTGTGAATTCTATTTAGTTAGTGGCTAAACATTCTGTTCAATGTTGAATGATGTTTTCGAGTGATTGATTTCAACTGACTGCAGTTTAATCGGGTACAGGTGAACTTGGTTAACATTCTAATCTGGCGGAGTTTTTTTTTATTTTTTTTGTTAAGAAATTGATATTCTATGCGTTTGCCTCGCTAAAAGTTTATATAAGTTTTACATTTATTTAATACTTATGTGTTCAACGAGCAATTTATCAGATTTGAATGCAGGTGTTTTTGGATTAAGTATAAACGAGGACTGATAGTTTCTTTGAACACATATTTAGTACAAATCTAAATAAATTGGCAAAACCTATTGTAGATTCGATTTACGTATCTTAGCGGAAGAAACATTTGAAAACTTAAGAAAAAATTTTGGACTATTGCCTATAGACTTTTTAGGCTATAAAGCAGACATGCGCAAACGCTCGCAGAATGTGCTCAGTAGCAGAATTTTGATAAACAATGTATACCAAATTCTATTACTGCACACTTTCTGCGAACGATTGTGCAAGCCTGTTATAAAGTATTGAAGCGACTAATATTACATGTTGCCATCTTATTAAATATTTAAAACCCAATTATAAATGTGCATTCCACCAGCCTTTACCATAGCTAGGACATAGGCGTCACAACGTCGAATGTCACAAACAGAATCAAACACAATTACGCACATTGCAAAGTCAGCAGCATTACCCAGTGGCGAAATTGGCAAGGAGGCATGTAACATACCCTTCGGAGACATTCCGACGTCATGTCATTAGTACTCAACGTACCTGAAAACAGGCTTTCTCCTTCCATTCTAAAATATCCCGAGCACTTGTTCCCTAAATTCTTTAAAGATCAATGCTGCAGACCTTCTCTGAGAAGGCGTAATCAAGTTTTTCCATCTACTGCTCATAGAAGTTGTACACAGGAGGAAGGTGTTCGTTTGGACCACAGGTGTCCATTAGGCCTTGCCTTACAACAAAACCCTATTCCAGCGGCGAAATTAGCTAGGCCTCAACGAGCAGGCATGTAACAAGGCCTTCTGAGACATTCCGACGTCCTGTCACCAGGCTTTGTTTCCACATGCCTGAAAGCAGACCTTCTCTCTCCTTTCTGAAATGCCCCGTCATGTCATCAGTACATGTTTCAACGTGCCTGAAAACAGACATTCCCCTTCCATTCTTAAATAATCCGAGTATTTGTTCCCTACACTCGTTAAAGGTCAATGCTGCAGACCTTCTTTAAGAAGGAATAATCAAGTTTTTTCATCTACTGCTCATAGAAGGTGTATACAGGAGGAACGTGTTCGTTTGGACCACAGGTGTCCATTAGGCCTTGCCTTACAACAAAACCCTACCCCAGCGGCGAAATTAGCTAGGCCTCAACAAGCAGGCATGCAACAAGGCCTTTTGAGACATTCCGACGTCATGTCATCATGCTTTGTTTTCACATGCCTGAAAACAGACCTTCTCCCTCTTTTCTTAAATATCCCGACCACAAATTCCCTTCATTATTTTAAGACCAATGCTGCAGACCTTGTTTAAGAAGCGAGAATCAAGGTCTTCCGCCTCAATTCTCCTAGGTGGTGTAAATACGAACCAGGTGTTCGTTTGGACCACAGGTGTTCATTAGGCCTTCTTATAAGAAGCGACGATTGAAGGCCTTGCATTACAACAATACCCTATCCCAGCGGCGAAATAAGCAAGGGCTCTACAAGCAGACATTTAACAAGGGCTTCTGAGACATTCAAACGTCATGTCTTCAAGGCCTTGTTTTCACATGCCTGAAAACAGGCCTTCTCCTGCCTTTCTTAAATATCCGGAGCACATGTTCATTTCATTCTTTAAAGACCACTGCTGCAGGCCTTCTGTTGAGAAGGAAGAATCAATGTTTTCGATGATTTGTTATTCCACCATTTTGTGTGTATACACATTCCGTTTCCCTTCTAATAGAAGGCATAAAAAGAAAAGGCAACGAAGAAGGTGTTCGTGTGTTTTTCTCAAAACAGTTTATGATTAGTTTCAGTCACACAATTTGATTGCATCTTCATATGTTAGATGGTAGCCTGGCTGACTAACAACCGCGAGGTAGTGAGTTCAAACTCCAGCAGGGTTTACTGTCATTGGAAAGAAAAGTGTAAGTATAGAAAGAAAAATAGAGAAGTGAGAAATGACTAAAAATTAACTAAACAATTTCAAGGTGACCCTGCATATTATTTTTTAATTTTCAAGTCCTTCTTTTTGTATGCTGGCCTTTCATGAAGCCTTCTTATAGGAAGCGATGATAGAAGGCCTTGCCAATCAGAGACGTCCAATGTTATTTGGAAAGAAAGACGAAATGCAGAGCGCAAGCCTACTGACAGCTTTTAAAGGTGTTCTATAACGCCTTCTAGGTACTTGCTTTCGACGCTGGGATGTTATTTTGAAATGAAGGGGGTATGCAGAGGGAAGGCCTACTGACTGCTCTTAAAGGTGTTCTTCAAGGCCTTCTAGCTTCTTCCTTTCAACGCTGAGTACTTACGCCCCATTTGCACTTTTCTAACGCCACCTCTCATCTTCAGCACAATCAGCTTCATTCATCACACCTCAAAAATCTCTCTCTCTTTCTCTCTTATCATCAATTTATGTGCCGAGTAATGACTTCCAATGATATGCGTTGATACGAATACAATAGTGCCAAGATGATAATGACAGACACTATTGACACGCCGGTGTTGGTGATAACGCTGACTCACGTTGAGTAATTTAACACACACACGTTTGCTGCATGTGTGTCCACGTGCATCTAAATGTTTGAAGCTTTTGACTGATTGCTGTTGATAGACTTATGTACTTGTGAACACTTGTAAAGAGGGGATTATAACCAGACACTTTGATCAAAGTCTATGGCACTTAAATAGTTATGATTTACAATAACTGTTTAATCGACGACAAACGGTAGCATTTAGCCATGGCAACAGAAACATTAAGTTGCAGTAAGGTTTTAAAGTTTAAATCATAACATGATTTGGAAAGAAATGCAAGTGAAATAGATTTATAAGAAATCCATGAGTAGTTGGTCGGCGCAGCGACGATATGGTATGTATATATATTAGGGTGGCAGTGGATATCCAACTTTGGTTTCTCTATAATGCCCGTGCGGAATATTGTGTCAGTTTTTATAAGACGGCTATGGTCAAAATTAAGCAAAATCTGACAATTTTAGGCCATGCCCCAAAGAGGTCAAAGGTCAAATCTATATATATAGAACTTTGCCTTTGTTTGTTTGCATTTTTTAGTACCGTATAGACTCGAAAACTGCTTGACCGTTTGCTTCTAAAATGTTCATAGAATGCAGCTGTGTGGTCGATGTTAAAAGTAGGATACTAGCAGTTTTGATATACCAAGTGGGCGTGGCCCTCCCTATTTTTGAAAACGCAATATCTGGAGGACTGTTTCTCCAATCGCCTTGTAAATTTGTGTGGTTGCATTTGGCTGCAAAGTTCGTGATCCAACAAAAAAATGGGCGGGATCGGATCAGTGGGCTTGGTATAAAACTTGAAACTTTAAACCGCTATATCTCAGGAACTATAAGAGGTATACAAAAAATATTAGATCTGTGTTGTTGGTACTGTATAAATTAGAGCCAAGGTGGAAGTGGACGGTGCCACGCCCCATTCAAAAGTAACCGTTATTAGAGCCATAATAATTGTTTGATCGACCTGAAAATTCCACACAATAGTAGAGATATAACCAGGATATTTAGAACCTTGTTGGCAAAAACGGCCGAGGCGCCGCTCACACTTGTCAATATTTGACTATTACATATTTACGTGAAAAAAAACTACAACTTCTTAATCAATAACACAGTGCAACAGTGAAAAAAATACAAAAACGGGATAGTATAGGTTCGATTCTACTATCGAAGGGTAATAAAACCCTATACTCAGTTTGGCGAGATTGGTGACCAATTTTTTTTTATGGGCCCCTAAAGATTCTCAAAATCAGTGAGCCCCATGATAAAAGTTGTGATCAGTTTTTGTCGTTGTTCATGTTTTCCAAGGGACGCAACTTTCATATCCTATACAAAAATCAAAGAGTTGAAGAAGAAGCATTGTTTTGGTGTTGTTGTTAATTACTTCAACTTTGATTTTAGCATAGGATATGAAAGTTGCGTCCCTCGGAAAACATGAACAACTTAACTACTTGTTAACAGATTTTTAAAAACAAGTATGCGTTTAACTCGTGAAAGCGTGCACTTTCTGAATAAAGTAGTAAACATTAGGGTTTCCTTATAAAATAGGGCCTACAAACTTCATCAAACTAAAAAAATAGTGAAAAAATTACAAAAGTTTGAAATTTCGAGGCAAAAAACAAACAGATATGACAAGTTACCAATATAACTATATATATGGTTGGAAAGGCCGCAGTCTCTTCTTTCTAAATCCACTGAGAAATTTAAAATCGGTTGATATTCAACCACGTTACTGGCTTATAAGTGCGTAAAGGTTCGAAAAACCTGTATCAACGTGGACTTTATGAGCTATTTAGGTTGCCTAGACATGTTCAGATTGGATTGATATGTTCACGAAAGTTGTTTATCTTTACCAGGGCTACAATTATGGCGAACAGTGTTAGAGAAAAATTTGGACTCCCTCAAAGTAATGCTCAAAAAAGTGAAAAAATAATAAATTCTTCTTCAATTTTTTATGAAAAAGGGCAGGAATAACCAACCTTTTAGACATAATTTGTTAATAAAGTTAGTGCGCAAAACTCCCAGCTACATTATTGCCGAATACAGTTTAGCGCTATCACGAAGTGTGAGTTAGCTGTTGGACAAAAACTGATCACACCTTTTTTCATGGGGCTCACTGATTTTGAGAATCTTTAGGGGCCCATAAAAAAAAATTGGTCACCAATCTCGCCAAACTGAGTATAGGGTTTTATTACCCTTCGATAGTAGAATCGAACCTTTACTATCCCGTTTTTGTATTTTTCAAAAAGTCGTCATTTGTTGCATAGTGTAATTAGTAAAAAATATGATTTACTAAAAATCTGAACTTTGACCTCTTTGGGACACGGGTAATAGTTATCCGATCTTACTCAACTTTCCGTCATGTATTTTTTACATCAAGTGACACAATATTCCGCGCGAGCATATTTGAATCTCCTCAAAATAAAAATTGTCCATACATTTCGCTGCCAACCTAATGCCCATATTCGTCAAAAATAATCCTGGAAAACTGACCAAGTCCATTAGATTTAATTAAATTCAATGTTGAAGTCAAAGTACGTTATTGTATTGATCCAAGTCCAACCGAATATTCGATTTTGGCGTTATGGGAAACTACATTGACAGCGTTGTTACAGGTTGCTTGCAATAAAATCGCGACTTGGTTACATTTGGGAAATGATACCATTTTGCTGATAGGTGCTGCTGAGTACCACAAGAATCTAATTATAAAATTTCCAAAATCTTATGTTACGCTTAAAAACCCGGTTTTTGTACCTATACGCACTTATAAGCCACTAACTTGGTTGAATATGAACCGATTTAAGTTTATCGGAGGATTTGTAAAGAAGACATTCCAACAATATATATGAATAGTTATTATGATTAATTGTCATATCTCTCTGTCTTTGTACTAAATCGAAAGTTTTTGGATTTTTGCACTACTATTTTAAGTTTGAAGAAGTTTTTAGCCACTATTTTATAAGGCCACCCTAATAATAAAAAAAATTCACGTTTTCACGAGTAAATCGCATATCTTATCTGATCTTATATCTTAGTGTCTAAGTCAAAGACCGAAATGATTAGAGATTTCCATTCACTTTTGCGTTCTATTGCGCACTGTCTCCAGTCAGTAGCGTCAGTGATTTCTCCATACGGTCCTTCCAACGTAGACGGGGTCTCCCACTTTTACGCCGTCCTTTGAGGTTTTGGTAGAATACCTTTCGCGCTGGAGTTTTCTCATCCATCCTCACGACATGACCTAGCCAGCGTAATCGTTGTTATTTGATTCGCTAGACCACATCAATGTCGTGATATAACTCTTACAGCTTATGATTCATCCGAATCCTGAATTCGCCGTTTACTCAAATTGCAGTATTTTTCTCTCCAACACCGCCATATGGGTCCACCTCCCATACAAACTCCCCCTTTTTAGGGTTGTTCGTCTATCTGTCCTTGCGATTACAGCGGTAGTGGTTTAAACTTTCCCCTTTTTTGGGTGTCCGTCTACTGCTCTGCTATAAAGCTGAAATTAGGTATGGTAGCCTCAATCCTCTAAGCGGAGGTTAAGTTCTGAGAAGAGCAAAAAACAAATTCCACCTCCAATATAAACTCACCCCTTTTATTGGTGTCCGTCTGTCTGTCCCCGCAATTAGAGCCTTAATTTAAGAACTATCGAGCTGAAATTTGGTATACAAGCTTCAATCCTCTAGGCGGAGGTTAAGTTCTAAGATGAGCAAGATTGTATAAAAACTACTTCCACCACCCATACAAACTTCCCCTTATTTAGGGGGTCCGTCTGTTTATCCCTGCGATTACAAAATTAATTTAATAGATCGAACTGAAATTTTGTATACAAGCTTAAATCCTCTTAACGGAGGTAAAGTTATGAAAAGGGCAAAATCTAACAAAAACTCTCATACAAAACTCCCTAGTTTTGGGGAATAAACAATTCAAGTAACTTCCACCTCTCATTCCTCTCTCCCATTTCTTGCAGTACAAAGTTTAATAAAATATAGTATTAAGATCAACAAAAAACAAAATCAAGAACAACAAAATATAGTTTTAAGTTTATACGGAATCTAACCTGCGGCATTGCCGAAGATTCTTACCTTATTAGTTTTTGTTTAACATTATTGTCCATCAGTGACAGAATCTACAACTCAACAGAAAAGTTATTAAAAAATCATCAGTGATATTATATATGATTATTGGTTATGTAACGATATGTTTGTACAAATTAATTTTAATAATTTATTTATAAAGTATAAATATAACCAACGCTATAACATACTGATGATACATTACACTGTAAGACAAATTTAAACTTTTGGACTCACCCATGGTCAAACTGACCAGATTGTGAAAATATAGCTTAAACAAAAATATACGTATCTTCCAGTTTTTCTAGATCAACTCATTTAAGATTTTTACGAGCAATTTAATTTTTAGAGGGAAGCTTCCATACGGCGACTACTTCCTGATCGCAGAACTCTGTGAGTTGTTAACAGATTTTGATGAACTTTTTTTTATGTTTTTCAAATGGCCAGGAGCGGGTTCTGACGAAGCCAAAATTAAAATTTGTCACAAAACAATTATCACAAAAATGATAATAGCAATTTTTTTCATGTGTAGGGTTGATAAGTCATAAAACATATATAGGTATATGCTGGCTGAATACTGCTGGTCAGAACCCGATCCTAGCTAGTTGGAAAACATTCAAAAAAAAAAATTGTGACAATTTTAATTTTTGAGAATTTGTGACATTTTTTATTTTTGACATATTTTAAATTTTGGCTTCGTTACAACCCGCTCCTGGCCATTTGATAAATGTTAAAAAAAGCATATAAATTTGTTGACAAATTAAATTTGTGACAAATTTAAAATTTGGCCTCCGTCATAACCCGCTCCTGACCATTTGAAGAACACTAAAAAAAGTTCATCAAAATCTGTTAACAACACGCAGAGTTCTGTGATCAGGAAGTAGTCGCTGTACGGGAGCTTCCCTCTAAAAATTGCTCGTAAAAAACTTCAATGAGCTGATCTAGAAAAACTGGGAGATACGTATATTTTATTTTAGGCTATATTTTCAGAATCTGGTCAGTTTGATTATGGGTGAAAAATCGTGTCGTACAGTGTTATAGTAAAAGTTAATAAATGTCATACGTAATGGGAACGCTGTTGTGGTTTAACTGTTATTAGCTATTTAAGTGATTAATATAAATTTGGAGGCTTCATTTTTTGGCTGAATTTACAATGGACATCGTTCTTTTATAAATTAAAGAATTTTTTTTAAAACTAATTAGCTTATCCTATGTGCTCACGTAGCTGACCCATAAAAACTACAAAAAAAAACTTAATTTCCCTTTACACCCCATGAATGAGGTGACCCTTGCTGTTTATAAAATCCATCATACCACTTAATTATCACCCTATAGCAACATTGAAAATTAGCAAAATTATGTTAATTAAAACACCTTTTTTTTGTCACATCAAATTTTAATTAAAATAACATGATTTTATTGTAATTTTTATACTTTTTTTGTTGGTTGGTTTGTTGTTTAACACAGTTTTCAAAGTGTGTTAAATAAAACAAACACGTTCGAGAGCGGGGGGGCGGAGGCTTACTTAAAACCCGACTGATCACCTCAAAATTTGTGTGTTTATATGTGTAAAGCTTTAAACGTTGAATGTGCTTAAGTGGCTAAGATAAAGTATTTTCATGCAACAATATATAATTAATATATGCATTGATTTGATTAAATGTCTAAGTTTCGTATTGAATACAAAGATCATTTTTCTGCAGCAACAACAACGACTTGGGTGCTATTATGCATCAACTAAACTGACTAAGAAGAGAGACTATAACGACTCTCCCCCTACTCAGCTGGACAATAACAACAAACAGCTGTTAGTGAAGCAAGGCATAGATCAGCTAGCTAATCGCTGACATAGTCTCATAACAGCGCCGTATTTCTGCGGTTGTCTTGTTTGTTTGGCTCGGGCTCAGGCTCTGGATGCTTGACTGCTTTTAATTTTTTGTTCTGTTTAGCTTTGCTGTTTTTTCTCTTCTCTTCTTTTGTATTTCAGTCATCGCTTTACTGTTGAACTGGTCTCAACAAACCAAATGATGACGTAATTTCATTTTAAGTATTTTTAAATAGATTTATTTATAAAAATAAGTGGTTTTTTATTGTCAAATCATTTCGTTTCATTTTCATTCATTGTTGTTGTTGTTGTTGTTGTTGATGTTGTTATTGTTGAGTTTCATATGTGTCAGCCAGTGATTGAGGCCTGAATGGGATCACTCGCTATCGGAAGTTGTGTGCCAACTAGTTAGCATGCAAAAATTGTTCTTGAAATTAAGCGATATTAGAAGTAAGCGGAAAGAATGTCAGGGAAAATAGGTTTGGCAGTGAATAAGAACAAGAAGACATAGTTAATGGTATCATCGAACAAAACGTTCTACCGTTGGAGACGCAGCGTGAACGTATAAAACTATTGCTTTGAGGTATTGGATGAATTTATCAACCTCGGATGGGCAAAAATTAAGTGTCGGGTTGGAAATAAAACGGACAGTAGAGCTCGCCAACACTGGTTTCTTTGGGCGCGAGCACTTTATAAACACCACCCTATCTCGAACAATCAACGTCCAACTGTACCAGGTACTAATTTAACAGGCTCCTACTCCAATTTGTGTAAACGGCTATGAACCATGAGCTGTACGAGTTATACCACGACATTGATGTGGTCAAGCGAAACAAAGTAAAACGATTACGCTGGCTAGGCCATGTCAAGGGGAGGGATGAGGAAACTCTAGTGCGAAAGGTATTCAATCAAGACCTCGAAGGACGGCGCAAAAGAAGGAGACCCCGACTACGTTGGAAGGACCAGATTGAGGAAACACTGACGCTGCTGACTGGAGATGGTGCGGACAAAATCGAAGCTAATGAAAATCACTAATGATTTCGGCCTTTGACTTTGGGAAATTTCAAAATCAGATTCTCTCAGCATCACCCAGATGTAACCAAGACTCGATTTTGTTGTAGTAAGCAAACAGTTACAAAGCTGTCAATGCAGTTTCCAATGAGGAATTTTGTTTGATTGTGATACATAACGCTAAAACCGAATATCTGGTTGGACTTCGATCAATACAATAACGTACGTTGAGTACAACATTGAATTTAATGAAATCTAACATCTAAAGTACAAAACATGATTTTGGGATTCAATTCTGAGAACTGTATGTGAAAGTAGCTCTTAAAAGAAGAAGTTCTGCATCATTCGTTTTGTCAAGTTACATGCCATAATAATTTAATATCGATTTGAAGTATAGAAACTTTTGCTTATGTAGGAAAACGTTATATAAACAGATTAACGGAATTGTAATTCTTATTTTTTTTAAAATTTGTTTCAGCTAAATGGGACTAGTGGTTCTCGAGTTATGTCAAACTGTAAATTATTATGGAATGTAACTTGACAAAACGAATGATGCAACACTTTTTCTTTTTGAGGCTACTTTCACGTGCAGTTCTCAAAATTGAGTCCCAAATCAATTAGCTGAAAAATTTTCTACTGTGTATTGTGTACTACTGTGTATTTTTTTTGACGAAAACGGACTTTAAATGCTCAACCGGAATAGTGCGGCATTTGAAGTAAAAAATACACGACTGAAATTTAAGACAGATCGGACAACTATTTTCCCCGCCGCAAAGAGGTCAAAGGTCAGGTTATTTGTAAATCCAATGTTTATCCGTCACCCTGCGGGTAGAAGGGTATATATCATTTGATACAATCCGAAAGTGTAACACATGGAAGAAGTCACTTTAGACCCTAGGTATCAAGTTCGATTCATGACTTATTAAGTCCTTTAAGCCATGTCCGTTTGTCTATCCGTATGGTACGCACGATAACATTCGAATGACCCAACCAAATGTTTTGAAACTTTGCACGAGTTAATATTTCCCAAAACTACTTACGGTATGGCAAATGGGCCACATGGCCACGCTCCTTTTGGTGCCTCCCATACAAATGCACGTTTCCGACCACTTTAGAAATCGAGTAATAATATCAATACACCCTACGTGATCGTGCTCAAATTCTGTATTGTGTTAAGCTATAGCAGGATAACGCTTTGGAGAAAAAACTGGAAGTCTAGCCACGCCCCTTTTGGTAACTCCCATACAAATGTACCACTCCGCCCACTTTAGAAATCAAATAATAATATCATTACACCCTACGCTATCGTGCCCAAATGCCGTATTTAGTAAAACTGTTACAGGATTAAGTTTTGGAGAAAAAAACTGGAAGTCTAGCCAAGCCCCTTCAGGTACCTCCCATTCAAATGTACCACTCCGCCCACTTTAGAAATCGAGCAATAATATCAATACACCCCACGCGACTTGCGCAGAGTCAGCATTTTTTTAAGCTATAACAGGATAAAGTTTTGGAGAAAAAACTGGAAGTCTAGCCACACACCTTCTGGTACCTCCCATTCAAATGTACTATTCTGCCCACTTTAGAAATCAAG
Source organism: Muscina levida (assembly GCA_964034835.1). NCBI lineage: Eukaryota > Metazoa > Arthropoda > Insecta > Diptera > Muscidae > Muscina > Muscina levida. The sequence continues at coordinate 48,525,528 of OZ035882.1, forward strand.
TAATTATATCAATACACCGAACGCCATCGTGCCCGAATTCTGTATTTTGTTAAGCTACAACAGGATAAACTTTCTGACGAATAATTGGACTTTCAGCCAAGCTCCTTCTGGTACATTCCATACATTCCATTTTGAGATCGAGTAATGTATCAATACACCCAACGCCCAAATTCTGTATTTTGTTAAGCAAATTTTATGTTTTTACTGAGGTGAGGGTATATGTAAGTCGGTTTACCCGACTGAAACTTTCTCACTTGTTTTTGGCGAAAATGGACATTAAATGCTCGACCGAAATATTGTGTCATTCTATTTTCAGTGCCCCAGAGGGGTCAAAGGTCAAGTCCTTAGTAAATGCTCGGTAAATCCTATGTTTTTACTAATGTTCGATTAAGGAATTGGTATTTAAAAATCAAATATTGACTTGTGTGGGCGGCGCCTTGCACCTTTTTTCAGGACGATCAAACCATTATTATGGCCGTTATAACGGTTTCTTTTAAATAGGGCGTGGCACAGCCCACTTCTATCCTGACTGTAATTCATACTTTACCAACACTACATACCAAACATAAGCTTTATACCTCTAACAGTTCATGAGATACAGCCTTTTAAAGTTTCAAGTTTTATACCACGCCTACTGATCCGATCCCGGCCATTTTTTGTTGGATCACGAACTTTGCTGCCAAATGCATCCACACAAATTTTCAAGGCGATTGGAGAAACCGTCTTCCAGATATTGCGGTTTCAAAAATAGGGTCCTTTGGGCGGGCCACGTCCACTTGATATATCAAAAATGCAAGTACCCCATTTTCACCACCGACCACGCAGCTACTTTCTGTGAAAATTTCAAAAACTGTACGGTCCTAAAAAATGCAAAAAAATAACAAACATAAACTCATATTCATATATATAGATTTAACCTTTGTCCTCTTTGGGGCACGGCTTAAAGTTGTCTGATTTTGTCGGAATACAATATTCCGCTCTGTCTGAACATCCAAAGTTGAATTTTCGCTGTCACCCTTATGAACATAGTGAAAAATTGGTCTTTGTTTCTACTATAATAGGTCTAGATTTACGTCTAGACCATTTTTATATGTATATTTATAATAATTTCGCAACCAATAGTCATATTATCTCACTTTTTCAAAAATATACACTTGATCAGTTTTTTCCGTAAACCGACGATATATATGTGTAACATGACCGGAATACGAGAAATTTTTGCTAAAGGGTGAGTTTTTTACTATTATCTTTTTGGCAACACTGGTTTAAACAGCTGACGCACGTTTCGTGTTTTGTTTCACTGTCAAACATCTTCAGTTTGGTGTATAATTTAACCATGAATCGTCTTACAAACGAACAACGCTTGCAAATTATTGAATTTTATTATCAAAATGCGTGCTCTGTTAAGAAAGTTCATCGCGCGAAAAATTGTGTTCAGCGACGAAGCTCATTTTTGGCTCAATGGGTACGTTAATAAGCAGAATTGTCGATTTTGGAGTGAAGATCAGCCAGAAGCATTGCAAGAGCTACCAATGCATCCAGAAAAAGTCTCAGTTTGGTGCGGTTTATGGGCGTGTTGCATCATTGGACCGGACTTCTTCAAAGATGATGCGAATCGTAAAGTAACTGTGAATGGTGAGCGCTACCGTGAAATGATATCCAACTTTTTTTTGCCCAAAATGCAAGAGCTTGACTTGCATGACATGTGGTTTCAACAAGACGGTGCCACTGGCCACACAGCACGCTTAACAATGGACTTATTGAGAGGCGAGTTCGGTGAACATTTTATTTCACGTTCGGACCGGTCAATTGGCCGCCTAGATCGTGCGATTTAACGCCTTTAGACTATTTTTTGTGGGGCTATGTTAAAGCTCATGTCTATACACACATGCCCGCTTCAATTGACGCATTAGAAGACAACATTGAAGCATTTATTCATGAGATACCGGCCGAAATGTTGAAAAGAGTATGCCAAAATTGGACTAAGCGGATGGACCAACATTTGCATGAAATAATCTTCAAACATTAAATTATATGGACCGTACTATCGATTCAATTAAAGATTTCATGCGTTTTTCTGAATTTTATGTGTTTTTTTTTAAACTTTCCTATAGCCCTTAAAAAATCACCCTTTAGTTCAGTGATTATTTTTTTTTCACTTCCATTCAACACAATTTCTAAAAGCGTTTTACACTTTTTGGATTAATATAATTTTTTTTTAAGGTGACTTAAATTTTTCCTTACATATAATTCATTGAGTTATATTTTATTGTACGTTATTTAATATCGCCTCAGCGTAAAAACAACTAATTACTAGCAACTCGATATTTAATACACATGTGTCATCTACATTTATCAATATAAACTGGTGTATTAATAACACCATGATATCAATCATAAATATCCTTTGCGTACGATACTTGTGCCCACTTATAACTTGCAGCCCATTTAGATAGATTAACGCTCACAAAAAAATAATAGCGTAACTATCCAATAATTAACATTTAATCGTTTATACGCTAAAATATTTCGTTTGAAATTTGTTTGTGATGCCGCAACGGACGTGAGAGTCAACTGCGAACATATGTTTCTAATGCTACCAAATATGGCATTTGCCGACACATCGCCTAAACTATTTTCGTTTGCTAATGGTACTCAAATATCGAAAGTTGTTCCATATACTGCTGCTACCCCTTGTCATTTTTATGCACTGACATTATATTTTATTTGTGATATTGGTAGATTGCTCTTTTATTATAAATTTTTTTTTGTTAGTTTGTTCTGTTAACTTGCAACAGTTGTCTCTAACATTTGGCAAAGTGGTCAAGCGGTGGGCTATCCAGTCTATATGGTGTTGTGTTGCTACTGTGTCTGGTTGTCGGTGTTAGGCAGCAGCTATACATGGCAACCAGGCACCCGTCCAACACACAATCTTATTCTCCCCAGCAGTATCACTACTCATTGACGTTAGTGTTAAAGTTGTTTCAGCTGTTTTTGTCACTTTAACTGCTGCTGTTGTTGTTGCTGCTGCTGCTGCTGATGATGATGATGATGTCGCCATCACCTTTGTTACTCTTGTTGTCATCGGTGTTACTGTCATAGTTGTTGTTGTTGTCATTGTTGCTGATGTTGTTTAATGTCTATTGGTCTGTTGTTGACTTAAATGTTATCATATTACGTACGAGTTTGCGTCACTTTTATAATTTTATTGTCACAGTTTTTTTTTTATTATTGTGCATGTAATGCATGCATTGTACGAGGGCTATATGGGAATTGGGGTTTACATCGACGAGAGGTGGCAATGCTATTATATTGTTTTATAATATGTTATCTGCAGGTTGATTTTTACTACAATGAATATCTAAACATAAAACATTTTTAATACTAACGATTTCTAAGATGGAACATTTTTGTGTGTAGTTTTCGATATGATGAACACTTGGAAAGCTATAGCCAATGCAACAGTTGATTTCAATTCCAATTAGATGAACATATAATAAGTAGTAGAGGAAGATTGAGATTTTTTGATGGTTAAAACACTAGGTTATAATCCGGAAAACCAGGGTTCGATCACTCCTACCATCAACACGATAATACTAGGAAAAGCATCTGTAATAGCTGAAGTTCCGATTTGTTTATTAAACTGTAGGTCCCATTTTGAGAGTCTATAAAATAAAGCTTGTTAAATCAGAATAATGCTAGAAGCAGTCCCTTACGTTATCCATGGGGAGTAAAAGGATATTAATAGTGTTTTCGTTTCTGAAAAAAATAAATGTTGGCTAGTTACAAGGTGACATATATAAAATGTTACCCTCACCCTATAACATTGTTGCTTTGGATTTTTTTAACACATATATTTTTAGGGTAGGAGGGTATATTATTTGATACGACCCAAAAGTGTAACACATAGAAGTAGCCACTTAAGACCCTAGGTTTCTTTGAACCAAATTCGATTCATTACTTTTTAAGTCGTTTGAGCCATGTCCATCTGTCTATCTGGCTGTCCGGCTGGTACGCACGATAACTTTCGAAAGGCGCAACCAAATGTTTTGAAATTTTGCACTAGTTAATATTTCCCCAAAACTACTTACGGTATTGCAAATAGATACATGGCCCCGCCCCTTTTGGTACCTCCCACACAAATACATCATTCCGCCCAATTTAGAAATCGAGTAATAATATCAATACATCCAACGGGATCGTACCTTAATTCTGTATTTAGTAAAGTTAAAGCAGGATAAAGTTTTTGAAAAAAAATTGGAAGTCCCCCTTCTGGTACCTCCCATACACATCTACCTTCCACTTCAGAGATGGAGTAATAATATCAATACATCCAATGCGATCGTACCCAAATTCTATGTTTAGTAAAGCTATAACAGGGTAAAGTTGCGGAGAAAAAATTGGAAGGCCAGCCACGCCCCTTCTGGCACCTTCCATACAAATTTACCAATCCGCCCACTTTGGAAATCGAGCAATAATATCAATATACAAGAAAATGTTATGTTTTATTGTTCGCTAATTACAAAGCTGCATTCGATAGTCCGATACGACAGAAATTTCTGGATGCTATGGCTGAGTTTGATATCACTGCGAAGCTAATTCGACTTTGCGGGATGACACTGACTGGCACGAAGCCTTCAGTGAAAATTGGCAAAAATCTGTCAGAGCCATTTTCTACCAAGCGTGGCTTTAGACAAGGCGATAGCCTGTCCTGCGATCTCTTTAACATCGTAAAGGCGATGATCATGCGGAAGGCTGCAGTAAACTGGAATGGTACCATCTTCAACAAAAGTCACATGTTGCTCGCGTATGTTGATGCTATAAATATCATTGGACGTGGATTGCGAGATGTTACTGCGGCTTTTTCGAGCATTGAAAAGCAGTCGGCTGAAGTGGGTTTGTTGATAAACGAGGGCAAAACCAAGTTATTTGTTTCCACGAACAAAGAGTATACTCGTCTGGGAAGCTGCGTGAACGTTGACAACTATAACTTGGAAGTGGTAGATGATTTTGTCTACCTTGGCTCCGCCATAACAAAAATAATAATTTCGGCCTGGAAATCAAAAGACTAGTATTGATCGCAAACCGCTGGTACTATGCGCTAAGCAAGCGATTTAACGGCAAAGCGCTCTCTCGAAGAACAAAGATCCAGCTCTACCAGACTCTGATCGTACCTGTCTTGCTCTACAGCGCTGAATCCTGGGTAATGACACAAGCGGATCAATCTATTCTGTGAGTCTTCGAGAGAAAAATACTTCGCAAAATATTTGAACACATCATAGTTAACGGCGAGTACCATCGTCGAATGAACCATAAGCTGTACAACGAGATCGACGTAGTCAAGCGCGTTAAAATAAACCGAATGCGCTGACTTAGACACGTTGTAAGAATGTGTGAATATGCTCCAGCTCGAAAAGTCTTCGGCAATAAAAACGATGGGCGGCGTTTTAGATGAACCAGATGAAAGAGCTTCTATCTAAATTTGGAGTGACTGACCATCTACTGAGCGTAAAAGACCGAAGCGTTTGGAATTTTTTTCTAAGTGCAGCTACCGAAGGATGAAATTCTGTTGTTGCTGCCCTCACCCTTAGAGATGAGAGTATATATCATTTATTACGAGAAAAAATTTAACGAATTAAAGGAGATGTGATGCCCAAGCTTGCAGGATAACTTTTTTGATCATTATAAAAATCTACCAGTATTAATAGTTTTCAAAATGAAGTAATGAGATTTTAAGTGTGCACATTAGCCCCACCACTTCTGGTACCTTCCGGATAAAATTATCTATTTTTGCGCAATTATTATTATTAGAACTCTAATTACTTCCAACTTGAATTTGGTCGGTTTATTTATGTTTTAAAAGTAGAAAAACCTCAGAAAACCGAAACATTTGCCACAACCCTTCTAGCACCTCCCATACAATTCACCCCCATAGTTCACTCGCATATTTCTACATGCATGTAATTTTTGTAAGTATTTTGCGTAAGATGAATGATTATGAAAATTTGAGGCTGGAAAGAATATATACTAATCGGCCGTTCTGGTACCTCCCATATAAATAACCGAAATATCCCCATATATATGTACATGAACATTAGGGTGGCGACGAATATTCAACTTTGAATTTTCGATAAAACGGCTGTGGTCAAAATTTGAGCAAAATCGGACAACTTTAATCCGTGCCCCAACGAGGTCAAAGGTCAAATCTATATAAAAAATGAGTTTGTCTTTGTTTGTTTGCATTTTCTGGTACCGTATAGACTCGAAAATGGCTTGACCGATCTTTGTGAAATTTTTTACAGAAGTAGTTGTGTAGTCGGTGGAGAAAACAGGATACTTTGATTTTAGATATATCAAGTGGGCGTGGCCCAACGAATTGGACCCTATTTTTGAAACTGCAACATCTGGTGGACTTTTTCTTCAATCGCCTTGAACATTTGTGTAAATGCATTTGCAGCAAAATTCGTGATCCAAAAAAATGGGCGGGATCGAATCAGTGGGCGTGGTATAAAACTTGAAACTTTTAACGGCTGTATCTCATGAACTGTAAGAGGTGTAAAGATAATATTTCGCATGTGTTATTCGTGCAGTACGAATTGCAGCCAGGGTGGAAGTGGAAGTACAGCCATAATAATAGTTTGATCATCCTGAAAACTTCCCAGTATAGTAGAGATATAACCAGGCTATTTGAAACCAAGTCGGCACAAAGGGCCGAGGCGCCGCCCATATATGTCAATATTTGACTATAACTTTATTACGAGAAAAAAAGGAAAATTTCTTATAGAAAATTGGTAAAAATATAGGATATACTAAAAACCTGACCTTTGACCTCTTTGGGGCACGGAATAGTCGCCCGATCTTAATCAAATTTCTATTTGATATTTGATTCCTATTTATTTTTACAGCAGGACCGGCTGTGGCAAAATGGTTAGAACACGCGAGAGATCCCGGGTTCGATTTCCGCCTCCACTCATCTACATTTTTCTTTCATTGCCGGCCTCCTCGATGTTATCGTCATCAACTTCGCAGTATAGTGTCGAATCAATTTGCATGTCTAGTGAAAAAGTTTCTCAGCAAGTGACGTTCGCATTAGTCGATAAACAAGTAGATGCTGTTAGTTGTGAATCTAAAAATAGGAAATGTGTTAATTCACAACAACGTCAGAGGCAAACTCATACCTAATTCATGGGATGTAAACGGAAATAAAGTTAAGTTGTCGTCTGTACATGTCGCTATTGCCCTAATGTACATGTATAATTTTTTTTTGAAAGCATACAGAATTTTGTCAAATTAGGCACAAGGTAAGCGCTTATTGAACATTGAGTTACGTATGAAAATCGGTCAAGAATTAATATTTTTGCAATAATTTCTAAGAGATACTAGTCAAAACGTTGAAAATCCATCTACCCATTTGAAATGGTGATATCTTTTTAGATTAGTGTTCGAATAAATAAAAGACTTTTCCGTTAGCTCTGAGTTGGTATCGTATAAGATCCTTATTATGGACTTAATATATTTCAAAATTGGGGAAAATATTTGTGTGGAAAGAGTCGAAAACCGACTTTATGAATGAACAGAATGCGCCGAATGCATTGTTTTGGTGGTCTGAAGTCATTGCCTTTCTAATGAAACCGGATTGGGGCCCTTCAGATGTATGGTTTCCAAGTCTATAATGAGAATTTTTGTGTACTATTATATACTTTTTAGGTAAGTAGGTAAATTTCATGTGTTTCCTACCTCATATTTGGTATTTGCCCTACCTCCCTCGAATGTTTATACATTTTCCTGTGTTTGTTCTCTGTCTCAAATATCGTCTGTTTGCTAACATCGTTAGTAATAGAATTTATGCATATGACTAGGTAGTTTGACATTTCTTACAGTATCTGACCAAAAGTATAAAACTGTTTACTCATAAATATAGGTGTGCACTGTCAGAAGATAAGAATACCAAGCAAGAGGTCTATAAAAACTATACTGAAAAATTTTGTAAAATACAAATCCGAAACGAAAAAAAAATAATATAAATTTCTTTTAGTCCTTCTTAATGCACTGCGTCTTAGCACAGAATTCAAATCACATCACAGTACAACACATGCACGTGAAAGTAGCTCGAAAAAGATGAAGTTCTGCATCATTCGTTTTGTCAAGTTACATGCCATAATAATTTAATATCGATTTGAAGTTAGTAAGTATCGTATAGGGGAATTTGTCACGTTTAAGTCTCATTTGTTTGACATAACATAAATACTATATGGTGGCGTATGATTATCATAAGTAATATTCCACGTTAATCATACGCCATGGAGTACAATAGATTTATTATAACTGCTACAAAATTAACCCAGTTAGAAATCATTTGATGAATGGAAAAGTGAAACTGTTGCTTATTTAGGGAAACGTTATATGAACAGATTAAATAGTTTCATCTAAATGTTAAACAAAAGAGCCTAAAACGTGACAAATTCCCCGAAATACGATATTTATTAACTTCAAATCGGTATTAAATTATTATGGTATTTAACTTGACAAACCGAATGATGCAGAACATCTTCTTTCACGTGCAGTTCTCAGAATTGAGTCCCAAATTAATTAGCTGAAAAATGTTGTACTGTGTATGGAACGAAATTCATAAATAAATATGGAACTTATGATCCTTTTATAGTAGAATATATATATAAAATATATATATATAAAATATATTGTGAATTTATTGTTCATTAGAATAAATTTGATATCATGTGCAAAGTTTCAACTCACACCATTCGGACGAACAATATGCGTTAGTTAAACGAAATATAATAATTTAAACACAAAAACGAAAAAATTGTTTGTCCCATTCTAAACTTATTTTCCGTCAACATCCATCTAAGTATTCTAAACAACATTGTTTTCTATCTTGATACCATCAATCATTATAAACATAGGTATTGTTTTTAACACTAATGTCAAGAATCCACTATCTTAATTTTTCAGATAATTAACTAACTTTTAACTACGATTATTAACTATCCCACATCACAAATGTATTCAATTCAAATTTCTCATTACTACATGAAATAGAAGTCTACCCCTATGTTTATTTGTCCCGCAGCATTTGCAATTACTTGGCGGCATACTGTGTTACCATCTACGGTTACAACTCAAGTCAACAATAACTATCACTGTCACCGTGTTAATGTTTGTGTTATTATTGGTAATAAAATTTCTATGTGACTTTTAGTATTGGTATCGTAAAGTTGCTAACACATGTGCTGTCACATGTAGGAGCTAAAAGCAACCCACAAAACAAAACAAAGACAAAAAACCAGAGCAAAAAATAATACATTGAGTTTTTTTTTTTTTTGAATAATTGTGGACAAGAAGCTGACTGCTGTTCAATAAAATTTGATAGTTTATTCTTCCTACCATTGTTGGCTTTTTTTCGCACATCAGTTTCTAATGAATTCATAGAAATTTGCTATAAAGGAATACGAAAAAATAACAGTTTTTCTTATGTTTTTTTTTTGCTATATTTTGCTCTTTCATGTTTATGCCGTTTTGTTGCGGCCTTTCGAGAATATCATAAATTTAGGGGCGACGGTTAAATACAAAAGAGTTTTATTGATCGGATATTGTGGAGGGGTATGCAAACTAAACAAATGGTATAAAATGTTTTCTGGCTTAAATGTGTGCGAGATATAAATTTATAATATATGGATACGGATGTTATGGGGGCTATTAACAATTGATTTGATAGACTGCTGCCTGTTCGACTTAGCGAACGTGGGAAATTCTTTGATTTTGTTGAGGTCATTATTCGAAGTGTTAAATTTATTTGGTCGTCATTAATTGTATTTTTTTGAATATGCTAGGAATACTTCTTGAATTATACTGTTTTATATCTCACGAATTAGATAGAAGAGAGTTTCTCGCATTGGTTTATACTAAAACGTTTTATTTTGAGATTCACATAAAGGGACCTACAGTTTCACCGCTAACCAGAATGTCAGCTGTTTGAGAAGCTTTTACTAGACTTTACTACTGCTTAGTTACTTTCGTAAACATCAAAATAGACGGCGATGAAAGAAATGTAAATTATGTATTTGCCCTACCTCCCTCGAATGTGCATACAGTTGCCTGTTTTTATTCTCTGTCTCAAATATCGTTTGTTCGCTAAGATCGTTAGTAGTTCAATTTATGTAGTTTGACGTTTTGTACAGTGTCTGCCCAAAAAGTATAAAACTGTTTGCTCATAAATTTAGGTGTGTACTGTCTGGAGAAAGTCATGGTCTTCCGCATGATAGTCGCGTGTCAATGCGCGCTCGGTTCTACTTATATATTTATCGTTTAATAACGATTGGTTAATTTTCTTTGGCCTCTGAAATTTTAAAATTCAAAGGGCAAGGGATCTCCCAAATATTTTAAAGAAAAAAATTTAATTTTGTGCTAAAAGCAAAGAAGACTATAAGATATTCTTGTTAGAATTTCTAAAAGAATTACAATACCACGTCCATGCTTTGATAAAAACTTAGTTGGCTAGTTAAATGTAATTGTTAGATATACTTGCTTTCATTGTACCTCAAAGTACTTTTATTTTACCAAAAATGCGATAGGTGCCATGTTCACTGCTTTTTTTTCCGTTTATCATCTACAAGTGTCAATTTCATATATTTCGGTTATGTCATAAAATCGAAATACATACCAATTACAATGACACATTTTTGGACCGTGTTTGTCACTGTTTATCCCCTAAGGGTACAAATTTCCAGTAAAAACGCATCTTACGACGCATCTGCGTCACAGAAGGGACCTATATGCCAAATTTCAAGACTCTATCTTTAGCCGTTTTGGGAGTGATCAGGCTCATATGATCGCTATAACGATTTTTTCTAAAGGAGCATGACATCGCCCATTTTCCTGCAGACATTATCCTCCTTGTATTAGGAACATATGTAGCAAATCTCGTTTTCGTAACTCAATGGCTCGTGAGATATGATCGATTGAAATTTCGGTTTGTGTAGGCGGTGCCACGCCCCATTGTCTAACTTTGTTTTCATGTACTATTGACAGAGGCCCTACGAACCACATAGAGATTTGCAATCGGTCCATTTATTTTGCCCATATAACTACAAATATTTCCTCATATAAACCGAATATGTCTTTATAAAGGTATGTTCATTTAAATGCCTATAACTCATAAGCCTCTATACATACAAATACCAAATTTTAAAAAAACCTTGCCATTGACTTCATCTCTCATGAAAAATTAACAGAAACAAAATCGGTTCACGCATTATAGAGAACATCAATCACCGACACAATACAACTTATTTATATATATATATATATATATAGATATTTCAATAAATTACTTAAAAACTAGTAAACCCATTTTAATAGCTAATTATCAAACTTCATAATTTTACTAAAGGAAAATGTTTTTTTTAACCGACTATTAGTTTTATTTTTTGGACGACGAACACAGTCACACGAACACAAGAGTGTCAAATCAAGCAACAGTGCTTTTGGAAGAGTAATTTAAAAAAAAACAATAAATACTGTTTAGTACGAAAATGTATTATATTTTTTTACGAATAACAATAGAATTCAGGTCAAAGATACAATAAGAGTGATGGGTACGTCGAAAGATACCATTTCTATTGTGTTTTATATTCTAATACTAGTTACACTATTCCTCAGTATATTTTTGTATTCCCTTACCCTAAGCGATGATGGTATGTATCATTTAATACGAGAAAAGGTGTAACGCATTAAAGGAGACGTGTTAGACCCCAAGTAGCTTAATACCAACTTCGTTTCAGGACTTTTAAGGATGATTGAGCCATGTCCGTCTGCTTGGTTGGCTGGTGGGCGGGATAATTAGGAAAACCCTTATGCAAGTTTATATGTTTATTTGATACATCCATAGGCGCATGTAGAAAATAATACAAAGTGTCTCGATCTAGCAGATGATAGTTTAGGTCTCCCCCTCTTTCACCGCCCATCCATTTCCATTAAAGAGATCGCATGACAGACTATCGCCTTGTCTGAAGCCACGCTTGGTAGAAAATGGCTCTGTTAGATTTGTGCCTATTTTCACTGAAGACTTCGTGTCAGTTAGTATCATCCCGCAAAGTCGTATCAGTTTCGTGGGGATACCAAACTCAGCCATAGCATCTAATAATTTCTGTCGTAACGGACTGTCGAATATATCATTGCAATCGATAAACAGATGGTAGGTATAGATTTGCATTTGATAAGGATGATAAGGTCTAATCAGGTTCACATAACACACTAGACAGGACCTTGTATGCGATGGGTAGAAGGCTGATTCCGCGATAGTTGTTACACCCACTTGGATCACCTTTGTAAAGCACAGTACATAGAACAATCAGATTCCAATCATTTGGTTTGAAGTAATTGAAAGGTTGGAGTAGGCATTGTCTATCTCGGTGGTATGCAGCTTTGTGATGTCTAGCTTCTTTTGTGTTTGGTTACTAGCGTTTTTAGCACAACTTAATCGCGTTCGTACATTGATTGCAGCTAGGTGGTGATCCGAGTCAATATTTGCACCGCGCATCAAACGCACGTCCATAAAGCTTGAGACATACCTTCCATCAATTACCACATGATCAATCTGGTTTCTTGTATTTTGATCAGGGGATATCAAGGTTGCCTTGTAGATATCTTCACAGAAAAAAATTACGACAAACTAGTTGTCATATTGAATACCATTTCGTCAATACAATGAAATATTTAATTAAAAAGGCGCCAACAACCAAAATTGTAAATACAATAAACAGTTTTGTTTTAGTTACAATTTGTGTATTTTAGTTAAATTTGAAAAGTGTTTGAAAATTTGTCAATATGAAAATTTACAAACATGTTCAAATGGAAAAATTGTTATAAATCGAAATTAAATGCTAACAATAATATTTAATTACTTAACAACAGTTGTGTTTTTTTCTGTGTTTATGCGGGAATCTGATTGCACTCACAACCATGTTTCTTGCACTCACAACCATGTTTCTTGCCGACGCGAAGCTAACTAGTTTGAATCCGTTATCGGAGGTGATGTTGTGCAGACTGAATTTTCTGACTGCTGAACCAAGAGCATTTTTCCTTCCTATTTTGGCATAAAATTGTTCCAGAACAACTTTAATGTTATGTGCAGGGCAGGGGTCATATATTTCCTACAGGCGCTTGTAGAATGCATCTTTAATGCCATCGTCTTTGTCTTTTGTCGGAGCGTGTATACAAACTAGCGTTATGTTTCTATTCGGTCACTTACAGGGTTAAACCGCGAGACCAAATGTCGAAGTCTCTTGCCGACTATGAAAGCACATCCAGATTCGTGTATTTCTGCATGGAAGCTGTAAAAGATGTCACAATTCTTTCGTCATGTGTATCCCTGTCCCGTCCATCTCATTTCCTGTATGGCGGTGATGTCAGCCTTGTACTTGTCGAGGACATCCGCCAGTTTGATAGGAGCACAATCTCTTTATAGAGTTCGGACATTCCAGGTGCATATCCTTAAATCATGGTCCTTATAACGTTTGCGGGGGTCGTCAACATTTTGTGGTGGTTCTTGTTATTTCTTTTCTTTATTTTTTCAGAATAATTGTTGTTGTTTAAGGCGAATGGCTTATTAGGCCACCGCTCCCAATTCTAGTTTATTGGGGC